>OY728133.1:1649270505-1649870505 GCA_963277665.1 Viscum album
TATCATAAAATAGAATAATAAAACATAATTTTAAAAAGTAATGTATGTAACACATTTGTTACCCAAATTAACTCATCATTGGGATTACACATAGAAGATCATAGGTAAAAATATGGATATGGAAGAAAAATCTATCCATCATGTTCTGATAGAGAGTGGTAGAGAACATGGCTATAAAAATCCAACAATCACAAAGCCATAAATTTGTGATGATTTAAGGTACCATCTGATTCATCATATATAAGAGCACTATTACAACATTTTTGGTTTTCAATATCCTTTCCCTAATGTTGAAAATTTTGAATTAGATGAAATACTTACTTGGTTTTTGTATAATCTCATTGTTTTTTGTGCCTTGAACAATTTTCACTTCATCTCTTAATGAAATGAAGTTGAATTTGACTTCTGTGATGTGTTAGCAGATCATGCGATAGAATGATAGGTCATTCCATTTGTCTCAAACATATGGTTAGAAAAAGTTATATGCATAAGTCCATCTATGGTGAGATTAAACATATATGGTTACTATAATGGACTTATACTTCATCTATCATACCGCATAAAAAATAAATCTAGTTTCTACTAACCAGGGACTTCCTGTAGGCCAGTGGTAGGCGATAAAGGCCTGTCACACTTCGGTTGTGGGTTCGATTCACACTACTCTGTCCGATGCGATGGGTTATCACACGTTCTATGGGTTGTCCCTTTTTCTGAAACTACACTATTATAACATTCCAGAAATAGTATCGAAAAAAAGTTTTAGCCTTAATGAATTCAATTTGATGGTCAACATAATCCATTCCAACCTTTAGTCTTATCATAAATACATTTTCCAATCTTATAGAATAATAAAAACGATTCCATGAAATGTCATTAACTAAGAATGTGGATATATCTTGCTGGTCACATTCCATACATGTGAATACCTTAACTATATATTCTCTTGAAAATTGAATACCCATTGAACCATAGTGAAAACATGAATGCTGTCAAAAGTTAACTCTTTCTACATACCAAAATCCCAAAATTTCAATACACACAAACCATGATATCACATTATCCTAAAATCAATCATGATCTCATTAATACTATCAAACATCTCATTGTCTTCTTATCCCTTCATTATGCACATATCATCTAATTTCCAAAAATATTTGAATAACCATTCATGGTTACCGGTACCATTCATCATATACTTTCAAAACCCAAGAAAAGTCAATAGTGTAACAATCCATAGATGTGTCTTTATTCCATAGTACCAATACCTATACAACATAACTCTTGATAAACATAAATCGTTCCATTAACTTCTTAAACCATTGACCGAGCTTCATCATTTTATTCCTCAACACATCTTTCATCTCATATATCATTTGTAGTCTCTTCATAATCATCTATATAAATACTACCTATATGACCATGCTGATTCTCTTCATGGGATTTTCCCTTAGAGAATTGGTTTTCATAATGCCCATACATCACACATTTAAAACATTTAACAGTTGTTGATGTCTTAGCAATACCATTACCCTTGTCCATGGTGTAAACTAAACATTTTCCTTTGCACTTACTGGCATTGTGTCCTTCTTTTACACACCAAAATAATCTTCTAGTTCCTTTGAAACAATCTCATTGATGCCTCTTCCCACATGATTAACATGGGGGAAATTGAACTTTTGTTCCTCTATGATCATCACGAAACATTGTCTTTCTCTTATTAGCTGAGTCAGGAAACATACCAAAGTTGAGATTATTGATTATATTTTGAGATTGCTGATTAGGCATAATAATGACCTGTGCACCTCCAGATCAAAATTTATTTGGTCGCTAATGAAGAATATCATTCCATTGTCCATCATATCCTCTATTATTGTAAATCTTCCTCTTTCCAGCCATTTTTTAAAACCCAAAAATAATAGTGTGAGAGGAAAAAATCATGCAAGGAAAAACAACATAATAAAGGGGGAGTACCTTAAATATATAACATCTTAGGTTTAATTGTAAGTTCATTACCGTAATTCAAGGACTTATAACCTATACTTATACATAACCTTAGGGACATCCCTAGACATTCCTTAGAAATATCTCTAGGGATATCACTAATGTTTTCACGTCATAGTTCACAAAGTTTAACTAAACCTTTCCTCTGATACCAACTGTAGTGACCCAAATCCTGACATACATGGACATTACATTACTTTTTCAGAATAATTAATCCATAATGAAAACAGACACATAAGGACCATAATAGTTTTGTGTCTTTGGAAACTCGGAAAATAATCTTCTAATCGTGGTGAAAGATCTTCAACATCCCCTATAAAGATCTTCCACTATTCTTTTCTTACATAAAACCATTCATTAAATCCTGGGGAAAATAAAACATATAAAGTGTGAGCTCAAATGCTCATTATGGGTAAGAATAGAGAACATAAAACAATCCATAAACATTTGAATGCAAAAACATGAACATAAAATATATACATCAAAATCTTGAGCAAATACATAAATCTTGGAAGTGCGTAAGGTATATATCATAAAGGAACATCAATCATGGTAAAATAACTTGGGAATAAAACATTAAATTGTTGAATGCATTAATCACATGTTATGATTTCCATAGTAGCCACGACATTTCTTCCAAGACCATTATAATAGACAAAGTCCCTTTCTGAATTGAGTTCACTCCTTGTTCCAGTCCTGTAACACGGAACTGGATTAACATACCGTTCCAGCCATGTCTATCTCATGAAATATAAATCATTATCCAATGAATTGTAGGGAGATATAGGTCCCACCCATCTCATAGTGAAATCATTCTTACTTTTTCCACAAAATAAACATAAATCATTCATCATAACCCAAAGAAGAAAATTGGTTTTATAAACATCATCCCATCTAAAAATAACCCAAATAAAACAAATGTATATAATTTCATCATAAGGAAAGTGAAACCATTTAAATCATAGATACATTATACTTGAAATATACAAATTTGAAATAATTCCATCTTAGATGGAAAATGGTTTTGGAAAAACACATGAAATGAATTCTTGAGGAAAATATCCTTTCATCTCCAAAATCATTTTCTTTTCAAAAAATGTCATGCAATTCTAAAAGAAAAAGATTTTGTAGAAAATAGTCTTGAAATCATTTTGAGGAAGCTTCATGAAAATAAGGCTTTATAAAACCGTAAAAAACCTATCATGTCTTATAACTTAAAAATGCATTCTTCTCGTACTTTGGTCATAAAAGTTAAAAAATTACCTCGTATGGTAAACAAAAGAAAGATTCCATACATACCATGTAGTAAAAGTAAAAAATTGGTAAAAATGACTTTAAACATACATGAAACCATTTTTAGAAAATAGGGACATTGATGATAAATATAACCCTAGTAAATACATACGAATAAACAATCTAGGATAAAAATGAGATTGGAAAAGTTATCCCTTACCTTAAGTCGGGTATGCTTCGTACATATCCCAAGACCCTGTATAATGATTAAAATAATGACATTGAATTATTAAATAATCTTATTTATGATATCATATATGGTTTACTTATGACTTTATATTACCCGTTCTTTTTTAAATTCCATGTTAAAGTAGCGTTTTTGGTAAAATCGTTTCATATATCGTACGCATTTGGACTTGTTGTTCTTGATATTATTATTACTTATATAAATATTTGCATACTTCAAGAATGTTAAAAATTATTTATATATCATATATATTCAGTATATATATATATATAATAGATAGATAAATTAAATGAAACACACCGTTCATGGAGACGGTAGGTCGTACGTACGCATGAACGCTATTCTCCATTCCTTATTGACATGAATGGAAGTAAGTATATGACACACACACATATATATATATATATACATAAAACAGTAGATTTATCATGTCATATATTTCATTATTATTCATTATATATACTTTATAATCATTCTTGAATGGTTTACAAGGAGAATGAATCTCATCGCGTCGTGGAGACGGTAGTCCGTACGTACGCACGAGCGATGATATCGTTCCCATAATTATTGAATTGAATTGGAGTGGATGATATAATATATTAGAATCAATATGATGTTATAATAATCATATGTAGTTATTCTTTACACCATTATACCCATCCATGTAAGGAGGTGTTGGAAAAAAAAGATTACACCATGGCGTGGAGACGGTATTCCATACGTACGCATGCACATTGATTTCGTTTTCTATAAGATGGATAGAAGGTGAAATAGAGTTGTTTCATATTTATAATAACATTTCAGTATATATGTAATACTGATGTTATTACTTTATCATGAAACAACTGAAGAAGAATATGTTGAAGAAGAAAGAAACTTGAATGAATCGATAGATGAGATTACCTCTTCTTCGACACACCTCTTTTAAGCTTCCACTTAAAGGACTAGAGTTGGTCTTTTGAGAAGAATAGAACATCCAGAATGTTTTCAGGGAAGTTGAGAAGAGAAATGGGCAGGGGTTGGCCGAGCTTTATGGCTCAAAATTGTGTAAAGAGAAGAGGGAGGACGTGACCTTTTATAATAGCTCAAAATATTCTTTTATATTAAAGTCATATTCAGTTTATAATAGCTCAAAATTGATTTATTTTTAAGCTAAAGTGTGGATGGATTGATATCCTCTCAACAAATAGATTTTAGAAAAGATTAGGTTACTATTTTATCCTTGTCATTTAGATTTACTCTATGTTAAATAATTTAACTTTTACCATGTATTCTTGTTTTCTTACACTATATGTTTAATAAACAAATATAAGAAGCAAAAAATCCTCAAGGGGTTCATAATTAATATATATATATATATATCCTTTTTAATTAATTTAGCCGAACGTTAAATTTTTTAGAATAAAATAACAATTAATAATATAATATTTGTTTTAAATACTATTTTATGTCAATTTTGACACTATTTGGTAATTGATTTTTTTGAAAATACTAACATAATGATTAGTTCCATAAAAGGTAATTAAATCAATACTAACATGTCATATGAACCTATAAAATTAGTGGAATGTATTAAAAGACTCATATTACATTTATTTGGGTATTTTTAACATACTTTTTGTTAATATTTTATTAATAATGTAATTACTGCATCATCATTGTGTCATTAATAAAATAAATTATTTAATGTCTAAAAATAAAAAAAAATACAAATATGGAGGAACTTATTTTAGCTTTCAAATTAATATTTATAGTCGAATTTATCTTATGTATAACTATATATTAAAAATGAATTACTTATTAAACCATGATTTTCACTCTTTTAACTCTTCTTTGAATTAAATAATAATAAATGTCCTAATCTAATCCATGTGGACCTAGAGGGTCATATTTTATTCGTAAGATTGTTTTTTGTCGAATTAGACTTTTCCAATAGAATTATGACATATGTTAGGGTTAAAATAATATCTTTTTTATCTATAATTACCCTATTTACTTTTAACCGTGGTAAAAAAAGTAAAAAGATACTATTCACCAAAAATAATTTTCATCTCATTGAACCAAATTTTACATACTTACATCATCCATGTCTCTCAGATTTTTGAAATTACACTCACAGAAGCGGTGAAATTACGTTTTATGCAAATTTCCAAACTCTCCTAAGAGGTGAGTAAAAGACGGTGAAAAGTTCAATAAAATTTTTATATATCTAAAATTATTATAAAATGAATCCGATGAATTACATTGAACATATATATGTATTATGTATATATTTTGACGTAAAATATATTTAAATATAATATATAATTATTTAAATTAAAATTCTATTTTTATATAATAACCTAGTGTTTTCACTATTCATCAAAAATTGAATATTTTCAGAAAAATACCAAAATTTTACCCTAGGATAATTTCAATATTCAAATCCAAAAATTAAGTCCATTTTGAAAGATAAAATATATATGATTTCAAAAAGTGTTTATTACTATTCAGAACAGCTAGTTTATATAATATTTTAATAATATATCATTGTTTAGTGAAAACCCGATATTACGTATAACACACGCTATCGAGAAAGGTCGTGATTTCGTGTAATGAAACCATGTTAGGGTTTCTTGTAGTGCAAGACTCCTTTGTTGTTGCGTATAACTAAATCCAACAATATTTCATTTATACATTGAATATATATATTTATATGTACTCAATGTTGCATTGAATAACTACTATCATACAAACTTAAACTTGTGTTTAACACGATCCAAGATTAGTGTTGTGTATACTGCAAGCTAATACGGTGTTGCGTATAGCACAAGATATTTTTGGAGTAGCGTACAACACAAGACATAAATGAAATTAAAAAAAATTATTCTCATAAAATCTCAGGTTGTTTCATTCTACCCCCTTTAAAATGAATTTCTCCCTCGAAATTCGTCAGGGTTATAAATGGTTTACTAATTGAAAGTTTCTTTCATAGAAACCCACATCGTAAAATGGAATACTAAAACATAGTTTTAAAAATTGAAGTATGAAACATATCGATTACCCAAATTAACTAATCACTGGGATCCAACATAGGATATAATAGGTGAAAATGTGGATATGGAAAAAAAATCTAACCATCACGTTCTGATGGAGAGTGGTAGAGAATAGGGCTATGAAAAATCCAACAATCACAAAGCCATAAATTTGTGCTGATCTAAGGTACCATTTGATTCATCATATATAAGAGCACTAGGAAAACATTTTTGGTTTTCAATATCCATTCCTTAAAGTTGAAAATTATGAATTAGATTAAATACTTACTTGATTTTTTTACAATCTCACTGTTGTTTGTGCCTTGAAAAATTTCCACTTCATCTCATAAAGAAATGAAGTTCTATTTGTCTTCCGTGATGTGTTAGCAGATCATGCGATAGAATGTTAGGTCATTCCCTTTGTCTCAAACATAAGGTTAGCAAAAGTTATATACATAAGTCCATCTATGGTGAGATTAAAAGTATATGGTTCCTAAAATGGACTAATACTTCATCTATTTTACCGCATAAAAAAACTAGTTTCTACTAACCAGGGACTTCCTGTAGGCCAGTGGTAGGAGATAAAGGCCTGTCGCACTTCGGTTGTGGGTTCCATTCTCACAACCTCATCCGACATGATGGGTTGTCACACGACATATGGGTTGTCCCTTTTTCTAAAACGAAACTATTATAACATTCCAGAAATTGTATCGAAAAAAAGTTCTAGACTTAAAAAATTCTATCTGATGTTCAACTTAATCCATTCCAACCTTTAGGCTTATAGAAAATAATATTGTCCAAACTTATAGAATAATGAAAACAATTCCATGAAATGTCATCAACCAAGCATGTGAATATATCTTGTTGGTCATATTCCAGACATATGAATACCTTAATTAATTATTCTCTTGAAAATTGAATACCCATTGAACCCTAGTGAAAACATGAATGTTGTTAAAAGTTAACTCGTTCTAAATACGAAAATCCCAAAAACTCTATATACAAAAACCATGATATCACATTGTCCTTATACCAGTCATGAGCTCATTAATACTATCAAACATCTCTTTATCTTCTTATCCCTTCATTATGTGCATATCATCAACTTTCCAAAAATATCTTAATAACCTTTCATGGTTACCGGTACCATTCATCATATAATTTCAAAACTCAAGTAAAGGCAACTGTGTAACAATCTTTAGATTTGTCTTTATTCCATAAAACCATTACCTATACAACATAACTCTTGATAAACATAAATCATTCCATTACATTTTAAACTGTTGGCCGAGCTTCATAATTTTATTCCTCAACACATCTTTCATCTCATATATCATTTTTAGTCTCTTCATCATCGTCAATATAAATATTACCCATACGACCTTGAAAATTCTCTTCATGAGATATTCCCTTAGGGCATTGGTTTTCATAATGCCCATACATCCCACATTTAAAACATTTAACAGTTTTTGATGTCTTAACAATACCATTACCCTGGTCCATGGTGTTAACTGAACCTTTTCCTTTGCACTTACTGGTTTTGTGTCCTTTTTCACACCTAAAGCATCATCCATTTCCTATGAAACAGTCTCCTTGATGCCTCTTCCAACATGATTTACATGGGGGAAATTTAACTTTCTTTCCTCTACGATCATCATGAAACATTATCTTTCTCTTATTATCTGAGTCGGGAAACTTACCAATGTTGAGATTATTGGTAATATAATGAGATTGATGATTAGGCATAAAAATTACATGTGGACATCCAGATCCAATTTCATTTGGTTTCTCATGAAGAATATCATTCCATTGTCCATCATATCCTCCATTATCGTCAATCTTCCTCTTTCCATCCATTTGATAAAACCCAAAAATAATAGTGTGAGAGGCAAAAATCATTCTACGCAAAACAACATAATATAGGTGGAGTAATTTCAATATCTAACATCATAGGATTAATTCGAAGATCATTATCGTAATTCTAGGACTTCTAACATATACTTATACATAACATTGGGGACATCCCTATACATACCTTAGAAATATCTTTAAGGATCTCAATAATGTTTTCGCGTCCTAGTTCCCAAAGGATAACTAAACATTTCCTCTAATACCAACTGTAGAGACCCAAAGCCCGATGTACATGGACATTACATTACTTTTGTGGAATACTTAATACATAACGAAAACAGACACACAAGGACCGTAATAGTTTAGTGTCTTTGGAAACTCAGAAAATAATCTTCTAATCATTGTGAATGATCTTCATCATCTCCCATAAAGATCTTTCCAATTTCTTTTCTTACCTAAAACCTTTCGTTAAATACTAGGGAAAAGAAAAAATATAAAGGGTGAGCTCAAATGCTTAATAAGGGTAAGAATAGAGAACATAAATCAATCCAAAAACATTTGAATGCAAAAACATGAACATAAAATATAAACATCAAAATCTTGATCAAAGACATAAATCTTGGAAGTACATACGGTATATATCATAATGGAACATTAATCAAGATAATATAGAATGGGAATAAAACATGTAATTGTGGAATTCATTAAGCACATGTTATGAATTCCATAGTTGCCAAGGCATTGCTGCCAAGACCATCTTAGTGGACAAAGTCCCTTTCTTAATCGAGTTCACTCCTCGTTCGAGTCCTGTAACACTAAACCGGATTAACTTACCGTTCCCGCCATGTCTATCTCATGAGAAATAAATATTAACCCAATGCATTGAAAGGGAGATATATGTCCCACCCATCTCATAATGAAATCATTCTTACTTTCTGCACAAAATAAACATAATGCATTCATCATAACCCATAGAAGAAAATGGGTTTCAAAAACATCATCCTATCATAACATAATCCATATAAAACAAATGGATATCATTTCATCATAAGAAAATTGAAACCATTTAAAAAATAGATACATTATACTTGAAATATGTACATATGAAATAATTTCATCTAAGATGGAAAATGGGTTTGATAAAACACATGAAATGAATTCCTGAGGAAAATATCCTTTTATCTTCAAAATAATTTTCTTTTCACAAAATTTCATTTAGTTTTAAAAGAAAATGATTTTGTTGAAAATAGCCTTAAAATAATTTTGAGGAATCTTCAAGAAAATAAGGCTTTATAAAACTGTAAAAATCCTTTCATGATGTATAAGTCAAAAAAACATTCTTCTCATACTTTTATCAGAAAATTCAAAAAAGTACCTCATATGGAAAACAAAAGAAAGTTTCCATACATACCATGTAGTAAAAGTCAAAAATGTGTAAATAGGACTTTAAACATACATGAAACCATTTTAAAAAAATACGACCTGGTTGATAAATATAACCCCTTTAAATACTTACGAATAAACAATATCAAATAAAAACAAGATTGGAAATGTTATCCCTTACATTAAGTCTGATATGATTCGTACGTATCCAAACCTCCTGTATACTGATTTAAATAATGTCATTGACTTATTAAAGAATCATATTTATGATATCATATATCGTTAACTTATTACTTTATATTACCCGTTCTTTTGTAAATTCCATGTTAAAGTAGCATTTTGGTTAAAATCGTTTTATTTATCGTACACGTTTGGACTTGTTGTTCTTGATATTATTATTACCTATATCATGATTTACATTCTTCTAGAATGCAAAAACATGATTTATATATCATATATATTCATTATATATATATAATATATAGATAAATGAAATGAAACACACCGTTCATGGAGAGGGTAGGTCGTACGTATGCATGAACGCTGTTTTCCATTCCATATTGACTTGAATGGAAGTAAGTAGATGACACACATATATATATATACATAAAAATAGTAGATTTATTATGTCATATATTTCATTATTATTCATTATATATACTATATAATCATTCTTGAATGGTTTATAAGGAGAATGAATCTCATAGCGTCGTGGAGACGGTAGTTCGTAGATACGCACGAGCGATGATATCGTTCCCATAATTATTTATTTGAATTGGAGTGGATGATATAATATCTTATAATCGGTATGATATTATAATAATCATATATTGTTATTTCTTACACCATTATACCCATCCAAGTAAGGTGGTGTTGGAAAAAAACATTACACCATGGCGTGGAGACGGTATTCCGTAAGTACGCACGCACAGTGATTTCATTTTCCATAAGATGGATAGAAGGTTAAATAGGGTTTTTTCATATTTATAATAACATATCAGTATATACTCTATACTGATTTTATTACTTTATCACACAATAAATAAAGAATAATATGTTGAAGAAGAAAGAAACTTCAAAGAATCGGTAGACGAGATTACCTCTTCTTCGACAAACCGCTTTTAAGCTTCCACTTAAGGGACTAGAGTTGGTCTTTTGAGAAGACCAGAACCTCCAGAATGTTTCCAGGGAAGTTTAGAAGATAAATGGGCAGGGTTTTTCTGAGCTTGAAGGCTCAAAATTTCATAAACAGAAGAGGGAGGTGGTTCCCTTTTATAAGAGGGGTGAGGGGCACCATAGGAAAAACTCAAACTATTATTTTAAAATAAAGTCATATTCGGTTTATAAGAGCTCCATATTAATTTATTTAGATACTAAAGTGGGTATGGGTCTAAATCCTCTCATCCAATAGATTTTAGGCAAGTTTAGGCTACTATTTTAACCTTATCATTTCGATTTAACTCTATGTTAAATAATTTAACTTTTACTGTGTCTTCTTGTTTTCTTACACTATATGGTTAATAAACTTACTATAACAAGCCAAAAAACCCCAAGTGGTTCATTATTAGTATATATATCTTTATATATGTTATTTATCTGAGAATTATAATTTTTTGAATAAAATAACAATTAATAATATAATATTTGTTTTAAAAACTATTTTATGTCAATTTTGACACTATTTGGTAATTGATTATTGTGAAAATTAGAAAAAAATGATTAGTTCTAAAAAATTTCTTTAAATAACTACTAACTTGTCATATTAACCTTGAAAATTATTGGAATTTATTAAAATTATTATATTTCATTTATTTGGGTATTTGTAAAATCATTTATGTTAATATTTCATTAATAAGGTAATTAATGCATCATCATTGTTTCATTAATAAAATAAATTATTTAGTGTCTAAAAATAATAAATAAACTACCATTTTGTAAGAAATCTTTTTATATTTCTAATGAATATTTATAGTCCAATATATCCTATGTATAACAATATATAAAAATTGTTTTACTTTTAACACATGATTTTCACTCTTTTAACTCTTCTTTGAATTAAATAATAATACATGTCCTAATCTAATCCAAGTGGGCCTAGAGGGTCATATTTTATTCCTAAGATTGTGTTTGGTCTAATTAAACTTATCCAATATAATTAGAACATTTTTTAGGGTAAAAATAATATCATTTTTATCTTTAATTACCCAATTTACTTTTAACCGTGCTAAAAAAATTAAAAAGTTACTATTCACCATAAATTATTTTCATCTCATTGAACAACATTTTACTTATTGACATAAACCGTGTCTTTCGGATTTTTAAAATTTCACTCACAGAAGAAGTTAAATTATGTTTTATACAAATTTTCAAACTCTCCTAGGAGATGGGTAAAAGACGGTGAAAAGTTCAATAAACTTTTTATATATCTAAAATTATTATAAAATGAATCCAATAAATTACATTGAACGTATATAGGTATTTTTTTATCTATTTTGACCTAAAATATATTTCAATATAATAAATAATTATTTAAATAAAAATATGTTTTTTAAATAATAACCCAATGTTTTCACTATTAATCAAAAATTGAATGTTTTCAGAAAAATACAAACATTTTACCCTAGGCTAATTTCAATATTCCGAATCCAAAAATGAAGTCCATTTTGAGAGATAAAATATATAATATTACAAAAAGTGTTTATTACTATTCATAACGGCTAGTTTATATAATATTTTAATAATATATCATTGTTTAGTGAAACCCGGTATTGCGTACAACACATGCTATCGAGGAAGGTCGTGATTGCGTGAAATAAAAACCATGTCAGGGTTGCATGTAGTGAAATAATCCTTTTTTGTTGAATATAACTTATTCCAACCATATTTCATGTATACAATATATATATATATATATATATACACACTCAATGTTGCATTGAATAACTACTATCAAACAAACATGAAATTGTGTTTAACACGATCCATGATTAGTGTTGTGTATACTGCAAGCTAATACGGTGTTGCATATAGCACAAGATAATTTTGGAGTAGAGTACAACACAAGACATCAATGAAATTAAAAAATAATAATTCTCATAAAATCTCATATTGATACATTCTACACCCCTTAAAATGAATTTCTCCCTCGATATTCGTCGGGGATATTAATGGTTTACTACTAGAAAGTTTCTTTCATAGAAAACCACATCATAAAATGGAATACTTAAATATAATTTTAAAAATTGAAGTATGAAACATATTGGTTACCCAAATTAACTTATCACTAGGATTCCACATATGATATCATAGGTGAAAATATGGGTATGGAAGAAAAATATAACCATCATGTCCTGATGGAGAGTTGTAGAGAACAAGGCTATGAAAAATCCAACAATCACAAAGCCATAGATTTGTGATGATCTAAGGTTCCATCTGATTCATCAAATATAAGATCACTAGGACAACATTTTTGGTTTTCAATATCCTTTCCCTAAAGTGGAAAATTTTGAATTAGAAGAAATACTTACTTGATTTTTGTAAAATCTCACTGTTGTTTTTGACTTGAACAATTTCCACTTCATCTTTTAAAGAAATGAAGTTGAATTTGTCTTCCATGAAGTGTTAGAAGATCATGCGATAGAATGACAGGTCATTCCATTTATCTCCAACATAAACTTAGCAAAAATTTTACACATAAGTCCATATATGGTGAGATTAAACGTATATGGTTCCTAAAATGGACTTATACATCATCTATCATACCGCATAAAAAAATTAAAACTTGTTTCTACTAACCTGGGACTTCCTATAGGACAGTGGTAGGTGATAAAGGCATGTCGCACTTCGATTATGGGTTCAATTCCCACCACTTTTTCTAACGTGATGGGCTATCACACGTCCTATGGGTTGTCACTTTTTCTATAACTACACTATTATAACATTCTAGAAATAGTATCGAAAAAAAGTTCTAGCCTTAAACAATTCTATCTGATGTTCAACATAATCCATTCCAACCTTTAAGCTTATCGAAATAAATTTTGTCCTATCTTATAGAATAAAAAAATTGATTCCAAGAAATTTCATCAGCCAAGCATGTGAATATATCATGTTGGTCACATTCCAGACATGTGAATACCTTAATTATGTATTCTCTTGAAAATTGAATAACCATTGATCCTTAGTGAAAACTTGAATGCTGTCAAAATTTAACTCTTTCCACATACCAAAATCCCAAAATTTCTATATACACAAACCATGATATCACATTGTCCTTATATCAGTCATGAGTTCATTAATACTATCAAACATCTCATTATCTTATTATCCCTTCATTATGCGCATATCATCTACTTTCCAAAAAATATCGGAATAACCTTTCATGGTTACTGGTACCATTCAGCATATACATTCAAAACTCAAGCAAAGGCAATAGTTTAACAATCCTTAGATTTGTCTTTATTCCATAGTACTATTACCTATACAACATAACTCTTGATAAACATAAATCATTGCATTACCTTCTTAAACCATTGACCGAGCTTCATCACTTTATTCCTCAACACATCTTTCATCTCATATATCATTTGTAGACTCTTAATCATCATCAATATAAATACTACCTATACGACCATGTTGATTCTATTCATGAGATTTTCCCTTAGGGAATTGGTTTTCATAATGCCCATACATCCCACATTTAAAACATTTAACCGTTTTTGATGTCTTAGCAATACCATTACTCTTGTCCATGGTGTTAACTAATCCTTTTCATTTTCCCTTACTAGCTTTGTATTCTTCTTTTCCACCCCTAAAGGATCTTCCAGTTCTTTGAAACATTCTCCTTGATGCCTCTTCCCACATGATTTACATGGGGGAAATTTAACTTTATTTCCTCTATGATCATCATGAAACTTTATCTTTCTCTTATTAGCTGAGTCGTTAAACATACCAAGTTGATATTATTGATCATATTATGAGATCACTGATTATGAATAATAACTACATGTGGACTTCTAGATCCAATTCCATTGGTTTCTCATGACGAATATCATTCCATTTTCCATCATATCGTCCATTATCGTGAATCTTCCACTTTCCAGCCATTTTCTAAAACCCAAAAATAATAGTGTGAGAGGCAAAAATCATGCTAGAAAAAACAACATAATAAAGGGGGAGTACCTTCAATATCTAACATCTTAGGTTTAATTCTATTATTGTTACCTTAATTCTAGGACTTATAACCTATACTTATACTTAACCTTAGGGACATCCCTAAAAATACCTTAGAAATATCTCTAGGGATCTCCCAAAAGATTTCGTATCCTAGTTCCCAAAGGTTAACTAAACCATTCCTCTGATACCAACTGTAGAGACCCAACACCTGACATACATGGACATTACATTACTTTTGTGGAATACTTAATAAATAACGAAAACAGACACAAAAGTACCATAATAGTTTAGTGTCTTTGGAAACTTGGAAAATAATCTTCTAATCGTGTTAAAAGATCTTCAATATCCACTATAAAGAACTTCCCCTTTTCTTTTCTTACATAAAACCTTTCTTTAAATCCTGGGGAAATGAAAACATATAAACGGTGACCTCAAATGCTCAATAAGGGTAATCATAGAGAACATAAAACAATCCATAAACATTTTAATGCAAAAACTTGAACAAAAAATTTAAAGATCAAAATATTGAGCAAAGTCATAAACTATGGAAGTACATAGGGTATATATTATAAAGGAACATCAATCATGATAAAATAGAATGGAAATAAAACTTGTAATTATGGCATCCATTAATCACATGTTATGAATTCCATAGTAGCCAAGGCATTGCTGCCAAGACCATCTTAGTGGACAAAGTCCCTTTCTGAATCGAGTACACTTTTCATTCCAGCCCTGTAACACTGAACCGAATTAACTTACAATTCTTTCAATGTCTACTTCATGAGATATAAGGCTTTACCCAAAGCATTGGATGGAGATATAGGTCACAACCATCTCATAATGAAATCATTATTAATTTTCCACAAAATAAACATAAATCATTCATCATAACCCAAAGAAGAAAATGGGTTTCATAAATATCATCCCATCATAACATAATCCATATAAAAAATGGATATCATTTCATCATAATAAATATGAAACCATTTAAATCATAGATACATTATACTTGAAATATACACATATGAAATAATTTAATCATAGATGGAAAATGGTTTTGATAAAACACTTGAAATAAATTCTTGAGGAAAATATCCTTTCATCATCAAAATCATTTTCTTTTCACAAAATGTCATGCAATTTTAAAAGAAAATGATTTTGTTGAAAATAGTATTGAAATCATTTTGAGCAAGCTTCCTGAAAATAATTCTTTATAAAACCGTAAAAATCCTTTAATGCCGAATAGGATAAAAAAACATTCTTCTCATACTTTTGCCGGAAAAGTCAAAAAAGTACCTCGTATGGTAAAAAAATAAAGATTCCATACATACCATGTAGTAAAATTCAAAAATGAGTAAAAAGGACTGTAAACATACATGAAACAATTTTTAGAAAATAGGGACATGGATGATAAATATAACCCCAGTAAATACTTATGAATAAACAATCACGGATAAAAACGAGATTGGAAAAGTTATACCTTACCTTAAGTCTGATATGCTTCATACTTATCCAAACCTCATGTATAATGATTTTAATAATGTAATTTACTTATTAAATAATCTTATTTATGATATCATAAATGGTTCACTTATGACTTTACATTACCCGTTCTTTTTTAAATTCAATGTTAAAGTATCGTCTGGGGAAAAATCATTTCATTTATTATACGCGTTTGGACTTGTTGTTCTTGATATTATTTTTACTTATATCATGATTTACTTACTTCCAAAATGTAATGCATGATTTTCATATCATATATATTCAGTATATATATATATAATAGATAGATAAATTAAATGAAACACACCGTTCATGGAGACGGTAGGTCGTACGTACGAATGAATGATGTTTTCCATTCTTTATTGACTTGAATGGAAGTAAGTGGATGACACATATATATATAAATAAATATAGTAGATTTATCATGTCATATATTTCATTATTATTCATTATATATACTTTATAATCATTATTGAATGGTTATCATTGAGAATGAATCTCATCGCGTCCTGGAGACGGTAGTCCGTACGTACGCACGAGCGAGGATATCATTCCCATAATTATTGAATTGAATTGGAGTGGATGATATAATATCTTAGAATCAGTATGATGCTATAATATTCATATATATTTATTCTTTACGCCATTATACCCTTCCAAGTATGGTGGTGTTGGAAAAAAAGATTACACCATGGCGTGGAGACGGTATTCCGTACGTACGCACGCGCGGTGATTTTGTTTTCCGTAGGATGGAAAAAAAGTGAAATAGGGTTGTTTAATATTTATAATGACATATATGTATATATTTAATACTGATTTTATTACTTTATCATGAAACAACTAATGTAGAAGAAGTTGAAGAAGAAAGAAACATGAATGAATCGATAGAAGAGATTACCTCTTCTTCGACACAACTCTTTTAGACATCCACTTATGTGACTAGAGTTGGTCTTTTGAGAAAACCAGAACCTCCAAAATGTTTCTAGGGATGTTTAGAAGAGAAATGGTCAGGGGTTGGCCGAGCTTGAAGGCTCAAAATTGTGTAAGGGGAAGAGGTAGGAGGTTCTCATTTATAAGAGGGTGAGGGGAACCTTAAGAAAAACTCAAAATATTATTTTATAATAAATCCATATTCGGTTTATAATAGATCCAAATTAATTTATTTTTAAGCTAAAGTGGGGATGGGTCGAAATCCTCTCTACCAATAGATTTTAGATGGGATTAGGTAACTAGTTTAACCATATCATTTAGATTTAACTCTATGTCAAATAATTTATCTTTTATCGTGTCTTCTTGTTTTTATACACTATACGGTTAATAAACTTCCTATAACAAGCCAAACGAACCCCAAGGGGTTTATTTTTAATATAAATATCCTTATCTAAGTTATTTAGAAAAACTTTATATTTTTTAGAATAAAATAACAATTAATAATATAATATTTTTTTTAAAAACTATTTTATGTCAATTTTGACACTATTTGGTAAATGATTTTTGTGAAAATCATAAAAGAATTATTAGTTTGAAAAAATATAATTAAATCAATAATAACATGTCATATTATCCTATAAAATTAGTGTAATTTATTAAAACTCTTAGATTACATTTATTTGGGTATTTTTAACAGCATTTATGTTAATATTTCATTAATAAGTTAATTACTGCATCATCATTGTGTCCTTAATAAATAAAATTATTTAATGTCTAAAAATAATAAATAAAATACCATTATGTAGGAAATCTTTTAAGCTTTCTAATGAATATTTATAGTCGAACTTACCTTATGTATAACTATATATTAAAAATGTTTTACTTATTAAACCTTGAATTTCACTCTTTTAACTCTTCTTTGAAATAAAAAATAATAAATGTCCTAATCTAAACCAAGTTGACCTAGAGGGTCATATTTTATTCCTAAGAATGTTTTTTGTCAAATTACACTTACACAATATAATTAGGACATGTGTTTGTGTAAAAATAATAACATTTTTATCTTAATTTACCCTATTTACTTTTAACCGTGGTAAAAAAAGTAAAAAGTTAATAATCACCAAAAATTGATTTCATCTCATTGAACCACATTTTACTTACTGACATCAACCTTGTCTCTCAGATTTTTGAAATTCCTCTCACAAAAGTGGTGAAATTAAGTTTTATGCAAATTTGTAAACTCTCCAGGGAGGTAGGTAAAAGACGGTGAAAAGTTCAATAAATTTTTATATATCTAAAATTATTATAAAATGAATCCAATGAATTGCATTGAACATATATAGGTATTATGTAATAATTTTGACCTAAAATATATTTCAATATATTAAAAATTATTTAAATAAAAATTCGGTTTTTAAATAATAACCTAGTGTTTTCACTATTCATGAAAAATTGAATGTTTTCAAAAAAATACCAAAATTTCACTCTAGGCTAATTTCAGTATTCTAAATACAAAAAGAAAGTCTATATTAAAAGATAAAATATATATGATTTAAAAGAGTGGTTATTACTCTTCATAACGTCTAGTTTATATTATATTTTAATAATATATCATTTTTTAGTGAAACCTGTTATTGCATACAACACACACTATTGAGGAAGGTTGTGATTGTGTGTAATGAAAACCAAGTCAGGGTTGCATATAGTGAAAGACTAATTTGTTGTTGTGTATCACTAAATCCTACTATATTTCATTTATACATTGAATATATATATATATATACTCAATGCTGCATTGAATAACTACTATCAATCAAACTTCAAATTGTGTTTATCACGATCCAAGATTAGTGTTGCATATACTGCAAGCTAATACAATATTGCGTAGAGCACAAGATAATTTTGGAGTAGCGTACAACACAAGACATCAATGAAATTAAAAAGAATAATTCTCATAAAATCTCGGGTTTTTACATGCATGGTTTACCCTGTGTACCAGTTACATGGGTTGTGACGCACAGGATGAAGCCGTGTATGTGCACACATCAATGTACATGAAGTCCTCCCCAGATAGTGGAACACGGCATGTCACTCCATTACACACTGGGTATACCTTCTTCTAAACGACAAGTCGTGCGACACGGGTCGTTGTACATGGGTAGTACCGAGGGTCAGAGGACACGACATGTGGCATTCTACATGCCATGTACATTTATGTACATTTCTTGATCTCCACGTCCACTATATCATGGACATGTTTCGTTGAGTTAGTTCCCTTTACCTCATTCCCCCGAAGGTCTGTTATCATATCCTCTCTCGGGAGAATGATCCATTTAGCTGGACTTTTCAAGATAGAGTCGGGTATCCTTCCATGAGGCCAGAAGCGAGATCTTATATCCATTCGTGACCCTAGGTACAGTAAGGTATCAACGTGACTAATCGTACAAGAATCTGATCATCTACTTAGTAGGTGAATCCAGATTAGTCACGATATCCTCTAAGGCCCTGTCAGTTCTCCTCATCTGTGTATCGTGATCTTTCTCCAATAAAGAGTGTGTTCTCCTAGAATGATTTAATATACCTCTCATGGATTTTCCCAATGAACAGTGCTTCTCAAATGGACATCATAACATTTATCAGGCTCATGGGGTGAGTTCTCCTACGTGAGTTTTTTTTGGTTTTGTAAAACTGAATCCCTAGAGGGGGTATGCGGTTGTGTGACATTTCTCTATAATGAGGGTCTGGGTTTTGAGTATATCTGGTATGTGTTATAATTTATATTTTTTTTGTAGACATATATCTTGTAGAGGTGACCATAACTTTCCATTGTGTAATTATTTGTTGTTTTCATGGTCTTCTACCGAGTATTTTTATACTCACTATTGCATGGTATTTTCCCACACATATTGTGTCTTGTGAAGACGAGGAGCATTTTGACAGAGTCCAGGGCGAACCAAGACATGATTAATCTTTCTTAGATCCCTACAAGCCAAGGTGTTCCGATGGCTTCAAGCAGCATTCCATGTATCTCTTTTTGTTTATAGGTAGGACTTTGTTGTTTTCAGACTCTTGTTTTTGGTGGGCTTGTATTCTAGCCCATTTTACTTTTAGTACATTACATTTTTTCTAACTTTGTTGGTTGTGTATTGTTGTAAGCCTGAATTTTGTTCCTTAGTGGTTTTTACAATTCAGTATTTGTGGGCGTGGAGATGTGTGTGTGTGCAGGTACATAGAAAATGCCTCCCATGTTAGTAATAAGCCAACTTGTTACTAGTCACCATCACCTGGCCTATTGGAGGTGGGCTTGGGGAGTCGTGGCACTGGCCCCACTGGGACGGTCCATGATAGAGTGGTATCATAGGTGGTCGTTTATACCTTATGACCAAGAGTCTATGAGATTTATTTTTGGAAATTGTATTAAGTGTATTGAGCTTATATTTCTGGCTAGATACTCCAGTGTACGTGTGGGAAACTGATGTATCCATACACCAAAACTCTGATAACCTGTTGTTCGACTTCGTACAAGAAAACAATATTTGTGGGGGAATAAGTGAATGGTAAATTCATCATATAAGAATGGGTTGTGTTTTCCATGTCCTTTGTGTCATCTATCTAAATATAATCGTTGACCATGGAAAATCATGTTTCTTTATAAGATGCATCCGAGATGCATAACCCCTAGGATTCAGCAGCACGATCATGGAGATGACCCCCTTAGTGATGAGGCTTTGATACATGGACCAGTTACAAAAGAGTTTCCTCCAGGTGGTGCACTCGTTATACCACCACCAGTGGAGCAGCGCGTGGTACCTGCAGTACTAACCGACAATGTATATAGGCTGAGCATGCTACCTGATTTCCAAAGAGAGAGACACCATAGGTTCCGAGGCGAGGCCAATCCTCGGGTGGCTAAGGACTGGCTTGAATTGGTGACTAGAGTTTTCTATCTAGTGAGGACACAAGAGGACATGCTGGTGATCCTAGGAGTAGGCATTCTTCTGTGTTGGGCGGGACGATGGTGATGTCTGACCACATAGACTCACGACGAGGAGACTCTTTAATTGATAGAGTTTGAGAGACTCTTTAGAGAGGAGTTCTGTCTAGTTTCGCAGAGAGCAGTGTGTATCCCCATGTTTCTTCAGCTCTAGTTGGAAAGATTGACGATGGTGGACTATTTGTCAATTTCACCAACCACTCCAGGTAATTGATGAGTATGATCAGAGATTAGTACATTAGATCTCGGAACTTAGAGCGAGGTCTATGAAGGGACATTTTAGATAGTGTTAGACCTCAATACTTTTTGACATATGTTGGAGTGCTCGAGTAGGCCTTATAGATTAAGATATTCATGGTAGAGCATAGATAGATGATGAAAGTTAGCAGCAGGCAGAGAGGTACGGAGGCCTTATCCTTAGAGAAATGATGTTAGGCATATGGATAAAGATGTGGGAGACATCATAAGAGGACCTAGGATAGGGGATCGTTAGTCTATGGACATCAGGATGGATCCACTCAGCCTAGGGAGAGGTGGTTCTACCCGTACGATAGTATGAGACATCACGGTAGAGATTGTTTGACCTGTCGAGCTGCTAATAGGGAAGTGGTGGATGGACCACTGAGGAAGAGGTCAAGAGTGGAGCAGACAGACCCTCCAGGTGGCGGACGTGGCAGAGGAGTATGGAAAGCTACATGTGGTGGAGGATGCTTTGATCTACTTCCACCACCACCCCCATGAAGTCTTCACTAGACTTGGGGAGTAGGGGGAATGGGTGAGGAGAGCTGCATGCAGTCTAGGCGTACGACCTAAGGACTCTAGGGTTGATCTGAGGTACGATCTGTGTCTCCTCGACATTATCTGATGTACTCATAGAAACAGGTTTCAGTCATTTCTTTCCACAAGTCTTGTGCAAATCCTTGATATTCTAGTGGAGTCATTGACTCGGTCCATACTCTTGGAGACACCTACAAGAGGATAGTCGATGGTCACACACCTTTGCAGAAAGTGTGATCTTACCATTGGAGTTGAGAGTTTTAGTTGGAACATCTCGGTGGTAGCATCGAGGCCTTACAACATCCTTCTCAGTATAGATTTTTTATCTTCATTCCATGCCCAGATTAACTGCATTAGGTGAAGAGATCAATGTCTCCACAGTGATGAGATGAGGATTTTCATTGTGTTGGAAAGTAGACCCAAGCATCAAAGAATGGACTCATGCATAGGATAGTGCATTTGATCACTCATGTGTTGGCTAGCCTTTCCATTGGAGCAGGAGATGTTATGGGATCCATGTTCCCATCAGTAGTGTTAGAGTAAGAGGTTTTATTTCCCAAATATGTTCCATGTCTACCTCCCCACAATGAAATCAACTTCTATATCGACTTACACCCTAGGACGACACTGATTTTCTCACCTGCATATTAAATGGCTTATTTATAGCATCACGAGCTGTGGGTGTAGATGGAGGATTTTCAGAGAAAGGGTTTTGTGAGTCCCAGTGTTTCACTCTAGGTAGCCCCAGTTTTGAATTACAAGTAGGAAGATGGGAGTTTGAGGTTCTGCGTGGATTAACAACGCCTAAATCAAGTAATGGTTAAGAAAAAGTATCCACTACTGAGAATCGATGACCTCTTTGCTCAGCTAAGGGAGGAACAGTGGTTCTCGAAGGTTGACCTTTAATCAAGTTATCACCCATTATGATTATGGGATGAGGAGATACCAAAGACGACATTCATATTCCACTGTAGTCACTATGAGTACCTGGTGATTCCATTCGAAGTGATGAACACCCCTGCAGTGTTCATGGGACTCATGAACCAGATCATCTAGTCGTACTAAGACTAGTTCATAGTGGTCTTCATCGACAAAATCCTTGTGTACTGAATGGCAGAGTTGGAGCATGTGAGAAGCCTTAAGGTGGTTCTAGACATATTTTGAGAGAACATGCTTTTTGGGAAGATCTCGAAGTTTCAGTCCTGGATTCAGGAGGTCCGCTTTCTGGGACATGTCATCTCAATAGATAGAGTAGTTATGGACCTAGCCGAGGTGGAGGCATTGTAAGCATGGGAGCCACATCCGAGCGTGATGGTGGTTCAAAGATTCTTTGGGTTGGAAAAATATTACCATGGATTCATTCCGTATTTCCCTTGGAAATCAACACTAATGACAGACTTGACCAAGAAGGGGAAACCCTTCATGTGGATGGTGTAGGGCCAGCATCCTTTCGAGCAGTTGAGACATATTTTGACGAGTTCCGTTATTTTTGGATTGGCAGAGGAGGGTGTCGAGTACATGGTCATTTGCGATGCATCAGGGACTGGTCTTGGTGGTGTCCTTATTCCGAGATCTGTAGTGCTTTTGTATGGTTCACACTAACATAGGCCACATGAGAAGAACTATGTGACCCATGATATATAGTTAGAAGCTGTAGTCTTTGCATAGATGATGTGGTGACACTATCTTATGGGCCATCGGATTATCATCTACTCAGTCCAAAAGATCCTAAAGTACAGCTTCTCATAAAAGGATTTAAATATTTGATAGAGGCGTTTGCTAGAGTTTCTCAAGGACTATTATTTCGTGAACATCTATACTCATGGGATGAAGAACAAGGTGGGGGATTCACTTAATAGGTTATCGAGCTCACAACAGTTGAGTGAGGTGACTGAATAGTTGGGCTCGTTGCAGTTAACTTTCATGGATGGAGAGAATGTCTCTAGCCTTCATTCAATGGTGGTCACCCCTCTGCTCTTACTGCGAGTTAGGGAGGCACAACTTGGGGATGTCGAATTTGAGTCTGTAAATTCTCATGTATCCACAAGACATGATTTGGATCGATATTTGCAATGCGAGGAGCATGTAGTTCTTTTAAGAGGATTCATGATTGAACCAGTGGCATTGTGGAAGGATGTCTTGAGAATGTTTCATGCATCCCCCTTGGTGGTACATCTAGGAGTGGTGAAGATGTACCATGATCTCCAACAATAGTTATGGTGGTTAGGTATGAATAGGGAGTTGAAATGTTCATTTCTTGATGCCTTACATGCCAGCAGGTGGAGGCTAAGCACTAGGTTCTAGTGGGATTAGCCCACCCCATGGATGTTCAAGAGTGTATGTGGGATGGAATATCGATGGACTTTGTGATAGGATTACCATAGAATTCAAAGTGGAATTATTCTATCTGGTTGATCATTGACTAGTAACCAGGTCATCCCACTTCCTAGCTATCAGAGAGCCATATTCCGTAGAGAGATCTGGACACATCTACGTGTAGGGGATAGTTCGACTTCATGGTGTCTCGTCAACAATAGTCTCAAATCGAGATTCCCTCTTTACATCCCAGTTCTGGAAGGGATTAGAAGATTCATTTAATGTTCAGCTACGCATTAGAATAGTGTTCTATCCCCAGACCAATTTTCAGACGGAGAATACCATTCACGTTCTGAAGGATATTTTTTGGGAATATATTTTGGACTTTGGGCACAGTTGCGAGGACTACCTACCACTGGTGGAGTATGCATACAATAATAACAACCACTCCACCATTTTTTTGGAACCATCTGAGGCCTCATATGTGAGACCTTATTAGTCACCACATTCTTGGACCAACCCTGAAGTTTTAGAAATCATTGGTCTAGAGTTGTTGTGAGGTACCACTGAGAAGGTGCAGATCATCCAGGAGAGGATAAAGACTACACAAATCTGGTATATGTCTTATTCAGATAGATGGAAGTGAACTTTTTTTTTCAAGGAGGGAGACCACATCATCCTTTCGGTGCCACCTCAATGAGTGTTATAGTGATTTGGCTGAAATGGCAAGCTATCATTGGGGTTCATCGGACCTTTCCAGATATTGCGCAGAGTTGGCGAGGTGGTGTATTTCCTAGACCTACAACCATAGTTGCACCAGGTACATGATGTCTTCCATGTATCAGAGATGAGGAGGTATGTGAATGACCCATAACATGTCATGGACTGGGGAGATTTAGACATCGATGATGGTGTGACATTTGCTAAGTACCTGGTAGAGATAGAGGATCAGTCGGAGAGGATCCTTTGTGGGTGATCGATACTATTTTTGGGCATCTAGTGGAAATACATGAATCTTTAGAAGACCATGTGGACGTGGGATGTAGATATCTGTTCCCAGTACCCAAATCTTTTTTATTAGCCTTTTTTTCTTTTCGGGGATGTAAACCCCAATGTGGGTAGAATGTAATGTCTCGAATTTTCTATGTATTATTTTTATATATTATATGGAATTATAAAGTGACCAAACGTGCAGACAGATCATCATTCTGAGGCCCGATGAGCCTGAAATTACGGTTTGAACTTTTATTTATGCTTTGTGAGTAGGTGGGTGTGCATGTTTGTTGCAGTTTCCAAACGGGTTCCCTGATTAAAAATCTGAGTGCATTGTTGAGTCTTTGACGATAACATTTCATAAAAATGGGAATAACCTTGACTGACGCGAGTCGAGGGAAAAGGTAAATATTTGGAAATTTTTAGTTAAAAAAAATAAAATAAAATAGTGTAATTCGAATGGTTTATTTTTCAAAACATATGATTAAGCGCAACGATAGGGAAACTATATCAATAATTAATACAATGCCATAATGACTCAGAAATAGCAACACTGATTCATTAATGGCGCAGTGTAATGGGACACATAAATGCATTCTATCATTTTAATAAGTTAATAAAATGTTGGTTGTTGGCAAGATATTGGGAGAAAATATGGTGAATTCTAGGAAAAATGGAGAAAACTATCAATGACGAACAATGGCGAATGAAAAGTGTGAATTGCTATGCTAATAGAGTTAAAGGATCTCGACGATGATGATAGCGGAATCCCTTGTTCATCGATCGATCCCACCTTGACATAAAGGGTTTTTTAATGTATTTTTCTACTCTTCATTGAATTTAATGACAATAACGGATCAACCTATGAACTAGTTGATCTGTGCATCATCGTCTTTTGCGGGAAGACTTCTTTTGTTTCATTCCCAGGAGATTTATTCTTCCATGTTTTATGCTTTTGATTTACCATATCTAAAACCTTATAACGGGAGTGGAATAATGTTGTAAAGAATAATGTTTATAGTTCATTCCCCTTTTGTTTATTGGATTACATCCCCCCTTCTTCCCCTTATTCGTCGTGTTCTTTGCAGGGATACGAATGAGGAATCGTTGTGCACTCGTTTCTTGGCGCAACAATCCCAAAACAGAGAACTAACATCATGACAACCTAGAGTATGTGAGACGATGACAGTGGATGACGAATTATCTCATAATGGTAGAGACCGTTCTTCGAGATTTCTTCACACAGGTGGATCGATACGCGTTTTTGGGGCTGATCAGAGGCCTTAAAAGAACATAGATGACTTTGGGATGTCAGGGGTGACCTAGAATCTAGAGTTTCAAGGAAAATGAATCATTGGAACGAAGATCAATGATCCTTTGAGGTGCAGATATGTGGATCCATGGTTCTAAAAATTATAGGAACACATAGCATGTATCCCGATGAACACTTAGTGTAGACCGGCGGTGGTGGCTAGGGTTCCACGATGCACAATGTGATGAAACTATGTGTTCTCCGAAAAACACAACATGTGGGTCCTTACGTAGGACTCACCATTTATCTCAGATTAGATGCAGACAGGGGGTGGGGTACAAAGCTGTGTACTCCACCACATGGAAATACCAAACCTGTTGCTTGGTTTACCTTGTGTACCGGTCACACAGGTTGTGACACATGGGTTGAAGCCATGTAAAGGCACATGGCCATCATACACAGAGTCCTCCCCAAATAGTAGAACACAGTGTGTCACTCTTTTACTCACCATGTATACATTCTTCTACAAGGAAATCCATGTGACACGAGTGATTGTAGACCTGTAGTACTCATTGTTAGAGGACACGACGTATGACTTTTTTACACATTGTTTTCTTTCAGTACATGGCTTGATCGTCTTGCCCACTGTATACTGGACATGTTTCATTTGTCTTATTTTTCAATTCCTCATTACCCTAAATGTTAGGTATCATTTCCTCCCACATGAATATGATACATTCAACATGACTTTCCGAGGGAGAGTTAGGTATCCCAATGAACGACATGATGTGACATTCTCTATCAATTCCTAACCCTAGTTAAAGTCAGCTATCGACGTGACTACACAAATAAGACATTGATCCTCTACATAGCAGGTGAATATGGATGAGTCGTAGTATCCACCAAAGACCTGGAAGTGATCCTCATCTATGTATCATAATATGTCCCCACTCTAGAGCGTGTCCCCCTGAATGACAGCATCTACCTCTAATGGCTTTTCCTAAAAAATAGTGCTTCCCAGATGGACATCATCAGAGCTATTAAACTCATGGAGTGAGTTCTCTTGGATGAGTACTTTGTAGAATTTTTGAACTAAATCCCTAGATGGGGTATGTGGTTGTATGACTTGTCTCTGGACTCTGGTTCTAGGTTTTGAGTATATCTGGTTTGTGTTACTCTTGTTGTATGTTTAGTAGACAAGTATCATGTAGAGATGATTGTACAATTCCTTTTTGTATTTCTAATTTTTGGGGTCCTCTACTAATAATTTTTATACTCACCCCTACACGAGATTTTCCCACACCTTTCATGTCTTGTGCAGACGAGTAGCCTTTTGACAAAGCCCAGGGTAGGCAAGGACATGACTAATATTTTTGAGTTCCCTAAAATCAAATGTCTTCCTAAAACTATGAGAAGAAGTCCCAGTACCTCTTTTTGATTATAGGTTAGATATTATTGTTTTCAGACTCATTTTTTGGTGGGATTGTATTCTGGCCTAGTTTACTTTTAATACTTTACTTTCGGTCATACACTGTTGGTTGGGTTTAGTTGCATGGGTGCATTTTCTTCCATTGTGGTTTTTATATTTTAGCATTTATGGGATTAGAGATGTGTGTGTGTGTGCACGCAGTTACTTAGAAAATGCCTCCAATGTTAGTAATATTCCCACTCAGTGCTATTCACCAGCCCCTGGCCTATTAGAGGCGAGTCTGAAGAGTCACGAAGCGAGCCCCACTAGGACGGGTCATGATAATATTAACAATAATATTTTTAATGCATTATTGTGTCACTAGCTGTTATGTATTTTCTATAAAATTTCATATGAAATATCAATTTATAAAAAAAATATTATATCCAACTTCAATACATGATGTTGGATTTCTATTTCTCAGTACGTACAGATCCACAAATTATTCTATTTTAATACAAGAATCGAGAAAAATGTTATATATGAACTAAATAATGGATATTAATCCATCTCTACCACCTTTGAAATATATTGAGTGTGATATTAGTACCTGTTCGTGGGTTTTAATAGTCCAATATGATTGACCATCAACATGAGGATAATACATTGTGATGATGTTATTCTCTATATCCAATACCATATTATGCTATCTCTAGAAAATTTAGGTAATCATTTGGTCATGATAACATGTAATTTATAGTGGAACGCCTTATGTCCTTAGAAAATATTTTGTATATAATACGTTACATTGATTGAGTATGATATGTTCTCAAATATAAATGAAATTTTATGAATATTTGGAAAATCAGTTTCAAAAAAGTTATTATCATTATATATTAATTATTATTTCATATATATATTGATTCTAAAAAAATGATATTTTTAACATAAAATTTTATATACTCTACATTTACTATAATCATTTTAATATCTATAGATTAATTTACCTATAAAATGCTCATAATTATTCCACGCTATAATGAGAACATTAAGACACAATGAATGTAATCTTAACCAATATGTCATATGGTATAGATACATTATACTAATATGACAATAATGATTTTTTAGTATTATATACATTGGGATCATATGCATTATGTACTATTCTCATAATGTTTAAACATGGACATTTGGATTATTTGAGTTCATGTGGATTGATATAAAAATTTGATCCCCACAAGATACTATTGTCCATTGAAGTTCATTTCAATGAATATATTTTTTTGTTTCTCCAAATAATATCATTATAAATTTTAACCACATGGTTCTAAAAATTATTTAATGTTTGAAATATATATTTATGATGAGGAAGATTTAGTCGGTGCATCATTGGTCAAAGAATTTATCGAACTCTCAAAAAGGTATTTATTTTTTATAATGAATAGGAATCATAGGACATGTTGACTATGATAGAATAACCTTTAATATATATATATATATATATAAATGAAGAATGTATGTATATCAAAATTTTACACAAAAAAATAATGTTATAAATGAATATGACATGAGGTATGTAAAAATAATTATGATGAATAATGAAACCAAGAGATCATATCACCCATACTATGCTTATAAGAAAATTTCATATATGTGACATTCCTTATAACATAATAATTGATTGGGTGTTTCTATATACTATTCTTGGTATTTTTTTATAACATAAGGCTCCTAATATAAGGTTGTAGAGAAATCAATCTAAGTTTATCCCTTGGTCTATCTATTCAGGTGAATAGTATATTATGATGATTAGAGACATACATTTTGGGGTTTCTGAACATCAAAGTGAAAATGATATTAAATTAGTTGATTCAACTATTTTATTATTAACTAAAATATTGATGATGTAATTTACTCCCGAATGAATTTAAAGATAATTTAATTCTAATAGTGAATATGTGTAACTATTGTTTTTCAAATAAACATTATCATGTTAATGGAATCTAAAACAAATAAGGGATGCATGTTCCATATCATTGGATAATGATTCATCACATGAATATTAATAGTGACAATTTTTAGTGGTGAAATATTGATGATATTTAAGGCATTTTAATATAGTTATTCATGACATTAAGTGAAATTCTAAGTAGTTAGGCTTATCTAAATGATTAATTGGATTTTTGTACTGTTTCACCTTGTTGTCATGAACATCATTATACTATAAATAGTATCCTATGACATTTATATTTAATTAATTAATAAAGATCATATCTCCTCTTCACACATATGGATTGATTTAGATATATATGGGAGGAACACGGTTGGATTGATCATTATTCTACTTGTTAAATCTCTATTCATCAAGTTACCAATATTACATTATAATGTTCCTTAATTTCCAATGATAGAACATGAGAATCAAATTATGGAATTTCATGATCTATGTTGAACAAGTGAATAATCTATGTTTTTTCACAATTGGTTTCTTTGAGATACAATAATTCGAAGATGAGTATATCATTTCAGTTCTGAAGAAGTATAATTGTACAATTTATTTTATAACTTGATTATTTTTTCATCATTATTGAATTTAATTGTAGAAGAAAAAATTGAGAATATGGGAATGGGATATTGAACATGAAATTTTAATTTTCCATTTCACGTGTTTATATGACATTTCAGGTTCCATTTGTTGGCATTATAATAGATATATAGTTATTTATATTAAAATTTATAATAAATTTTATATAATTTTGATACTGGTATCTGATAAAGTCCCAAAAAATGATGGAAATCTTAATTTATCTTGAATTTCCCTCATATAAGTAATTGAGTTTGGATTTCTTATTTTAATATTTAATAAAACAAATTCAATGGGTGGATGGTGTAAGTTATCATTCAAGAAAATTATATCACTCGGAGGGCAAGGGGGTGAATTAGTAATTCTTTTTCTTTTATTTTTACATGAAAATCCTAATCCACCTATTAAATATTAAATTACATAATAAAAAATTCAAAGAGACATACATAAGAGCACTAGAATTTATATGGTCATTATTCAGTATTAATAGCTACATACTTCGTATCGTTTGGATATGATACAATACCACACAATCCCCTAGAAAAAAATCCATGTAATGCAGTTAGTAGGATATTCCCTTTAACTCATGTAGAACTATGTAGTTAATCCAATATTGTTTGTGAATCCTCATAGAATAAATAGAGTAAAACAATGTTTTTGTAACAACACATGTTTCTTTTGATTCTATTAAACATTAAAAAATGTATTGTTCTGAAAAAAAATCTTAATTTTATTAAAAATAATCTGGTAAGAACCTCCCGTACATTGTAATAAAAGAACAGTATGATTTTTCCAATTTGATATGTCCACTCTTATTCTACAGAGCAGATCTTCAAATCTGATTTCGTAATCTGTTGGATATTACTCTTTAAAAATAATATCAAGAAATTTCAAAATACTTCCTTCTTAAGTCCATAAATCCAAATATATGAATCTCTTTTTGATTATTCAATAAGATATAATGATCATATGAATACAATGACTATAAGGGATATTGTAGACATCAGAATACGAAAACACACAAAATGTATTGTCTAATTTTTTATGTTTTATAGGAAACCCAAAATTGTTTTTGAAAAAAATCCATAAATATTTTTTTCTCAACCAAATTTCCCCAAATATTGATTTTCGTTGAATTTTATATGAAATATGAAATTGACATCTCTTCTCATATCATCTCAAATATTCATTAAATATCATCTCTTCTTCTGACATTATTTCTGAATTCTAGTCTTGTTTCCATTCTTCATTCTGATTGGCACAATGAAATTTCATCATTATGATGTCTAAATCAGCTAAATATATATACTTCTCTACATACCTTAATCAGATTTGGTTTTTTTATTCTAATTCATGAATACGATGCTTTGTAACAATTGGTGAAAAAACATCTTCTTTGAATATCAGGTTCCCAATTACAATATATCCTGTAATTCCATTCAAATCTTCTCACAAATAAATTCTAACTCTTCAGTTCATAAGGATTATTAAACTCTTATATGATAGATTTTGACACATTTTATGTAACAAGAAATTTGAAAACATGTCAGAGTTCATCATTATTATTTTGATGAAATACCCATTATCTTTAATCTTTTAACCTTCTTCTTCAAAACATCTTATTATTCAAAATGTAATTTAACCCCATTGAAATGTTCAACTTAATTATTGTATTGGTCACCCGATTATTTTCTTTGATTTTAATTTGTTGGTCCCAAACAATTCTTCTTATAATTATGATAACAAACTTTGTCTTATTAGTGTCTTCTTTATTTTCTGAATATGATACCACTAATTCATCCTATACAAACATCTTTCTCTTTTACCATCAAAATAATTCTCCAAATATTTCTTCCTTTGGAATTTTGTTCGAAATGAAAACCAACACCTTTTGTTTTTCACAATTTCCATGAACACTCTCAACCTTTCTGAATCAAATGAACCCGTTACAATGATCTAAAATCTTCAACCGTAGAAACATCCTTCTTCCACAATCATTACCTTATATAATAAATCCATTCATAACATTTAATACATTGAATATAATCATAAGAATCGCAAAACTTTCTCATAAAGTAATGTAACATTCTATTCCTTCATAAACATCTTCCTTTCCAATTAATCCTAGATATGATCATTCAGAATACAATTTTCATGAATATGATATCCATCACCCTTTTTCATTTCAATCCAGAAAAGATAATTTTGAATAAGATTGAAAGAATCTCTTTCACTCCCCCATTATTTCAACAAGCCTGCATCAAATGTTTTACTAATATCTTATATTTTATGAGAACTCGAAAATTTTAATATCATTGTCACAGTTATTTTATTCTAGTCATGAAGACTTTTATTCACCACTATTACAATAACACCTTTCATAGTTAATGCATGTTTAATCTGGTTACCATTTACGTCCCGCAAGATTCTTCCTCAATACGATTGATCTATTCATTCTTGGTTTATTGTGAATCTGATGATGAATTTATTCCAACCAATTTTTTTTGAATACAATGAAGATTTTCAATAATTGAATGTCAAAATTTCCTTATATGTTTTCTAATCCAAAATTCACCAAATACAGAGTGTGTGGTTTTTTCCTTTCATCAAAAACATCTTCTAACAAAAAAATACAATACCTTTGAAAGAAAAACTTCTTCAATATCTAGAATCATTAACTATATATCTTGGTCACAACAGTATCCCACTTTAAATTTTTTTATTTCAACTATGTTTCACATATTCCTTAATATTGTATCATCAAGAAATGGATAACATAACAACAAATATAAGACCACCTGAGCTAACTATTTTTAGGAAAAAATATGTATTGATAGAAAAATCATGTTATAAAAAAAATTGATTATGAAAACATGTGTCACCATTCTTCTCCAACTCTTCATATTTCCCAGAAAACAATAATTCCCTTTCCTACAACCACTCTAACAAATAGTTAAAATAGTTCACAAATTATACAATGATAATTTCACATCTCACCCCAAAATCCTTCTTTTTAAATGAATTCAACGGGATAGATTTATTAATCAATTATACCCATTGACAACACTATCCAAATATAAGATGTGATAGGGAAGAAAAACACATACCACAATCTTTAAGAGGAAGAGGATAGACACCCAGGTTGAACCTCAATTTAGAAAATGATTCTTTTGGTAATGCTTTTGGAAAAATTTCAGAATCATGTTCTGATGTTAGAATATACTCCAAAATTAATACATTATTCTCGACATGGTGTTTTATGAAATAGTATTTTAAATAAATATGTTTTGAAAGAAAATGTTGAACTAGAATCATGGTGATATTGATTGTTCTGAGATTGTAACAACCTAATAGTACAGGTAATTTCACTTCGACAAGTAATTATTCTAATTGTGTTTTAACCCACAAAAGTTGAGTATCATCTTGTTCAAAAAATAATAATAAAATTTAGTTGTACAGAGAGTTACTAAATTATATTTCATTTTATGCCATCTAATACAATTACTTCCATAAAAAATAGTATACCCTATTTAGATCTTTTATTTTCATGATTCCCATCCCAATCAACATCTCAATAAAAAAATCAATACTATCAGCGTAATCATACCAGATTCAAAAACCAATTGTGCCATTAATAAATATATTAATTATTTACCATCATTTTAATGTGATTATTTTTTATTACTCAGAATCCATACACATAATGTAATCATAAAAATAATGTCTGGTAATGAGATAGTCAAATACAAAAAAATCCAATTTGCATTTGAAATTCATTTTAATGAACTAATTTTCCATCTCCGTCATTAGAAAAAAAAATCCACCAAAACTTATGTCGAAATATATTTTTTAGTTTTCCATACCAAACCTCTTAAATATTTCTTTAGCATACATTATAAGAGAAATATAAAGGTATTCCTCATATTTTATAATTTATAACGGAAGAAATAATTTCATTTCTCCTAGAATATACATCTCCAAATAATTTTTCATTTTAAAATAAAATCATTCACAATCTTATACATTTATCTAGGATAATATAATTTAATCAACATAAATTAAAATGAGGAAATAATATTGACTATCTATTATATAAATATTTTTATCCAAAAATTCATTTCATAAAATACATCATTTTAATAACTGTATCCAATTTGTAATAACATTCCTTTGAATCTTGTTTTCTTCCATATCAATACCTTATTAGTATGCACACATAAAGTTCATCCTTCCCAACAATAAATCCACTAGGTTTTTTATTGTTGAATTCTTCATCAAGATCATCATTCTGGAATGTGGATTTAATATCTATTTGAATGATCTTGTACCCTCATTTTAAAAAAATATCAAGAAAAATTACTTTTTATCTAATATTTACATAGGATAAAATTGTTCATCAAAATCAATACCTTCAATTTGTGAATACCCTTTCAACATTAATCATCCTTTTTTCTTATCACTTTATCATCTATGTTCATATTCTTCTGGGAAACCCACTTCGTGCCAATAATGTAGTTATTATCTGGCATGGGTATGAGTTCTAATTTATCATTTTTTTCAATTTGAACCATCTCTTTATTCATGTCACGAACCCATTCCAGATACTCAAAATCATCTTTTACATCATTTGGCAATAGATTCAAATAATAATAAGTTTGTGTAATATCATTTGTTTCTTCTTGTTTGAAACTACTGATGTTGATCACAAATAAGGTTCTAATCATCCACTTGTTTCCTCATCCTTATATGATATCTTTTAGTATCTTTCTTATCCATAAAAATAGCTAAGTTTTATTCTTCATATTGACTTGTATTTACGAAATCAGTATCCTGATCAGAATTTTTTTCTTTGTCCTTCTCAATCATGTTATCTTCCTGGTTTTTTTTCAGCTTCATCCATTTCAAAAAAACCTGTCAATGGAATCAATAATTATTCCTCTATATTTGTTGAAAAATCTATATACTATTTATTGTTTATATTATCAAAGAATGATTTCATCTTCACCGTTCTTTTCAAACTTCAAAAGCTTCCACCTTTCCTTTTTTATAATACAGGGACTCTCAAAAACTCTTGCAAGTTTAAAACATGGTTATTTTCAATAAAAAATTCAAAGAGATTCATATGGTAGATTAGCATATAAAAACATCAGTTTTGGAAGTACCAAGAAGTACTAATAGATTTCCTAAAATAGTAATGAGAATGAACATGTTCATGTAACATTGTTAGTCTAATTTACACTTAACTTCTATTAGTTATTTCAATAACCCCATTTTTTGGAGGATTGTATAGGGAACTAGACTCAGGAAAAATTATGATATTCTCAAGATATATTTCAAATTCATTACCTTTATATTCACCAATATTTTTTGTTCACAACATCATTATAGAGTAATCACATTCATTCTCATGATTCCTCTGGAAACACATAACCATTTTCAATGAATCTTAATTATGATTTATATACATGACATAAGAAATGTGAGTAAAATTATCAATGAATGTAATGATTTACATCTCTCCATTTGTTTATTTTTTTCTCATAGTCCCACAGACATCCAAAACTATTAACTCCAGGGGCTATGTGGAACAAATTGCAACCCTATTATGCACTGATTTTGTAATATTTTCCTTCTAAAAAATTGTTCCACAATAATCTTTTCATCTTTAAAAATAATTAATGTCACATATACTATCTCTCTTTGATAACATGCCCATGTTTATTTGACACATGTTTCCAAAACATAATGCCATAATTGATTATCATCCACCATACTCATATAATAAGAGTATTGTATTTCACTAATCTAAAAAAGAATGATTTTGAACAGTGGCCTCCTATATCAATATTTCCATTTACCTCACTTTTAATAATAAATCATCCTTTTCAGAAGATAACTTTGTTACCCTCATCACACAATTCTGAAACATTTAGAAATATGTGTTTCATCCCATTAACATACAATTTTTTCTTCCATTTAATCTTTTCATCCCCAATTATGGATGATCTCACACCTTTTAATTTGAAGGATTCATCATTTTAAAATGTCCCTTTTACTTATTTTAAGTCATATACATTCTTCAATGATATGAAATCTCCTATAATATTAAAATAACATAAACTATCCAAAATCCAAATTCATTCTTCATTTTTATCTTTCAATGTGGTTTCAACAACAAGAGATTTTTCTTCTTCTGTCTAATTTTTGACCTCATGATTCTGTTGTTTGTTATGAATTTATTTTATTTCCATAAGAAAACAAGAAATACATGTTCATGGATTCCATGTTGATAACTTCTTTCACAGGTAATTTCTAATAGTAGAAAACTATTTTCAATTTTTACTCCAACCATTCCATGATTATTAAAAAAACCCTCTATGAAAGCATTCGTTGAGGAAATTACCTCCCCATAAAACTCTGCCTTCCATATCTTGTGAAATAATAGTAGTTTTTTTTGAACCAAGACATATTTTCATTTTTTTGAATCCACCTCAATACCAAAAATATCAATAGAAAGATTTTTTTCCTCTAAAACTTTTTTATATAATGGAATTATAGATATGTTACTCAAAAATAATCTTTTCATTATTTTATGAGCCACCAACCTTTTTATTATCAATCAGAATATTTCATTTCTTTTCATAATTATTGTTTCCAGAATTGTTGTAAATCTATTCAAATTCAAAGGATTTTAGAGATTCTAAATTCCCAAAATTTATTGTCTTGGTCACATACATTCACGACCACCTCCGTACAAAGTGTACTGCTCCTAGGATGGAAATGTGATAACGGAGACAGTGACACCTGAGTCCCACCTATAGTAAGACTCGAAAATGAGACTAGCACAGAGGGTATAATAATCCCACATATATGAGGCCTTACCCTCTATGAGAACACAAGCGAAAGGGGGAGATAAGACAGACACCAACCAACACCATCTCATAATGCAATATAAAAATAAACCCAGATATACATATGTAATGTCATGCAAGGACTACTACCACTAAAATGGAAAAACATCAAGTACCAAAAGGATGTAAAATAGTAGCGACCACAATGCCCGAACATCTCCTACATACCCATGCTAGTAGTACCCATACTGATCTCTAACCTACTCTAAGGGACCTATAAACAATTGAATATATGTATGGTGTGAATAACAGTATACTTAGTAGGATCCTCCATAAAGCCTCTCCTAAAAAAGTAAAAAATCATTCTAAAGCATAGTGAACACAACAGAAACTAACTCCCCACCTAAACATGTATACTATGTTCCTCTCCTCAATATGGATACTCTCACCAATAATTTCAAACAAGAGTTTATAATATAATAAGGAATATGAAGTGTTATTTTCTACCACATTCCCACTAGATTTTCACTGTTCCACAAAGATGGACATCCTAAGAATCTCTCTCAAAAAGGGCTTCCCCACAGACCCATGGGCGTAGCCCCACAACATGTACCTCATGCATCACGACCACTACATCCATGTATCCAAAGTATGTAGATAATTTTAAAAAAAATCTTCCATAGCTTGCATAACTTGTATCATACATCAGGCATTATACTTCATGCAATTTTAGTCCATACGCTGAGTAAGGATCCTAAATCTATCATAGCCTATACATGTTACACCTATAGTATTCGATAGGAAACTATATCCATAATATATGTGTATGATTAAACACAATCCACTACATCACTCTACAAACATATATGGTAAAACTAATCATTGTTCCTACCAACAAAAGTAACAACCTAGATTATAGGGTGGGGCCAAAGGGGGTAGTCATCCTTCTATCTTCCCACTAAAATGTTTGGAGAAAAACCACCCCTAGGGCTCCGAATCACCGAGGTGTCAATTTTCCTAACTAAAAGGGTATAGTAGTGTATATAAACAAAAAAATACAGAATATAATATAGCTCAAAACCACAATATGGGAAAACATAATCTTAAACTCAACTGCAGCTAACATCTCTTAGACTCCCAGCGACCATTGCTAATACAATATATCATATAAGCATAAAACCAATAAAAGATAGATATTAAGTTACATATCCATTATTATCACTTTAACATTAAATAATTAATTATTTAATCATTAATTAATAATGATTAATTAAACATTAAATTTCATTATCATTACACCACCAGACATAACCCAGTGAAGTCCAAAGCTTGTCATGAATATCACCACAACATTCCATCCCAGCAAACTCCAACCCCATGGGTTAACATCATTTAATAAATCATTTATTAACAACATTATTACATTCCCATAATTCCAAGCTTCCTAAATATGAAAACTAAGACACCAAATAAAATGGGCTCAACATTGTGAATACATGGACTACCAATCAATCATTTTCCACCTATAGCATGAGAATAGACCAATCCATCCTTGAGAACATAAGCATGGAAAAATGAGGCATACACCACACATCCTCACCTCATATGGAATGGGGGTAAGAAATAAAATTTTTCCTAAAAATGTGTTGAATGTAAATATAATAAAAAATAAACAAGATTCAACAATAATTCTACATTCATAACCGATCTATTTCATTGACTCCACTGTCATCCCAAAAAAACACATTCATAAACCACTGCATCTCACTACTCCAGAAATCATCTTCTACCCCGACCCCAGGGCCTCCCTGCCCCAAAAAACACAACAGCCTCCGAGGCTCAGCCATCCCAAGCTCACACCACAACACAAGTAGCAGGAAAACAATGAACTAGAAACTTGTATCTCATCCCTAAGAAAGAAATCCATTATTCACGCACAACAAGCAATCATAGCTCAAAAAATAAGGCTCTTGGCCTTCACAACCAAGTGAGTTAATCAAGAAACCTACTAGGAATTATCTTTATCAAAAAAAATTAGTTATTTAATTCATTTTAAATAATTTAATTCATTTAAACTTGCGTAATAGTATCCATTCAATTATAAAAAGTTTACCACAAAAATAATCAGATTCAGAAACATTATTCATTATCCTTACCTAATTAATTTACAATTAATCCTACATTTAGTTTCTTTACCAATGTCTATGAACAAAGACATGTTAAAAAATTCATAGATATCACACTATCTAGAAAAAACAAGAGGCAACAACATATGATCGATTCCAATTTTTATATATGATTCTAATATTTATTAGGGAAATTCCATTGTGATCCATCAGAATAAAAATGATAACTCAATAGTTTCAAGTAAAAGAATAGAGAAACCACAAATCCCCTACATCAAAAGGTTTTAGATGTTCATTTCAAGAGATTAAGAAAACAAAAGATTATGATCACCTCCCTTGGAAGACTGTATCATCTCATGGATGCCGAGACACCAACACCCCAACCAACACACCAGAAATCTACATTAGAAACATATATATCAATTTCCATAAAATGAAAATGTGTAACAGAAGGAGGGTATCCTAGAATAATGGTAGTAGAAAATACCATATATCAAAGATGGATCGATATATCTTGGTTGTTCCAAAATAGGGGGTGCACATTCCGTAATAAGAAACTCTAGGGAAGGCAGGATCAAAGGCTACAGCAATACGCACAACTCCAATGGGAAGGAAAGAAAGGATCAAGAATCATTCAATATATAACAATAGGGTACAATATGAGAGGAAGAGATATCGAACTTTTAAAAGATTTATTGGAGCAGTAGTTTAAGATATGTTCGATTTTCCATTAATTTTGGTTCAATCAAAGATCAATTTTTTTGACTGAGTAACGAAAACCCGAATATTATGAAAAAATTATGATATGAATTATGGGATTTAAATTGGCATTAAATACCTTAATTAAAGGTCTTGAATTAATTTTATGTAAAATAATATTTAAAATTGGTAAATCTATAAGAAATATGCAAAAATCTAGAAATTTGACATAGGAAAGGATATAGTTATGGAAATAGTATTCATAAAACCATTATGGTGCCACCCTTTCGGTAACACTATTTTTTTGCGATTGTTTCTATGCCACTTTTTTGGTGCCATAATTTTTATTCCACCGTTTTGGGTCCATCATTTCACAAATTTGGAAAAGGAAATGATTGTGTTCTAGAAACAATATTCACATAACTAAAAAAATATGGAAAATGGTTTGGGATAAGTCATCTTGACCTCCCAAAACACCTCCAACACCAAATTTTTCAAAAGGAATTTATTATAGAGGTATGGTACACTACATAAGATACCTCTCAAAACATTCTCATCATCGAGAGTCCAAAACCAACATAGATAGGGAACCGAAAAATCGTTCTGAGCAACCAATCTTCGAGATACCCCTCAAGGATATCTCCACCAAAAGAGATCAACTACTTCAAATGAAAATGGGGAAACCACAGGACACCCACAACTAGCTTCTATGAACTCTCCCGGAAGAGATACCTCTTAAAAGAGAGCAAACCACAAGAGAAATCAAGAAATACATCTAATAGCCACAAAAGTTCTAGATCCATGAACCAAATATCATTATAAAGAAAATTTTAAACATCAAATATATTAGGGTAATGAGTTCATATCTATGACTCATGTTCCCACGTAATCTCCTCCTCGCCACCGTGTCACCACACGATAAAAACCAAGATAATGACACTCCTATGAAACACTTTATCCTTGAGGTCCAAAATCTTTACATGTCACTACTCAATGGATTAATGAATATCAACATTGATCTCACACAAATCGATGGTGTGAGAGTCATAATAAAGATAATATATTTTCTATAACACATGAAAAACATCATGTATTATGATCATTTATGGGGGACGTGCAACCCATTAATCCACGAATCCAACACGATCCAACACCTCAAATTGCATAATAAACATGGGAGGAATCAAACTCCCACGAGTAAAATGTCTCTTCCCACAATGATAAGTTTCCTTCAGAACAACATGATCCTAAACATCAAACTCTTGAGGTATCCAATAATGATTAGAATATGATTTATAATGATCTCTTGCATCCTTCATCTTCTAGAAAATTATTTGATTCATCTTTGTCATATTCTATACTATCTCTCGCCTAAAAATTGTTTACATTCTGACCCCAATCCAACACAATAGATAATGGAATGGTCGGGTATAAAAAAATTCAAATGGAGCCATACCGAGTGAACTCAACTAAGGGAAGGTGTGTCATCCATGAAACTCCAAAATGAAACACACAAGATCACAACATGTCTATATGATTCTGGATGGTTATCTCTGTCTGACCATCCATCTATGGATGAAATGATATTCTAAGGCATAGCTGAAAACAGAATGCATGTTGGAGACCTCTCCACAATAATGATTTAAAAAGAGGGAATTGACATGAAATTATCATCATCCGGACTCTATTGATTCTTGACACCTTTTCTAGATATTTCCTTGAGAAAAAAATTCAATGAGGTCATTTCCTTGAATTCTATGAAGTGGGTTGATTTCCCCAAGTAACCCACTACCACGCATATAGATTCATATCCTCCCTAAACTCGAGGGATAATGGTAACAATGTACATTGAAATTCTCTCCAACATCAAATGAGGAACATCCAATGGGTTCTGTAGACCACCGAGAACATAGTTCTTGGCCTTCACCTTCTATCAGAAAAAACATCAAGACACAAACCCTGGAACATCGCACTTCAACCTAGGCCACCAAAACTGACTATTCATGGTACAGAACAATTTCATCTGGCTAGTATAGATCGATAATGGTGTACCCTGGAACTCCCTCAGAACCACCTCTCATGTCACCAAAGGAACAAAAATCCTTCCCTAAAACAACACTCAGTGTTGTTTATCCTCAACCAACCATTTGGGAATTCACCATATACAACTTGGTCTCTTTTGACCTCTACCTCATGATCCCCCAACATGGACTCTTCTACCTGCCTCGCCAATCATGATTGAACTGTTAACTTTAAAATACAACCTTTACCTCTATCTTCTTCTATTTTCAGATGCAATACTGAATGATCTTCTCTCACACTCTAAGAATCAGCAGATTCACACACTGCATCACAGTATGAATTCCGAATCAATACATAAGCTACAACATTCCCTTTACTGGGTGTATTAAATCTTTCGATGTCATAATCTTATAAGAACACCTTCCACTGATGTTGTCTCATGTTCTATTCCCACTAGTTGAAAACATACCTCAATATTTTATGAAAGATGAAAAAAAATGTTCTTGCTGATGAGTTAATGTCTCCACAACAATAAAGTGAACACCACTTCCACCAAATTGAGATCATGGGTGGAATAGTTACATTCATGGGGACACAAATATTGACACCCATAACAAATTACTGATAACTTATTCATCATAACACATCCTAACCCAATATGTGAAGCATCACAAAAAATTGAAAACAGAACTCCCTCTACTTGAAAATAAATAACTAAAACCCTGACAAAAATCTCATTTAAATACTCTAATGCTTTTTTAGCCAGATTAGTCTTCAAGAATGCTTGATCCTTCCTGGTCAATGTAGTCAGAGGAGTCGCAACTAGAGAGATATTGGCAATGAACCACATGTAATATCCTACTAGACCAAGGAATCAATGTCCCTTTGCAAAATTCTTGTGGTATTACCTAGAGACAAATGCTTCTATCTTTAATGGATCCATAGCTACACATTTTTGGGGTACAACATTCCCCAATAAACGGACTTCTTGAGCCAAAAACTCAGACATCGATAACATCCCAAATAGTTAATGTTGATGATGAACTCTCAAAATGGAATGCAGATACTCTGCATGCCCCTCCTCAGATTTGGACTACACAAGGATGTCTACGTTGAAACCCACTAAGAACATATCCAAAAACACATGGAACACATCGTTCATCAACCCCATGGACATTGATGAAGAATTTATCAAACTGAATGGAAACACCATTAAACCATAATTCCCATGATGATAATTGAAATTTGTTTTTGGAATATCCTCTTCCTTCACTCAAATATGATGATACCTTGACTGCAAATCTATCATTGAAAACCACACCGCACCCATAATTTGATTTCATAAATCAAAAATCCATTTAAGAGGATAAAAATTCTTCTGAGTTACATTGTTCAACTGATGATAATCGATACACAACTGCAAATAGTCTTTAGCCTTCTTCACAAACAAAACTGATGTTCCCCATAGTAACAAACTCACCCAAACAAAACCACATTGCAACATACCATTGACCTATGTGCACATCTTTTATAACTCAAAAGGGGCCTTACTAAAAGGAGATAGAGAGATAAGAGACTCTCCTGACTGTAGCTTGGTCCGAAACAAGTTCTCTCATTGAGGGGGTAATTCTGCATCTTCTTCTGAAAAGACATCAGGGTACTCTTCAATGATCATGGGAAATGCCGATTGCGAAACCTCTGATGAACTCAACATCAGTTAATCCATCAAGTATGAAAAATATAGAACAAAAATATTACCATGTCTAGGGTCTTGTATGCCAATAAACTGCTTTGGCTCTCCATCAGCATCAATGAACACCACCTACATCTAGAAGAAATCCACAATAGCCAGCCCTGAATACAACCAATCCAAGTGGAGGATTACATTATATGGTTGTATATGTAATAAGAGGATATCTTTCCAAGAGTGTCAGTTCCCCAGCACTAGCTCACAGCATCTACATACTTTAAACATGTTATCTTGAATTCCAACTGGATTAGTCAATTCCAAGGGAATTGGAATCCTCTCAACCTCATGTCCCAAAGAATTTACAATGGATTGTGATATGAAAAAGTTTGTGGAACCTGATTAAAACTAGTCATACACCCAAATAGAAAGCAAGAATTTGTTTTATACGTACAATGTTTGGCTCTCCTAGCAATGTAAATGTTAAAGTATTAAGATGACCATGACCTACTCCACGACTACATTGACGCAGATGATGACCATCACCACAGCTGCACTCTCCTCTCCAAGGAAAGGGAGTGTGTTCAGGTTTTCCACTGTCTGCCCCATCAGCTCTATACATATCCAAATCTAGTGAAAAATTCTGCTATTACCATGAATATAACTACCTCAATGGAGGAACCTGGAGTATAACACCTAGTGAATGTTGATCGCACTGAACGGTCGATCACAATTGCTGCTGATAACCTCGATCTCAACTAGAAAAACAAGTGTGCAATCCCTTTTCATAGGCCTGAGGTCTCCACCCTAGAGAAATGAGATACTGAGGGCTATAATCTACCCTAGAAAAAATGTAAATTCTTCTTCCCAGAAAATACGGAACCTTGTACCACCACTCTGCTTCATGAATAATCTTGACGAATCCCCTCTCGTGAAGATATGGTTCTTGCTAACATTATGTCAATGGCATATTCCCTCTACAGAACCTCATGATATGTCTTCAGAATAAATGGGGTGAATTGGTGCTGGAACTATGGATGTGAAGCCTCCTAGAAATGTTGTTCCCCAGCCTCCTCATTGGGATAATGATTTGAAGCATATTGTAAAAGGCTCCTGAAATGGATTTCAATATCCCTTAAATTAAAGATACCCTTTCAAAGGGTAAGTAGCTAATGGTTACTAGATTTCTTAGTGGTCAATGAATGAAACCTCACTCTAAACATGGATTGGAACTACTTGCATGAGATCACCATCTCCTCACAATATCATACGATTTTGAACAGCAATTGCCTTGCTTCCCCCACAGTGCATCATCACAACCATTTATATCAATTTCTCCTTCTGACGATATATTGATATGAAAGCTATCTCATCCTCCTACAACCAGTCTTCCATGACTGTATATGAAACGTATCCCTCACAATTATGTAGTCTCTAGAACTGAAACTCTAAGAGTGTCTTCCTCCAAGTGTCGTCATTGTGGACCTCCACACTACAACGTTTTGCTGACATGGCATGTTTGACTACTTCTGCCGAAACATTATGAGGTCATCAACCTGGAGCTATACCTGCAAAATAACAAAAATTTAGAGCTCCAAAACCTAGAAAATGGTAGACTCAACATTAAATAAATCATTTCTTTTATTCAATTTTGGTTAACCTATCCCATGGTCTACCCATTCAAACAGAGACACAATGAAGAATGATGCATGATTCTTTCCAAGGTCTCTACCCTTAAAAATGTATGACATAATTTAGTACTGACTATAAGCATAATGGTATGTGTGTATGTCCAAAGGGGGCACTAAATTCTTGGTTCTCAATGGATCTCGGGTTTTTACAGCACTTGCTAATCATTACTGACATTTTTTCCTTCCAACCAATGCAAACTCACCTATTACTAACTCAAAACTATATCCTACCCATCAACCATAACTCTAATACCACTTAATCATTACTCCCACCCCCCAAATTGTAAACCACCTGGGCCTATAATGTGATAAGGGAGATAGTGACACCCTAGTACTTCCTCCAATATGCCCTGGGTTGGTGACTAGCACCAAGGATATAATAATCACACATAAAGGAGTAATTACCCTCTAAGAGAAGACATGCAAAATAAGGAGTTAAGAAAGACACCAAAAAACTCCATATCATACTGAAATATAAAATGAAACCCATATACACATATGTAATTTCAAGAAAATTCTACTACAATTGAAGTAAGAAAACTAAAATTACCAAAAGTAAGTTAAATGGTAGTTTCCACAAATCCCGAATAGTTCTCGCAACCCCAAGATAGTAGTAACTATCCTTATCTCCAACCATTTAAATGTTAGATGAAAATTGTTCAATATACATAGGTTGAGTATAACCATATACTCAGTACGATCCTCTCTAGATCCTCCTATGAAAAAGTAACGATTGCATGGTAAAACACAATGAACACCAATTGAAACTAACTCTCAACCTAAACAGGTATACTATATTCCCGAAATCACCATGTATACTATCACCAAGTATCTCATACATGTGTATATAATATAATAATGAATATCAATGGTACCCCATTACCACACCCCATAGGGTTTTTACTTTTTCCTAACTTCATAAGTCATATTCATCTCTCTCTAAAAAGATTGCATGCAGACACCATGACATAGCACCACAACATGAACTTCATGCAATGTTACTATTGCATCCATGTAACCATAGAAAATTGGTTGTTTCTAAATCCACCACATATCTCATAACATGTATCATACATCGTTCATTATACATCATTCCATTATATCCCATATGCTATGTAGGGATCCTTAAGCTGTCACAATCTATAAACATAACACCTATAGTAGTCCATAAGAAATGGTAACTAGAATATATGTGTGTGAATAACCACAAGATATTACATCCCTCTGCACACATATATGGGGAACACTAACCATCATGCTGACCAGCCCATGTAACTACCACGATAAGAGAGGAGGGCGAAAGGGGGTAGTCACCATCCATCCTCCTATCGATATTTTGGGAAAACACCCACCCCCCAGGGCTTAGAATCTATGTGGTGTTAGATTCCCTAACTGAAAGAATGGATTATCATATTGAAACACAAAATTATAGAATATAATATATATCTCAAACACATTATGGGGAAAACCTAGTCTTACTTTCAACTGCAGATATCATTTTTCAGACTCTTAGTAGCCACTACTATGACAATATATCCTACACGATTATAACCATTTAAAGAGTGATATTATGTTAATTATCCTTATTTATCAGTTTAAAATTATGTGATTAATTATTTAGCCATTAATTAACCGTTATTTATTCTACATTTCATTTCATTCACAACACACAATGTTTCATGCCCTCTAGTCATAACCAGACCTAGTCCGTGGTTTCTCTTAAATATTACCTCAGCATTCCATCCCATAAATCTCTGAACTCATGGGTTAACATCATTTAATCAATCATTTATTGACATAATTATTACATTCCTATGATATCAATAATTCTTGAAATGAAAAAATAAGCTACCAGACACAAGGGCCTCAACATGGTCTGCAGATAGACTACTCGTCAAGCCTTTTCCACTTATTGTCGGAGCATAGACTCATTCATCCTTGAGATGATAAACATGTAATGAATGGGGAATACTCCATGCATATTCACCACCTTTAGAAGGAGTTAATAAAAAAATCAATTATAAGTAGTGGTTAATGTTATGATGAAAAAAAACTAATAAGATTCAACAAGAATCCAACATTCAAGAACAATATGTTTCATCATCTTTGGTATCCTCCCCAACACCCACATGCATTAACCAATGCATCTCGCCACTCTAGGTGTCAAATAATGCCCCAAAACCTAGTCCTTCTTACCCCACAAACAACAATATCCTCCTAGGATCTGCAATCCATGGCTAGCACCATAAAATATGTAGTAGAAAAACAATCAACCAGCAACTGGGATCTCATCCCTATGCAAGGAATCTAGCATTCACACACAACAAGATCTCAAAGATCCATGAATATGGTTCTTTTCAACTAAAATAGATTCGGTAACTCAGAACCCTACCATGAATTATCTTTTATCAAACAACAAGTTATTCAATTCATTTTGAATTAGCTTGTTCATTTGAACATGCATAACATCATTCATTATATTATCAACAGTTTACCAAAGTAACAAAAAGATTAAAAAACATTCATCGTTATCATTATCCAAATAATTTATAATTTTTCTTGACATTATGTTATATAATAAATCCCATCACCAATGACATGTTAAATAAGGAAATCATAGATATAATAATGTCTAGAAAAAATAAGCGGCAACAACAAATGATCAATGCCAATTTATTTATCTGGTTAAAATATTTATTATTTCAATTCAATTATGATACAACAGGATAAAAATGGTAACACTGTAGTTTCATGTAAAATAATTTTGCAGATAAAATCCTCTACCACAATGTGTTTTAGATGTTCTTTTTACAAGAATGACTAACATAATAGATCATAATCACCACTTCTGGAAGACTACATCCACCAGAGGATGTAAATACACCACAGCACCAACCAACACCAAAGAAAACTCTATTAGAAACATGGAGATCTCTTATCATAACATGGAAGTAGATAATGTAAGGATGTTAACCCAGAATAATAGTTTTAAAACATACCTATATCAAAGACAGATCGACAGATCCTTGTTGCACCAAAACAGGGGGTGTGCATGACATAGGAAGAAACTCCACGGCAGACAAGATCCACAGCTAGAACACTATATATGGCTCCTATAAGAAGAAAAATAATGGTTCTAGCATCTCACACTAATAAAAAATAACGGAGAACATGTGAGAAAGATATATCGACCCTTTAGACTATTTAACGGATCAACGGATTAAGATATGCAGGGTTTTACATTAAGATCACATCTGTCAAAGAACACATGTTTTGACTGAGTAAAGGCTTCCAATCTATTTTGAAAAATTTAGATATGAGTTATTAGAATTGAATCTGCTTTTAATGCCATAAAAATAAAATTAATAAATTTTACTTTAATGGAAATGTCTAATGGGTGAGACTTTAATAAATCTGAAATATTCTGCAAATTTGAAAAATGAAATGACACGGTTCTAGAAAAACTTTTAATGACACTGTTTTGGTACCACCATTTCTATGACACCATTTGGTACCACCATTTCTGTGCCACCTTTTCAGTGTCACCATATTTGTGAAACCATTTCAAAAATTTGGAAAAGGAAATGACAATGTTCAAGAAAAATTGTTCATTGAACTAAACAATTTTGGCAAAGTGTTGGGGATAAGTCATCTTAAATTCCCCAAACACCTCCACTACTAGATTTTAGAAAATAATGGATTAGAAATGTATGTGTCATTATACCTACATAAAAGTACGTGTCATTATACCTACATAAATATACGTATATTCTTAGTTTTAGAAAAAACTACATCCTTCTACTCACCCTATGAAGGTAGCATTTTATGTTCCTTATTAGGTTTCTAAAAATGAAAACATTCACTAACCTCATTAATATAGTTTATGAAAACATTTCTCTTTTGATCGACCTTAAAATATTCTTATTTTTAAAGTTCCAACTCTTTTTATTTTACTTTAACTTCACTTCTAAATGTTCATTGTGTTTCTATTATTCCTCAAGACACTTCTTAAAATTAGCAAATCATTTCATAAGCATATCCTTCAAATTAAGAAAATCTTTCATGATTGTATGTTGAGATAAATTCATCTTACAAATTTTTTTTTCTAAAATATTGTAATATTTATCTGACATTCATTAAATTTTCATTCAAATAGAATTCATATTGAGTTTATTCTTCAATGAAACTACTTCTTCTGAATTCATCACATTTCACTATTTCGAAGAAAGTTTAATCAATACCATAATCAATATATTTTTCAGATTCAGCAAAACTACCTTCTTATTCTTCATAATTAGAATAGAAACTTCTTCTTCAAGATTTAAGAATTCTCATTCTTTCCCTACAGAATATGATTGTATTTTATCTCCCTATTTCATCCATGATATTCTTCGATATGTTTTTTCTTAAAAACTATTTTATTCTTTATTTCATCATGGAAAATTATCCTCAAAGTGACCAATGACTCCATATTCAAATAATTTCATGAGAGTTTCCGTGTGTATTTCCATATACCACTTTTCAAATTTTTTAAAAAGAATGATAAGATATCATCACAATTTTGACATACCTCATTTTTAAATCAGATTCACCAGCTTCATTTTCAAAGTGAATCTTCTTTGACTTTTTATTATTTATAGATTTGAAATACACACACGCACATAAATATATATCAAAAGTTTTTCTTATATTCCTCCTTTATCATTTTATAAGTTATGAGAGTCCCATTTAAATCATCACGAGATAATGTTTTGGGATATCTGTCTTCCAATGAAGATACTTCTTGCATCAAAATTTTCGGGAATAATTCTCATGATCTTTTAAAAAACAATTTAATCAGTTATCTTTTCACCATGACATATGATAGTGCTACCAGTGTCATTCATCCTGGAAAAGAGGTCCCCAATAGATTCTTGAGCACCCATTTTCAAATCATCATAATTCAGCCTCTATATTTGTATCTTTTCATTCTCTACCTTTTTATTTCCATCATATATATTTTTATTCATGACTCATATACCATTAAATGTAGAAAATCCTTTCACTATTAAGAATTCACATTAATGAAGTGATGATAATATAGGATTCTTGACCCTTCCATCATTCTCAATATCCGTTTTATCAATAAATACTAGAGGATATTTATCATCTATAATAAGAATACCTTCAATTCCTACATCTAGAACAACATAACTCATAGAAATAAGATAAAAAAAACATTTTATCATTCCAAATAATAAAATTTTTAACATCAGAAACCAGTATAGCTTTACAATTTAGACTATTCAAATTTTCCAGCAGTAGTAAATAATTATAGAATCCATAGGCTCTGATAACTCAGGTATGTTCTAAGTCATGATAATTGTACCATTAAGAGAGGGAGGGGTAAATCAATTATATGTTTTCTTTTTATGTTTCCTTGAAACAACCTTTACCACTTGTTAAATATTTTATTCCCTGTAGAAATCTATTCAAACACACATCCACTAGAACATAATAATTTTCATGGTTAAATTTTCAATAACAATTGCTACATCCATGGTAATGTTTGGAAATTATTCAATACCATACTATCTACTAGAAAATAATTCATGAAAACTAATAAGTTGGATATTCCCTTTCACTTGTGTAGCACTGTGTAAGAAATTCAATAGTGTGTGTGCTTTCTTTTTAGAAATATTATAAGTAAATGTTTGTGTAAAAACACATGTTACTTGTGCTTCTTTTCAAACATTACAAATGTATTCTTTTGAAACAATTATTGAATTTCTTACCTAGAATATGGTATGAAATTCCTAGAATTTACAATAAAAACCCATTATAATTTCTTAATCCAGTTTTCCCACTATGATTCTTTAGATCCGATCATTAAATCCAATTTCACAATCTAATGGATATAACTCTATCATTATATAGTTGAGACAATTCAGAATGATTCCTTATTATGTTCAATATCAAAATACAAAAATACATATCTTATTATCCATTTAGATATGTTGATCAGTTGAATACAATGTCATGACGAATAAAATAGACAACTGAATAAGCAGATCAATGTAATAGGACGATCAGCTGAATAATTATGCAAAATTTTCTCTTCTATTTTCTCTTTTGTCCATCATAACTTTTTTTAAAAAGTATTAATATGGGGACTTACATATCACCCTCAATCATCATATATTATCTATCTTCTTCTATTAATAATACTTATATTTAATTCATTAGAAATGTATGGTGTACCTCACCCCTTTTATAGGCGCGGTAAATGTCATTTTTGTGGGAATCCAATAAACATTCCCTCTCAACCAAATTTCTCCAAATTGTGATTTCCCTTGAATTTAGGGTACATTTTGGACATTGTAAAATCTTCTCAAAACTTCTTAAATATTATTAAAAATTCATCAATTATCATACATTATTTTCAAATGTAAGATTATGTTCAACACTTTTTTCTGATTAGATTATTTAGATTTCATCATTATGATGTTCTGAGTCCATTAAATATAAATAATTCTTTGCAAACCATATTCTAATTCAACTTCTAGATTCTAATTTTTGAATAAAACTATTTGTACTAATTGTTGATAAAAATACCTCTTTTTAATTTTAGGTTTCCCATTTACAACACATCCAGCAATTCCATTCAACTCTTCTCTTGATCCATTTATACATGTCCACTTCAGAATGATTCTTCAACTCTGATATGATTGATCTTGAACCATTTTAAGACACACAATATTTGAAAAAAAGAAAGAGTTTGTCTTTCTATTTTGGGTACAATACCGCTCATCTTCAATCTTCTAACCATATTCTTCAATACTTCATTTAATTCACAAGGCAATTCATCCTATTCTAAAATGTTTAAAACATTTTTGTATTGATCACTCTGTTATTTGATTTTATTTTCATTCATCATTCCCTAGTAATTATTCATCTTATTATGATAACATAACGATTCCAGTCAGTAGATACATTCTATTCTCAGTATGATACAACTGATTCTTCCTGTACAAACTCCTTTCACATTTCCATGAAACATCATTCTCTGATGATTTTTTTCTTTGGATTTTAGTCTGATAGAAAACCAAAAACTTTGGTTTTTAACAATTTCTTAAAATGTTTTTGACCTTTATTAATCTGATGAACACGTTAGAATGATCTAAAGTCTTCATCTTCATAAAAAATTTTCGTTCAAAATCACCAACATGTATCATGACATATATCATGACATAAAATACATTGGTGTTTCGATTCAGCATTGTCAGAAATTCAAATCAATGTATTCTAACTTTCCCTCCCTACATCAATGACTTCATTCCAATTCAGCCTAAATGCAGTTGTTTAGAATAAAATTGGCCTAAATACGATTAGGATCAATATGATCTCCATTACCAAATTTATTTCCTATATAGAATAGATCATTAGGAATATGATTGACACATCTCATTCACTCCCCCTTTCATTAATCAAGAAGGAATCAAAAGTTTTACTACTATCTTTTGATTTATGAGTACTCCATTATTATGAATGCGTCATCACAATTTTTTTGTTGTAGTCAAGAAAACTATGATTATCCAGCATTAAGGTTTCACCTTTCATTCCAGATTCAAGGTGAATCTAATGAAAATTTACTTACATCAATATTCTTCCTCAATACAATCGATCAGTTATTTCTAGATTCAGTGTGATCCCAATGAACCTTTTCTTCTATCCAACTTATTGAATACGATGGACCTTATAAACATTGTGAGTATTATAATTTCGAGTACGATGACTATTCCAAATTTCACTAAATAAAAATCGATGTGATTCCTTCATTCTTGTAAATACATTTTTCACAACAAAATGAAATACCTTTGAAAAAACATATTCATCTTCTAGAAAAATTATCCAGTCCACATGGACCCATCAAATTAAACATGAATTTGAATAGTATCTAATGTGAATATACAGGTTGATATATTTCAAGAAAGGGAGATTATTATCTGTCTAGTGAATAAAGAATAATACAAAAGATATTTTTATAAAAAATTTCTTATGTTGGTAGAACTTCAGCCACCTGCAACAACTACCCCATAGTCATATAGTGTCATGTTTTTAACTTATAACCCTTACATAATGTTGGACCCATATTTTATAATAATAAATCATTAATATTAAAATAATATCCATATATAATTATATTTAAAATGAGGGGAGGGTGTTAGAATGATGTGACACACGTGTGACTCTCCCCAAAACCTAGTTCTTTGGCAGGTCATCCATCTAGGGTCAGCATATGTTTAGGCCAACAGTCAAAGCCTCGATAACTATCTCTAGTGAAATTTTTTTTAAAGACCTATGTCCTATATGTAAATACATTAAAATACTTAATAAAATATTAAATAAAATAATAAAATTTATCGTAAATAAACAGAATTTTTTGTGTTTCCTATGATCCATAAATTTTTTTAAATATTATTTAAATACTTATTTAACGAAATAAAATTTAGGGAATTTTAAATTTTCCTTATTTAAATTCTGTTATGGAAGATTATTTTATTGTAACTTATCATTATATAACTGAAACCCATGCATTAATGGTTTAATATATTATCTAATTTTAATTGTAGGAGTAGGCATGTTTTATAAAAATTTGTTAATGAGTATTATTTTATTAGATTTTTCACAATCCCTATTCAATTAAATTTATAATGGATTGTTTTGCAATAATTTTGTGGTGAAATTTTAATTCTAAATCCTATGTAACACATCATCTCTTAGTGGGTATACATTTTTGAATTGGTGATGTTTTCGGTGATATAGAACATATCAGGAGTCGACATGAAAAAGAAGAAATAAAATTTAAAGGAGTTGATAAAAGGGGTAATTCATGTTTAAATTCAACTCATATAGTTATCATAGGGACACATTTGATTCAACATTTTTTTGATTGATTAAACATTATATTCCAATAATTATCACATCCCTGTTTTATTTTTCTTATTTTAATCATTAATTGTTTCTTAATGATATTATGAACCATAACAACATGGTATTGTTAATTAGAATTTATATATATGATAAAAGGACATGCACATTAAATATAATCAATTTTTTTATTTTTATAATTCTGAGTTTTACCATATAAAATAATCAATATACATAGAATTATTTTTTAATTGAAAACAGAGAAACACATAAAGGCCATAAATTTAAATATATTTTCATTAATTACTTCTATTAAAGGAATTTATTAATAATTTTATGATTGATATTCAAGGATTCCTTATGTAATTGCACATATTTCCACAAGAGATTACCTATTAATTAGGTTGGTTGGAATAATTAATGACTGAATAAGAAATGTACCCCTAGATAAAATTTCATCATTATTGGGAAACAATTAAGTAATTATATGTTAAAATATTAATGATATCATACTCCACTTAAAATATCACTGAGAGTTGATTTTATCTAGTTGGCAAAAACCAACCATGAAACACTTCGATTAGTTGTATTTCCAAATCTTTGACTTAGAGGGGAGGTTCTATGAATTCATTCCTCTAGAATACTCAAGTGAATTATTGATTTTATTATAGTATTTTTAGATAAGGGGAATAGTTTAAATCATGGAAAATAGTTTAAATTAATTAATATATATTATCTATCATTGGTGTTAAATTAAAATATATTAGAAAAAAGATTTAATTTTAAAAAAATTGGAATGTGAAATCAATGAAACACTATAATCAATACCAAAATATTATTCAAACATAAATATTTGTAATTTTCATGATTTTATCATTCACATATGTATAGAGCTTTAGTATAAAATGTATTACATTGTGTCAGAATCTGCAAATTCTATTTAGACACCTTCGTAAGGATGTGCGGGTGAAATAATATTATTATTTTTAGAATAAATAATGACTAAATTGAGGTTTACATTATAATTATATAATAATTATTTTATGGTTTTGATATCTATAAGATATATTGAATGTTAAACTATATTACCAAAAAAAGTATTCTTTTTTAGAATAAATTAGTGTTAGATGTGTATGAGAATATCAATACTACCCATCCACTCATCATTATCACTAGTTGGTCATGTTTTTTAGAAACAATAAGATCGGTTCTTTGGATAAACCACATCAATATCATATGTTCTTGGATCACCTAGAATATATAATTATATCAAAATAAAATACTTAGTTATTTTAACGAATAATAAGAAATGTATGGCAAAGAGGAGAATGGATGGTGTGACACCAATGGCCACATCGATACAAATTTTACTGAAATAATATGTAATGAGGGTATACATAAAATTTATTCAATGTTTAATTGAATGAATAAAGATAATACATTGAAAGATAAATTTAACTAACTAAATAAAAAGTAATTAGATGATTGTAAATCTGCTATACTAATAAAAAAATTAATTATTCTATTTTACTTATTTTATTTTGATTACAATATTCCAATCTCATTTGTGTATAAGAATACATGAACTATAAAAGTGAAAAAACATTATATGACGTAATTTTGTTTTATTTAAGCATCTAAGAAAATGTGATTCCAATGTTAGTAGAGGGAAGAATAAGACATCAATTTCTGATGTTTTTTTCTCATGAAATTATTATTATTTATTAAAATATAACAAAGCATTTATCTAAGGGTTCATCAAAACACAATGATACATTATTCATTAAAAAATGAATTTATAGAATTTTTCATACTCAAGTAATAGAAAATTAATGTTTGATCATTAATAATAAATGATTGATATAAAATGTATGATAATAAATCATTTTTACCAAGAGAAATGTTAATCATGTAGAAAATAATATAGTTATTGAGGATATATTCATATATTATTTGAACATATTGGTCCCAAAAAACTGTATGTGTTATATAGAATCCCTAGACTCATAAAAAATTATATGAAACATCACTATAAATATCCACTAATAAAACCCAAGGATCTCAATTTCCTTATTTCATTTAAGGACAATGATGATAATACATAAAATGATACTAAATCATATCATCTTTATTTTATTCAGTATAGTGAGATACTAAAATCCATTAGATATTTTAATTATGTATAGGTTAAATAGAGGAATATAGTAATGGTAGGGGAGAGCTAAAATTCCTTATTAGGGAATTAACATTTCCATGAAGCATAATATGTGAGTCATCATTATAACATGATATCACAAAAGAATATTAATACATGTAATCATCTGGAAGTTTAATATAAAAAAAATGATATCAAAAGATCATAGAATCATAGGAAATTTGTTATAAACATATTACATGAAAATAATTGGACACAATGGTAAATTTCTAGATAATATCACATGGTTGAAAAAGCCCAATAATGGATTAGGATTACTCCCTAATCATGTAAATGATTCCCCATGAGACTAAATATTTACCAAATTTAGTGTAGTATTATCTAGGAACCCCCATAAAAACATATTCATAATCTATGTGTTCTAAATAACAAAAATAAATAATAATAAATTACATTAGACTTCCCAATAGAACAAAATGTGTATTATAATCTTGTTCAATATCATAGTCAAACAGAATTTAATAATTATAGACATTTTGAAATGCACATATGACATGTATTACCCCATCAATGTTTGGGAGAGTGAGAAAGTTTTGTATTAAAGAGAAATATATAGAATAATTTTTTGAATTATATAACATTATGGTATATTTATATTAATTATTAGTGATGCCATAAAATGGATTCAAATTCATTAAAGCATAAAAGACCTTTCGTGCATTAAAATCTGAAGAAAAATATTTTTAAATAAAATATTTCAAAATATATATTTTTTTAAAATAAAATTTCAATCTTGTAAAGGATTATTCAATTAAATGAGTTTTAATTACAATAGTTAGACCCATACATGTTTTATATGTTAAAAAAACATTCCATTAATGCTGTTATAATAACGATAAGATATACATGTTTACAAAAATATCAGGAATATTCATTTCAAAACATTTTAAAAAAATAAATATGGGTAAGATTTTTATTAATAAATCATTTGGATAATTCTAAACCTATTTTTCAAAAACATTTTTGGAAATCTATATTTTTGAAGGGAAATATTTTTCGACTGTAAAGTGAAATGATGTCACTTTTCTCAAACAAATATGAGTAATTTTACTTTCTAAAGAGATTAAAAAATCATAAAGTTATTAGAAAACAATTCTATAAACAAATGATAATAAAATTAATGAGTTTATTGAAATAATGATCATAACAATTATCCATCAAAAACATAATAAAAATTAATCTCGGTACTCATGATAATGTAACATAAAATCTTAACTCATTAGTATCATCTTCAATTATAAGCCCCATACAAGAAAAGATTCAAATTGAAAACTTAAACATTATGTGTAAATTTATTTCATAATATTACATGTCAATAGGGAATTATATTCAACACACAAACACAAATGAGTTGTAAATGTTGAATTTGTCTCCCAATAATAAAAGAGAGTCTAGAAATCCCTTACTATAATTCCTGATATACTCTGTATTGATTTGATCCTCCAATATCAAAAATATAGGTATATTAAAAATATTTTCTATGAAATTAAATATAAATATTTATATATATCATATGATATATGATTTATTTGCGACATTTTATTTCATGTTTATTGAAAATTCCTTGTTAAAACCATGTCTCGGGTATGAATGCTTTGTTTTTATTACATATTTTCATTACATATTTTCATTCATTTTACCTTAATTAGTGATAAATAATATAAATAAATTTTATAAATTATATAAATAAAATTTATATATAAAATATATATTTACTTATACTAATCCAATAATGTTATATATATAATGCATTACATCGTTCAGGGGATGGTTGATTGTACATAAGCATGATTAAAGATTCTATTTTCTAGACGGAAATATAGAAATAAGTTAATAAATATATCACCATTATAGAGACATGAATATATTATATATGTCTTATATATTAATTAGATTTATCCTTACATCCATCCATGTAATGAGTATGATTAATACGAATAACATCGCTTCATGGGGCGGTATTCCACTGTACACATAAGTGACATAATCATATTCACAACAGAATGAAATAAAAGAAGTTATATGTGATATTTTAACTATATAATCTTTTTATGGTCATTAATGTCACATATATTCATTAATTATATCAATTCAACCTTCCATATAAATTGTATGTAATAAAAATTCCCATCACATCCCAAGGCAGTAGTATATTGTACACATGAGTGATGTTATTGTATCACGTTATGGAATTTAACGAGGCATATGTTATTTAATAATTATATATGAATAATATTGATATTATTATCATATAACTATTTTAAATCCATTATTATATCCATCATTTAATGGTAGTTTTGGGAATTGAATTAAATTGGTTATCTAGATGGTTATCCAGAAAACACATGATCGACAGTTTCATTTCACATTTGATATAAGTGGGGTTGAAAATAATTTATGTGATTAACATAAAGAAAAATTATATATAAGATAGTTGTTTTATTTTATTATAATTGTTTATATATATTTTAAGTGCAGGGAAGGAGAAATAAAACAAATTTCCATGTTATAAATTTTACATATTATTTAGAGAACACTAATATGATTATATATAATACTTTTTAGAATTTATTTATAAAAAATCATGGATTATAGGATTATGGGAAAGAATTTAGGATTTTATTTTTAGTAATTTAATTATTTAATGGGGTTTTGAAGAGTTAAGAGGGGAATATATGGAGTGTCCATTTATAAGTGCGGGAGAGGAAAAACATAGTAATTTTTAAATGAAAAACGAGTACCCTCATTTTTCACATTAAAAACATTCAAAATTTTTGAAATTCATTCCTTAGATTTCAGAAATATTTAATTATTACACCCAAACAAAATTATACATTTAAAATAGTCATTTTGGCCATTATCATTTTTGGTAAACCCCTAGTAAACATATTTTACCTTAATTACCTATAATAGATTTGAATGTTTTCACTATTCATTATAATAAAAAATAATGATGACCATATTATATAATATATTTTTTTATGTGTTTAGTTTTTGAATAAATGTATCTTAATTGAACTATCATATCCGGACGAGTTAAAATTATACCAAAAACGTGTCAAAAAATGGTTTCTAATGAATGTATTTTTTAAGGAAATGATGGCATTAGAACAACTATATGAAAAGATATTATAGTTAATTTAAATTAATTTTATATATATACATATAATAAATACATTTAAACTAAATAATTACTCATTTAATGATATTTTAATTAATTAAAAAGGAAAAATATTATACACATTTAAACAGTTTTCAAAAAATAATTATGTGTACATAAGCAAAAGAATAATCATAAAGAAATTATATAATTTAATTTGTTTAAATTTATTTTCTAGTAAAACTAAATAATAATTTTAATAATTTAATTTAGTTTTAAATAATAATGTGACATAATTAATTTTAATGAAATGAAACCATTATAAATATTAGTATTTTACATTATTCAATGATAACATAATATTTTTAAAATCAATTCCATGAAATCCACTATATGTTAACAATCATATTATTAACATAAAAAGTAAGTTAATTTATCCAAATATATTTTCATATATTCCCCAAAATAATAATTTTCTTATTTGTTCGTAAAAAGAAACAGAATTCAGTTATTTGAGAAGAATGTATTTTTGAACATATGTATACATTACTGAATATTTAATTAAAATTTATAAATATGTGTTCATTTGAAAAATAAATAATTCACATATTTTAAAGAAAAAATAGTGATTCGCATTTATATATCTATGTTCGATGTCAAGGTTTTAATGGTATTTAATAAATAATTGTATTAATAGTATATCTTTGTTCAGTGATACTCGGTGTAGAATGATACCTAATAAATTAATGAAATTGAATTTATGATATATATATATATATATATTATATTCACATGGTGTTTTAAAGGAAATAACCTTTGTCATTACATATTCATGTCCTGTTAAACCAAGAAATCACATTATTTTTAAAAATATCTTTTATTTTTAGTGTTTTAGAGAACTAGGAAAAACTATTACATAGTGAAACAATATATTACAGGTGGATACTTATACATTGAATCCAATTCTAAATAAAACAAAATTTATTAAAATAAAAAATTATTTCTTATACTGTTATATCATCACAATTTTCCCTTGATCACACCCTTGAACCAACTATTCCTTAAACACTATAAAAACATTTTTAAACTTGGGATGCGCACAAAAGCTTAGTAAGAGACTTAATTGAAATGAAACCATCAGTATTGTGAAAACCCATAATGCATTTTCATAAAAATATAACTTTCTACCATGAAAATGTGATCATCATTTCAAAAAAATAATTTATCTTATGTTGGGAAATAAAAAAATATCATAAAATCTCATAATCAATCATATAAATGATAAGTGAGTTACATGAGACATTATTATACTAAAATATAATAAACATGAATTCAACATAAAAATATATCGCTATTATAAATAGAATAACCATACAGTTAAATTCCATTCAAGTCACTCTTTCAAATGGAATAGTCATACGACCAACTACCTTATCTAATGCACTAGATATTATAACGTACCCACCAGTCCTTATATTATCAATTAACCGCCAATAAAATGTCCATGTACAATTATATAATCATAACATATATATTCATTCAATTAAAAAATTTCACTCATATAATTTATTTTTACTCATAAGATTTTGTTTACTCATAATAAAACATCTCATGTTATTGAATGACAAATCCATTTTCAAAACCCTTTCAAAACAATTAAAAATAGATTTTTAAATCAAGGTGTCTTAAAACACACTGAATACTTTAAAAAAACTCAACAATTAAAATCTTAAGATATTATTTTTCATATAAATAAATTCATATCAACCTATTTGGAAAAATTAACCTGAAATTGAATGATTTAAAAGAATAAATCCTTAATACATTTAGAATGATATTTTAGTTAAAGAGTTCATTAACGTGACTTTGATTTGTCACATGTTTCCTTTTTATTACTGAATATTAAATATATGTTAATCATTTACATTGTTGTGAATATTTTATATTTTATTATAAATTTTATTTCAATTATTACCATGTTATCATGTTATAACAATTATTTAATTATTTATGTTCCTATTGGATGTTTGGATGATATTCGACGCTTCAGTCCAAAATGAATTTGGTAAGATGTTAATAGTCAATGTGGTATTTAGTCCATCATCTCCAGAATAATATTCATGACATGATTATAAATTTTATAAAAAAAATTACTTTTATACCATTCCATTAATAATGGTTATGAGAAATGAACTATGTTATTATCATAGAGATGGTAATCCATACATGTGCATGCGTAAGGATTCCATTTTTCAATGATTATTATTGAAATAAAGAATGTATTATGAAAAAATCTTGATTTATAATAATATAATTAATATTGTATTAATAATTTAAATATATTTATAAAAATAATTTATGTGTTGTGGTGATGAAAAATGGATCACGTCCCATCGTGGAGGTGATAGTTCACATATATGCACGAAAGACATTTTCATTTTAAAGTTCTTGTAAATGTAAGAACATAAATAATAAATTATTTTTTATTAATATTATATATATATATATATCATTAATATAATATATAAACATTAATTCCATCTTTATATCCAACTTTGAGTGAAGGTTATGGAAATCAAATTATATTAGTTCGTCAGGTTGTATTCATTCATACACAAGAACGATTAAGTCTTTTCAAATTTAATAGTACTTTAACAGAATAAGGTGATGATAATAAAGAAATCCATTATATTTAATATATAAAATTTAATATTTTATAATTGTTGAAAAAATATTTGAATTATGTGGAATAAGATATAAAATAGCAACAGTTAACTAAAATTGAATCATTTCATTTCGATGATCTACTTCAATTAAAACCATAATAGAGACAAGTAGTGTGATATTCCTAAAATAAGTCCTTTATAATGTGGGTGAGGATAATAGGAATGTAATTGGGTAGATAATTTCAGATCCAAAATGTTATGATGTTTATTGAAATGATAATAATGAGTTCTCTTTTGTTGGAGAGTGTAAGGGTAGTCCTGGAATTCTTCAAAATCACAATTTGATATAAATTAATTTTGTACTAAAAAATGGTCCAAAGTGATTTATTATGAATATAATATTATTATAGGTCTTATACACATCATAAAATGTAATTTTTATTGGGTTTTACTTTTTTCTAATCTGTGACCTTTTGTTTTAACACATCTTTATCATTTTTCATTATTACTCAGAAATCAAATAATATAAATGTTGAGGGTTAATATAAACATTATAAAATTACAAAATATTAAAAAATGAATCATAAATTAAATTTTTAGACTTATACCAATTATTTGAGCAATGTTGTGATTTTTATATATATTTTTTTTCATTTAGTAATTTTTTTTAAATATCAAGATTATTTATTTTGACACTATTCATTACATGACTTTTTAATTAATATTAATAAAAAATATAACATTTAAAAAACAATTATCACGTCAATAAAATTTCAAATTCATCCATCATATTCGTAGATGGAATTAATTATATAAAATTATATTTATTTTAATATTTTAATATCATTTAGTTGATTCATCAATTAAATAGAAAATTTACTCATCATCATTATATTACAATTTAAGATAAATAATTTATCAATAAATTTATAAATAAATTACCATGATATAGTACACAATATTATATTTTCTCAAAATATTTATAGTATAATATAACCCTTATACGAATCCATATTATAAAAATTTTCCTTTCTAAAAAAAGATTGAAAAAATGGACTTTATGTGGAATGTAATATAATAAATATCTTACTCTCAAAAAGGGGCTTCCATAGGTCATTATTTTAGAACACGGATGACACATGTCAAAACATATTCACAAAATTAGACACAGATAAGTCTTACTATATTTTAATGTTATTTATAATATTATTTTTACCCTTAATTACCTGATTGACCTTTAACCTTGTTAATAATAAAATTACTAAAGACACTATTCATATTGTCCAAAAAAGTTGGTCATATTTAAATAATTTGGAGATTATGACAAAAAATATGGAATTCATTTTTCGGAATTCAAATCACATATTTGGCTGAAATTAATTAAATATTATTACTGTTTATGGAATGAGAAAATGAGGTTTTAGAGAAAATATGTTCAAAAATCAACAAGATTTTATGTCCACATTAAATGTAAAACTGATTCCAATAAACTATAATGGATTAATTAATAAAAAATTGTATAATTATATTTTAAAAAAAATCAATAATATTACCTAAAATTATAAATAGATATTATTTTAATGTTGTTTACAAATAAAATTCCTTGATTTTTCACTATTCTTCATAACAAGTATCTTATAAGAAAAAACCCAAAAAGTAAACCAAAATAAATATTTCCAATTACTATTTCAATGAATAAGTTATTTTTTGAAAATAGAAGTTATTTATGTCTCAAAAACAAGATTTCAAACAAGGGTTCCATCAAATTGAGGAAAACCAACCTTTTATGGAAAATATTTTTTTCATTTGTAAAATTTAATTTGTCCTTATATCAAGTCTCGAAGATAAAAAAGTTTAGTGTTAAAAATTAATGTAAATATTATATATATTTATATAATATTACATTAATATATTCCTAAAAAATGTGAATTAATAATATATTGGTATAAAACATAAATTTTCACATAAAATGATATTTTCAGAAAAACATTTCCTTTTATTTAGATAAAGGGTTTTACATTCATTTATTAATAGTTGTTCTACAAATAATTACTTATATATACATTTTTAAAACATGATTTAATAATTTTTTTAGTACTATCCATTCCCTCTATTTTACCAGCTATGTTTAAATTGTAAGATATAAATATTATTTAGTTTTTCATTTAAGATCGATGTGGTGTATCATGTATGTTATCAATCAGAGTCTTTCAAATTAAAAAATATGGATGTTAATTTCTCACCGATTAATAAATTATTTGCCCTCAATTTTATATAATTATCCAAAAAATAAGAGTTTTAGTTTTCAAAATTCATTATTTTAAATCCCACTTCTGAAAAAGGATTATTGAAACTTACACATTTAAACAATTAAAGGTAAGTATGAAGGTCTCCTGAGGAAACATATACTAGGGTTCCATGTAGGATTTCATGAAGATAGAGGATAAAACATACTATCAATATCCGATATAGAGTGATACAGAACAAGAAAATGAGAAATTAAAAATAACCAAGAACCATAAATCTGTGAGGAGTTAAAAAGTCATTCTTTTCCTAGAAATAAAAGTAAAAAAATAAAGAATTTATGTTTTAATATCCTGTTAATAGAATTAACGAATTATCTTACTAACTAAGCTTAGAAAATAAGAAAAAGTACTTTCATTTCATGTATAGTTTCATCCTATAATCAATTTAAAGAGTAAAATCCTATTTTTATCCAAATAATGTTTATTCAAGGTATATTTTTCATTCTTGAATCACTAGAATCAACCTCTATATTATCACATAATACACAAAATAATAACTTTCTATGTATCCTATCAGTACAAATTAAACAAAACCAAATTGGTCAGTATAATGAAATATAATTCCACAAAAATAATAAACCTTATATAATGAAAAATTACATCAATCATGAACATTCATAATTAATACCCAACAATCATCATTAACCATTAAACAAATAACTATACATAAAATTATTTTAAAATATTATATAATAATATTGAAACCCAAAAACCAGATGGATTTGAACGCATAGTCTTTAAGATAATAATAATAATTGTATATAAATAATATCAATCACCCTTATGGTCTCATACCAAAATTAAAATTTCTAATATCACATAATATCTATGATATGAAAATTATTTCTATAAATAATTTGAACCACCATAATAACACAACAAAATATTACATTCTTAAAAAATAAAATTAAACCATTAATCATCAATTAACATCCCAAAGTATTATATCTATCGTAGTCTTATAGGATTCCCAAGATAGCGAATTTCTTCCAAAACCACATTAACAACATAATAATCAAATCATTTACAAATGAAGTGCCCAGATCAGTGTGAATCACTGAGATGGGGAGGGGGTGAATCAGTGATCCCTTTAAACTTTTTACTAATTTATTCTTTTCAATTAAACCTCTATGGCTGGTTAATGCCTCAATCCACTCTTCTTGTATCTCTCATCCTTTTTCGAATGATGTAGTATTGAAAGGCACAAGACACAAGGATTTAAAAGGTTCAGCACCAAAGGCCTACATCCTTGCCATGTTGGTTATACGCCCCAACATGGTTTCTCCCATTATAATATGTTAGTATTACAATGGTCGGTGCAAAGTCCCACTGCACCTCTCATGAGTCCCACAAGAGGGTCTTTATACTGCGTCCCACAGTGTTACCAGAGTCCCACTAGCCTGCTCCAAAATCCCATTGAAGACTTCTTCCGCCCTGAGTCTCACAGGGGGCTTCTCCTGGCTATTCGAGTCACACGAGTAGCTCTTCTTCTGTTTAGCCCTTCAAGTATCTTCAGCAGCCTGGGATAAAGGCTGCTAGCCTTGCTCTCTTCTTTTGATCACTTGAGTTCATCAGGACTTCTAGTCTTTCTCAGGCTTTATCTTGTTCTTCTAAGTATGACATGGCCTTGCTCTTCAAGAATCTTCAATAGCCTCTTAAAAGGTCTGTCGGTCTTGCTCAGGACTTCTGATCACTTATGTTGATCAGGGTCTTCTCAATCTACTGAAAACTTATACAACTAATGTCTTTAACTTCAGCCTAGCTTTAGTCTAACTTCAACACAACTTCATGAACTAAGTGCGTGGAATCTCTGAATCTTCATGCACTAACTGCATGGCTTCTCAATTCGTCAAGAACACCTGGTCTTGGATAACTCAAATGCACACAACCAGATTTGTCTTTGTTCACGTGCGCATGTGCATTCATGCAAGCATGCACACCCCTTTTTCTTATCATGGTGCAATAAACCCACAAAGGGTGTAGTATCATTAAGCACACACCTTCTCAACTTCTACACAGACTTTATTCGTTTTCTTTACACACTTAAGAGTGTGCTATACTTTAGTATGAGTATCTTCCTTCTTCTTCTATGTGTGTTCACTTCACTTAGTGCACACACACTAGGTTCGGCCTTTTGTTCTTTTGCACAAACACCACTAAGGTAAGTCTTTGGCCTTGGACATCCTCTCCTTGAACACACAAATGGCTACGACCACTTCTTAAATTGCACACACAATGTGTGTTCTTCATTTTGCATACACAAGGTGCAAGCCTTCCTCCTTTTTCACACACCCAAAGGCTACGGCCACCACTTATTTTGCACTTAGCACACACACTGCCTTTAGTGTGTTCTCGGGTTTTCCACATGTCTTCAACAGCCGCGCTAGCCTCTTGGAGTACAAGGGTGCGCAAGTTCAATGGGTTCAAGGTGCATCCGGCCTCACTGCCTACCTCTCTTCACAACCGCGCAAGCCTCAAGCCGCGCAAGTGTGCTGGCCGTGGGTCGCGCAAGCCACAAGATGCACAAGGTGGCTTGAGCGCGCAAGTGCACCGGTGCAAGAGCACTTCTTGCCGCGCAAGAAGCTCCTGTCGTGCAAGTTTGCAGGAAGCGAGGGCAAGAGTCACAAGCGCGCAAATATGTGGCTCGACTCCTTCCTGTCGCGCAAGAGGTGTGAGGAGGGGACTCTTTCGGAACCTCCGGTGGCCCTGAGTTCTTCAGCCGTGCAAGTATGTGCGGGGATCCTTACTTTTCTATGCACAAGGGTGCTCGCGGGACTCAAGATCTTAAAAGAGTCAGCAAGCCGATATGATAGCTCGGGCTCTCTTTTTATAGGCAGAGGAGCCTCTGGTCGTCCGCGTGGGATAAATCAAATCTCTCGAAGATTTCGGAACTTCAAGATTTTGCGAAATCTTTTTTTTTTCTCCTCAGTTTCCACGCGGGATCCTTTCCTTTGTTTTCTCTTCGTGCATGCAACTTAGAACGCATGCAAACCTTCATATAAGACATAGAACACAAATTCATGGCCTCGGAAACACTGATTTGCCTCAGCCTTGGCCGAAATCTTGTCTCGTTGTATGCAAATGTATTTTTATGCATGAATGGGTTCAGTTTGATGAGACGAACTCGAAGGTGTGTTTGGCTTGATCAACAGTGGCTGGGAGCTCCAAATACGGTGGTCGGAGGGCTCTGGTTCGAACGGAGGTCGGTGGGAAGGCCTTGGCATGGCTCGAGGAAGAAGATGCCTTGGAGCCATCGGATCACCGGTTTAATGATCTTCAACAGCCGTTATTATAAGATCTCGCGGCAGATGAGATGTGCGGCTCAGATTAGACGCGGGATAAAGTGGATGGCTGAGATTAGATCCCAAGTTTTAAAAAACCGTCCCACATCGAACTCCCTCACGGTTTTTCCATGGTTTAACAATGTTCGGCTCCCTGCTACTCAGCAATTGAATCTCCTCCCCTCTCGGTGCTGCCTGCACCGAGTTCTCTTAGCGGGCGCACTTCTGCGCCCACCCCTTCCACTCAGGCGTGCCACTAGCGTCCTCTATGTTTCCTTGGGCGCACTATGCACCCACGCTGCGCTCCTCCGAGCGTGCTGCTGGCGCCCATGCAGCGTCATGTGGGGGTACGCTCCTGCCTCAGGGCTGCTGCCTTAGCCTGAGGACCCCATGAGCACGATTGTCCCTCGGGTCCCGCATGAGCTCGAGGTGATGTCCTCGGCTGGCCTCGCTGGTTGGCTCTAAATTTTTGCTTAAGTAAAACACTAAGGTACTTGTTTAAAAACAAAGTAACCTAGTGTAACATGCCAAATTCCATTCAAATCCCTTCATCTTCTCTTCATTTCTTCTCCTCTTCTTCTTCATTTGAAATCCCCTAATCCTCTTCAACATGTATTCATTACTTAGGATGTGGAATTCCCGAAGGTTCATTCTTCAACTAATCTCCTCAATCAAGGATTTCTTCAATATTATTCAACGATCCAATCAGAGGTTGAGTTGGATCATATTTAGATTCTCATGCACTACGAATTAGTACATGGTCTTCTTCAACCCACTTCATCCACATAGAACTTGTGGATGGATCTCATTCACTCTTCATGCATTTTCAATAAAATGTATGGTCTTCAAACAATGTGGTGACATTATATCCAGTTGATACAAGTCCTTGGAACTTAAGAACAGTTCAACAATCGTCTGATGTCCATGGAGAATGTTTCAACTACAACATCCAATACCAGATAGTGAATCTCCTAAGTGACATGCCTCTAAGTACCATGGTCATTCTCCATTCATCACCAACCCCATTACATCCTTTGTCATTCAAATCTTGACATTCCCTGATATCCATTCCTTCTATGACAACATCATGCCTCATTGACAACAAATGCAACATAGTGCACTTCAATCTCCCCCTTTGTATTTGTTGTCAATACACTACTTCACCACATATTAATGGGTCAATATGTGTGCCAATATTTTCTCCCCCTTATTGGCAATCAAATGCAAAGATGTGGTTTGGTTCTCTTCCAAAAATCTCTTCCTCCCTTTGAAAAGTAATTTCTTTAAAATCAATAAGAGAGGGATGATGCCACATGTTCTCTTTAGCAATGAATCTTTAGTAGATCAACTCTAAGTCTACTTAGGCTAACCCGGTGTAGAAAACAAGAGTTATGTAACCAAGATTTTCAATGTTGTCCAACATTCACTACACAAGTGAGATCATGCTTCAGGGGGATGAAATTTTTCAGATATAACAATAAATTGCTAAATCATGCACGTACTTCACAAAACTCATTAGAATATTTAGTGCAGAGATAAAGCTCCCCCTTTCATCCATTTGCCTTCAATAAATACTCCCCCTTAATTGAAATCATGATACAATTATGAAAAAAGGGATGAAAGTATGATTGGGATACCTTCATCTTTTCACAAGATGATATGAACCTCAAAATACCATCTTCTATAGATTGGCTCCCCCTCAAGGGGTGCACTCCATTCTGTCCAAACCATCCTCTAGCTGAGAATGATCATCATCTTCAATTCCCTGCAATGTTGGCACATGTAAATACAAGTGTATAAGGGAAGAAGATGGAACCTCCTTGGTTCATCAATGTGAACAACAAGGTTGAGAAGATTCTCTCAACTGTGATGTCCCATTTTCACCATTCTTCACACTTGCACATTTGATCTTCAATGATGTTTGTGCTTGTGTGGATCTCAACACCTCTTCATATGAAATCTTCTTCTTCACTTTTTCTTTAGCAATTTCCAGAGCTTCATCTTCATCTCTTTGCAGTTCTCTGGGAAGTTGCAACTGATTCATCCATATGACTAACAAATCATTTGTTAGTGTGGCCTCAGTTCTGGAAGTTACACATGGTTCCTTTGAAGCTTTCAAGCTACCTTTATTAGAAAACTTATTTTCAATCAATCCCTTCCGGTTCTTCTGGATTGATTGTCTTTTTGAGTCCAGTCTGGCTCTATTGAATTCCATGGCTTGTTTACAAAGATCCATGGTGTGCCCTCTCTTACCACAATAGAATCATATTTTCTTGGTGGTCCTTCTATATGACTCACCCTTCTTGGATTTCAAATCCAAGGACTTCTCTTACTTTTTCACAATCTTCTTGGGAGCACTTTCAATATTCTTCTTTTGCTTGCTTCCCAAGGATACTCTCTGAGCCAGGTTCTGTGATCTTCTCTTCTTTTCAACTCAGGATATAGTTGGAGATTGACATGTATCTTTTTCACCACTTTTGCAAACATCCAAGATGTTATCAAGCAATCCAAATCTATTTGCAGCAAATAGATGTTTCTGGACCTATGGATGTTTCTTCTTTTCCTCTGGCTTGCTCCCCATGGGCATGGGCTTCCTTTGTGCTTTAACATTTAGAGGATTGTACCAACATTCTTTTTCACAATGCCCATACTTGTTACAACACCAACATTGACCCACAAATCTTGACCTCTTCAGTCCTTCTGATTGCTGGCTACTTTTCATGACTTGTTGTGTTGTTTCAGGAGAGCTCTCTTTCTTCATCTTCCTCATCCAGATGGATGGAACCTTCTTCATAGAAGATGTTTCACATTCACTAGAGGATGTCCTTCTTTTGGAATCATCCTGCTCAATGTATACTTCAGTAGTAACATTTCTTCTATCAGCTGGCTGGGAGGTTTCAGTTTTGGGTGATTGCAGATTTTTCAATATCACCTCTTGTTCTAAGCATTTCATGTTGAGGGAGTTCTTCTCATCCTCAATAAATCTTAGCTTTCCTTCCCAAAATTTTGCCAGCTGTTTCATTTGGCCTTCATGCACCTTCTTCATTTAAAGCAATGAATTGTCATGCTCCTTCACCCTTTTGACTTTGTCTTCAAGTTGAACATCTTTGACAACCATTGACACTTTGTGCAACTTTTCCAGTGCATGGAAAACATCTTTGACTATCATTTCGAAGAATTCATTCTCAGACAAGCTTCTTTTCAATTCTTCAGTAGTATCTTTATATCATTCATTGCAAATGGATATTTTTTCATCTTTAGCCTTCACCAGCTTTTTTAGAGTGTTTGTTATACCAACCCGTTTTTCCAATTGATCTTCAATTGCATTGGATTCTTCTTCTAGCTGCAATTTTTCTTCTTGAAGATCATGGATTCCTGTAGCTATACACTTTGCCACTTCCTTGGGGACAGTCTTCTGAAGATATTTGAGTGCATTCTGAAGATCATTCATTGTTCCAACTTCATCACAGCTAGGACATTCTTTCTTCATCTTCATGGCTTGTTTCTTCATTCTGTTTTTCAGAGTCGTGGAAGATATCTCCATTTGAGGGTATTTTCTCACTTCTTCAAATATGCACTTGATAAAGACTCCCTTGGATCTTTTAGAGGTAACCTTCCCTTTAATACCAATTGAAGTTCCCTTATCAGTGTGAATCACTAAGAGGGGGAGGGGGTGAATCAGTGATCCATTTAAACATTTTACTAATTGATTCTTTTCAATTAAACCTCTATGGATGGTTAAAGCCTCGATCCACTCTTATTGTATCTATCATCCTTTCCCGAATGATGTAGTAATGAATAGGCACAGGACACAAGGATTTACAAGGTTCGGAACCAAAGGCCTACGTCCTTGACATGTTGGTTATACGCCCCAACATGGTTTCTCTCATTATAATCTGTTAGTATTACAATGGTCGGTGGAGAATCCCACTGCACCTCTCCTAAGTCCCACAGGAGGGACTTTATACTGCGTCCCACAGTGTTACCAGAGTCCCACTGGCTTGCTCCAGAATCCCATGGGAAGACTTCTTCCGCCCTGAGTCTCACAGGGGGCTTCTCATGGCTCCTCAAGTCACACGAGTAGCTCTTCTTCTATTCAGCTCTTCAAGTATCTTCAACAGCCTGGGATAAAGGTTGTTGGCCATTCTCTCATCCTCTGATCACTTGAGTTTATCAGGACATCCCGTCTTGCTCAGGCTTTATCTCCTTCTTCTAAGGATGACCTGGCCTTGCTCTTCAAGAATCTTCAACAGCCTCTGAAAAGGTATGTTGGTCTTGCTCAGGACTTCTGATCACTTCTGTTGATCAGGGTCTTCTCAATCTACTGAAAACTCAGACAGCTGATGTCTTTAACTTCAGCCTGCCTTCAGTCTAACTTCAATACAACTTCATTCACTAAGTGCATGGCATCTCTGAATCTTCATGCACTAACTACATGGATTCTAAATTCTTCATGAGCTCCTGGTCTTGGATAACTCAAATGCACACAACCAAATTTGTCTTTGTTCATGTGCGCATGTGCATGCATGCAAGCATGCACACCCCTCTTTATTCTCTTGGTGCAATAAACCCACAAAGGGTGTCGTATCTTTAAGCACACACCTTCTCATCTTCTACACACACTTTATTCTTTTTTTACACACTTAAGAGTGTGTTCTACTTTAGTGTGAGTATCCTCTTCTTCTTCCAAGTGTGTTCACTTCACTTAGTGCACACACACTAGGTTCGGCCATTTGTTCTTTTGCACACACACAACTAAGGTAAGTATTTGGCCTTGGTCTTCCTCTCCTTGCACTCACAAATGGCTACAGCCACTTCTTTAATTGCACACACAAAGTGTGTTCTTTAATTTGCATACACAAGGTGCCAGCCTTCCTCCTTTTGCACACACCCAAAGGCTACGGCCACCACTTGTTTTTCACTTAGCACACACAATGGATTTAGTGTGTTCTCTGGTTCTCCACTTGTCTTAAACAGCCGCGCAAGCCTCTTAGAGTAAAAGGGCGCGCAAGTGCAATGGGTTCAAGGTGCAACCGGCCTCACTGCCTTCCTCTCTTCACAGCCGCGCAAGCCTCAAGCTGTGCAAGTGTGCTGGTTGTGGGTCGCACAAGCCACAAGATGCACAAGGTGGCTTGGGCATGCAAGTGCAAGGGTGGAAGAGCACTTCTTTCCACGCAAGAACCTCCTGCCGTGCAAGTTTGTGGGCAGCGAGGGAAAGAGTCTCGAGCGTGCAAATATGCGGCTCGACTCATTCCTTTCGCGCAAGAGGTGCGCGCAGGGGACTTCATTAGGACCTCGGGTGGCCCCGAGTTCTTCAGCCACGCAAGTATGCACGTGGCTCCTTACTTCCCAAAGCACAAGTGTGCTTGTGGGACTCCAGATCTTCAAAGTGTCAGCAAGCAGATATGAGAGCTCGAGCTCTCCTTTTATAGGCAGAGGAGCCTCTGGTCTTCCGCGTGGGATAAATAAAATCTCTCAAAGATTTTGTATCTTCAAGATTATGTGAAATATTGTTTTTCTCCTAAGTTTCCACGCGAGATCCTTTCCTTTGTTTTCCCTTCGTGCATGCGACTTAGAATGCATGCAAGCTTTCGTATAAGACATAAAACACAAATCATGGCCTCGGAAACTCCGGTTTTCCTCGGCCTTGGATGAAATCTTGTCTCATTGCATTCAAATGTATTTTTATGCTTGAATGGGTTCGGTTTGATGAGACAAACTCGAAGGTATCTTTGGCTTGATCAACATTTTCCTAGAGCTCCAAATATGGTGGTCGGAGGGCTCTTGTTCGAATGGGGGTGCGCGGGGAGGCCTCCACATGGCTCGATGAAGACGATGCCTCAGAGCCTTCAGATCGCCGGTTTAATGATCTTCAACGGCCGTGATTATAAGATCTCGTGGCGGATGATATGTGCGGCTCGGATTAGACGTGGGATGAAGCGGACGACCGAGATTAGATCCCGGGTTTTGAAATCCCGCCCCACATCGAACTCCCTCGCGGTTTTTCCGCGGTTTAACAAAGTTCGGCTCCCCGCTACTATCAATTGAATCTCCTCCCCTCTCGGTGCCGCCCCGGACCGAGTTCTCTTAGCGGGTGCGCTTCTCCGCCCACACCTTCCACTCGGGCGTGCCACTTGCACCCACTATGTTTCCTTGGGCGCACTATGCGCCCACGCTGCGCTCCTCCGGGCATGCCCTGGGCACCCATGCTGCGTCCTTCGGGGGTGCGCCCCTGCCTCAGGGCTGCTGCCTTGGCCTGAGGACCCCTTGAGCGCGGTTGACCCTCGGGTCCCGTAGGAGCTCGAGGTGCTGTCCTTTGCTGGCCTCCCTGGTTGGCTCGAAATGTTTTCATAAGTAAAACACTAAGGTACTTGTTTAAGAACAAAGTAACCAAGTGTAACATGATAAATTCCATTCAAAGCCCTTCATCGTCTCTTCATTTCTTCTCCTCTTCTTCTTCATTTGAAATCCCCTAATCCTCTTCAACATGTATGCATTACTTAGGATGTGGAATTCCCGAAGGTTCATTCTTCAACCGAACTTCTGAATTAATGATTTCTTCAATATTCTTCAACGATCCAATCAGAGGTTGAGTTGGATCATATTCACATTCTCATGCCCTAAAAATTATTACATGGTTTTCTTCAGCCCACTTCATCCACAAAGAACTTGTGGATGGATCTTATTCACTCTTCACGCATTGTCAATACAATGCATGGTCTTCAAACAATGTTGTGACATTGTATCCAGTTGATACAAGTTCTTGGAACTTAAGAACAGTTCAACAATTCTGTGATGTCCATGGAGAATGTTTCAACTACAACATCCAATACCACTTAGTGAATCTCCTAAGTGACATGCCTCTAAGTACCATGGTCATTCTCCATTCATCACCAACACCATCACATCCTTTTTCATTCACATCTTGAAATTCCCTGACATCCATTCATTCCATGACCACATCATGCCTCATTGACAACAAATGCAACATAGTACACTTCAACAAATCCCAAGGTTATGTTTTCGATAAAACATATATACCCAAAATAAACATATTTTCATTCCCAAAAATCATTTAAATAAAAATAAAAATTTTATATCGGTACTTTATGTTGACCTGTAGAAAGCGATATACCATTGTCTACCTTTGGTTTGAAGTTTGATTCATAGAGACTTTCCATATGTGATGGTTTTCCCCAATCCAACACATTTTCCTTTTTCTAAAACTACGTATCTTATATTAAATTCCAAAAGTATGATTAATACCAAGGAAATGGCCATAAAATTTTTTACCCTCAATTTTCATCTCATAACATTATCCAACTCAAAATATTTTATTTTATTAAAAAGAGGGAAGGGGAAAAGAGTATAACATTAAAGTGGCCTAATAAATGAAGACCAACAAAATCTCTCATAACATAAGAATTGTCTAAAGGGGTAAAAGAAACAGAGTTGAAAATTTCATGAAAGGGGGAATCCTAGGAGCCAGAGAATCTAGGAAATTAGTAAAAAGTATTCTTCACACCAAGTATGAAGAACCACGATACGATTTGATAAGAAATTCATACATTCGTGGATCATGAATTTGATTTTCCAAGTATGGGAAGAATGAAAAGTGGGGAGGATAGAATTGATATTGGATTCAGTATAAACTACATGGAGGGTTATTTTCAATGATCTATAAATAAAAAAACCGGTATGCAAGTTTATGTCCCCTGAAGGGATTTACCAAGAACAAAGAAGTAACTAAAAGAATAGATCATGAACCAAAAATATCTCAAAACATGCCGACTCCGCGCATACATCCCTCAGTGGAATCAACATTGACATTGATCATATGTGCACTAGTGTGGAGAAAAGAGTGCACATAGCAACCTGGTTCGCTGGGGATTTCCAGGACTGAGGGGGGATGCCCAAGCAGTAAGTGCCTTAAGGAAGGTGTATCCCAACACACCTAATTCTCATGAATGAGAAAATCCATCATAGTACACCATGATCTCACCAAAAAATCCATGATAGGGATATTAAATCCATTGAGTACATGATTCATATCTTTTCATAAGAACCAATAGACTATAGAAAATTGAAACACATTGGCATGCTCCTCCTACTAGTGACTAAGACAACCTGAGAACCTATATTGAAGAATGGATATGGGAGAATCCTTCACCTTGTCGAGGTCAAATAACTATCCCACGAACCCTTATATATGTCCGGCACAACTACATTGATAGATTAGTTTCCCCAATGACTCCTCCCAAAGAGATATACATTAAGAATACCTAGAGGCTAAGTGAACACCCTTTCCATTAATGTCTAGATCATATGGAACAGCCCGATTTCAAACTCTACATAGTAATAAGTAAATCATGGAAGGAATACCCTTGCACCAAAATCCAGAACACCATTGATCACTACATGGATAGGAATTCAATGATCGATTGTAATTTTTAGGTGAGAACCATCCTGATGAGGATCCCAAAAACACGACGATCTGGCGAAACCTTAATGCAGATGTTATCAAACACTTCTTCTTGAGAGGGGTTGATAATAGACTAAATGGGGAAATGATGATAGCTTCAATACCTAAAACATATTTTGGGGGCAATGTAACATGAAAATTTCATGATTGCTTCCCCTCCCCCAATCAAAATTCAATAATATATCTTCTCTCTTCCCTAGAATCCATTGAGCGTGACCCTGGAGGGTCAGAATATAGTCTCTCAATTCCTTCTAAAATTGTTAATGGAATATTATATTTTCCCACGATGTAAATCCATATTTATCCCTAATAAAATATCACCATAAAGAGTGATCTTGAATAAAATTTCATGAGAACTTTCACTAAAGGATATGCATAGCATGTTCCACGCCTCAAGCTCTAATGCCCACGTGATCAACAGGTTTGGAAATCTTACTCCAATAGGTCAACCTACATCCTTCCTCTCCTTGCGGGTCCCATATTTATCCATTCATGGTTCTCTAAATAAGTATAATAGAGGATTATAAAACATTGAGGTTGTAAATTATATGAATTGGGATCAACGACAACCCTCAATACACATGTTTGATCCTACCACGAAATGACATAAATCAATTCTCCCAATTATTTATTTGTTTAGTGATCCTAAAAACAATTACTTCAAAGTGAAAAATATAAATCATGCATCGGGAGATTGGAGCACCTAGGTAGGTAATGGGAAATGTCTTACACCCAATGCCCAACCTAGATATAATGGAATACATCTTCTTTGATGTGTAAGAGGAAAGAGATAACACCCTACTCTTTTACCTATTGATAGATTTCCCACTCTAGAAGGTATACTCTTCACTGAGGAAATTGAAACGTCTGATAGAAGAACTATGAACACTCGAGAATAATAAAAGACCTTATAAAAAAAGTTGTGTCAAACTAGGGGAGTGGGACCTATAGAGATAACAGAGAAAACATTCTCCTTGGAGAGAGGCACTAACAAACCTTCTAAAGATGTAATGAGTCATAATAAAAATACTGGGAGAAATGGGATATCCTTGTCTGAGCTCTATGACTATTTATATGAAAGAACAATACCTACACATGAAAGACAAACAAAACAAGGGGGAATTATAGCAGTGTAATGGTTGTTCAACAACCCACTCAGAGAGGACCATACAACTCGTAGTCTAGATAATGAAGGACCATTCAAACATGTCATATTTCATTTCAATTTCTACCTTGATGGAAATGCTCGACCCATAAACCTTCTTATTTATGTCATCAATCACCTCATGTTCCAACCCCACTTCCCCATGAATGGACCTACAATGAATAAAACCTTGTTTCTCCTATGAAATATAGTTTTCCATCAGATGTGAGAGTATAATGTTGATAATGTTAGAGAACACTTTATAATAATAATTACACAAACTGATGAGATGATACTAGGAAATGGTAGAAGGATTTTGGACTTTTGGAATCAAGATTAATGAAGTGGCACTAGCATCATTGGAAATTCCAAACCCACAAAAGAAGTCACAAATAGAATTCATAAGATCGAAAATAATCCCACTCCAAGAACTAAACAATACATGGAATCTATAGGGCCTCATGAAGATTTCCGGGTTCAGTGAAGTGACAGAATACAACACCATCTTCTCTTCCATAAAATCCTCAAAAATATCATTAGAATGATTATCAATTCACCTAATAATCGAATTGACTATGTCAGTCTGGCATTATGATAATCCTTGCTGCCGACAAAAGACTGTGGAACAAAACATGAAGTTAAAATGAACATGTCACCAATAATGCCCATGTTATTTGTGAACGAACCATCCTCTAACCAGATATTTGTGGCCAATCTCAATGTCTCTCTTTCAAGTAAACATGAAAAACACTTGTGTTGTAATCCCATTCTTTCAACAAAGTGTACTAAGATTGCTCATAAATGAGCCTTTTTTTCACAAGTATATTCTCATTATAAAGTTGTTATTATGCCAAAATTAGGAAAACATCCAATTATACTTGGACTATTGTAGGCTTTATTATACATTATCAATATAGCCTTTGATATCATCCAGAAAAGATTTATATAGGGACAATGAGTTGTACCATGATTGAATATCAGCTTTCAAATATCTCAGTTTTATATGAAAACCAACCCATGATCTGCATCGGCACAGAGCATCTCATGAGCATCGAACTGTGTTGAAAAACTCATACTGACTGATCCAACTCCTAGGAAAACAAGAAGAACATCTCGATCGAGCGACCCAATTTAAGTTAATTGATCAAGGTTGATTGATCAGGCAACACATGATTTAGATGAATAACCTCCATGTTCGAGAAATGTGTGATAGAATGGAGATACTCAAGGCCTCGTTCAAATATACACATCATACAAAAAAAACACTCTGTTCATTGCACTAGGTGAACCTATCCCCCACAAATCCGAGATCCAGAAGACTATCATGAGCCACAAATGCAGAAAATTGAACTGTATCACTATATGAGTTGGAACTGCCACATTTCTTCTCTAACAATTCTATGATGGAATTAACGTCACCCCAAACTAGCTTGGGGATAGAGTTGGAATAGAAAAAGTTGATGTCTAGTCCAAGACATTCTAGAATTCATGTATAACACAATGCATAAACAAAAGATAAGATAAATTAATTACCACCTACTTCAACCATAACATAAAAATGGTTATCTGAAGCTATAATTTTTCTAACTAAGATCTAGGGCTTCGAGAAAACCGAAATGAGGTTGTTTTCAATCTCACCATGTTGGAAGTAGGGTATTCTAGTCCTCATTACAATATCCTTAATTTTGATAGAACCTAGATTTTGATCCATAATTTCTACAAGATACACACCATGAATAGATCCTTCTTTAGCTATAAAATCTAACACCACATTGGTACGAAGACCCCTGGAATTACATGTCATCATAGTTAACATTATGATATAAATTACCTGACCGTAGCCCTATAAAATGGGGTCTTGATAACATTTACTCTTACATATGGGATCTTCTTCTTAGCCTGAGACCTGGTGTACATTTTCCATGGAGGAGAGAAAGGAGGTGATGAGGCCTTTGACATACCCATTGGAGGGTGGTCATATGAATCGGGTTTTAATGCAAGAGGAAAGGAATACATCAACAGCACTAAAGAAATATAACAATTGAGAATGATATTTGGATAAAAGGTTGGTAGGAGGATTGAGTAGAAGAGGATCCATGCAGGAGAAACTCACAAAAGGTCTATGTTCCCTTGGATAGTAAGTTGGGATAGCCTTGGAGTATAAGAGGAAGGTCAAGAGGAAGCAAAGAGATAGAAATCACATTTTTTTCAAATGATAATATAGATTTAGTGTTTTAGAGAATTATGCAAAACACTGATATAGTGAACCTATACATTAGGAGTGGAAACATAGACATAGTATCCATTTCATACATCAAACTAATATTATTTAAATAAACCATGATTTCATATGCTGATATATCTTCACAATTTTCCCAAGATCTTATCCTTGAACCAAATCTTCCTTAAACCCTATAAAAAATTTATAAAACATGGGATAATCATAAAATATTAGAAATGTAGTTAAACAAAGAGATACCATTATCCTAGTTAAGACCCATAATATATTTCCTTAAAAATATACCTTTTCACCAAAAAGAAGATTATCCTTTTAAAAATATCATTATCGTACCTTTAAAAATCAAATTATTTTCATAAAAACAAATAATAAAGAATATATAATATATGTAGTTAATGTGGGACATAATTAAAATATTATGAAACAAACGTATTTTTTCTTCCTAAAATTCCACTCTTAAAAACAGAATAACCATACAGCCTACTTCCATATATGTAACTGTTACAAATGGAATATCCATACTACCAAATTATATATACAATGAATTGGTGATTATAACGTAACCATCCACCATTGGTTTATCATGTATCGACACAAATATTTTCCAAGTACCATTATATAATCATAACACATAAAATATTTTAATTTCAAAATTTCGTTCATAAAATTTTATTTTTACTCATATAAAAACATTTCATTATATTTAATGGCCAATACAATTTAAAAATCCATTAAAATCATTTAAAATTGATTTTTAAATCAATGTTTAACATACCAAATTGAATAATTTAAAATAAAATAAAAAATAACAATTTTAATACCATTATTTGCATATAAATACATTCAAAAAAACAATTTTCATAACATGATTATGAAAGAGATTTATTTATATGAATAATTATTTAAAACATTTAAAAAGATATTTTAGTTAATGAGGCTCATACCATTGGTCTAATTCATCATGTATGTACTTTTTCATCATGAATGATAAAATTATGTTAGTCATATACATGCTTCAGAACCTTTTTAGTTTTATTACTCCTTTTATATCAGTTATTACCATGTTTATATGTTATAATAATTATGTAATTATTTATGTTCAGGTTGGATGTTTTGAAGATATTTGGTGCTTAAGTGCAAAATAACATTGGTATGATGTCAATAGTCAATGTGGTAATTAATACATAATATCTAGAATAATATATATGAAATCATTTTCATTTTTATAAATCAATTAAAACTTTATATAAAACAATTAGGTATGGTTAGATAATATTAACTTCATTATATTCAAGAATATGTTATGTTGTACGTACACATAAGTACCGTTTTTATTTTTAAATGATCACTATGGAAAGAGGGTAAATATTATTTATCTTTGAATAATGATCAATATAGAATTAATATTATATTAATAATTTAAATATACTTATTTATTTCATTTATTTAATGTGGTGATGAAAATGAAATCACATCGCTTCTTGGAGGTGATTGTTCACACGTACACATGAAGATATTATCATTTTTATTAGCACAGAATAGTAAGAATGATAATGAAATATTTTTCATTAATAATGATAAATAATTTATTGATTTTATATATTAAAATTAATTCCATCATTATAACAATTATTTGGAGATGGTAATTGAAAAATAATAATATCGGTTCGTGGTGCGGTATACCACCATTCACACCTATGATTAATTATTTTCCCATTTGATTGAAGTGGGGATGGATTTAGCTGACAATTTTAACCTAATAACATCTGCAAATATATATGATACTACAGTTATTAAATAATCATGGTTTAATTTGATATGAATTATGTTGATGAAGTAATAAAATAGAAACACTTAATTAAAATCGATAGATCACCTTCTGATGATCTCCTTTGGTTAACACATGCATACATATAGAATGGGTTTCTCCTAAAATAAGGCCTATAGAATTTGGGTAGGTATTATATCAAGGGAATTTTTATGTTATTGGATAAACTAAATAGGTTTTTAAATGTATTGAAATGAGAGGAATGTATTCTCGTTTATATGAGAGCGGAGGGTCACTTTTTGAATTCCTTAAAATATTAATTTAATATAAATTAATTTTCTATTTCAAATGGGTCAAAAGTATTTATATATAAGATATAATTGTTTTTGATATAGTCCCATTAATTCATTGAAAAATAGATTATTGGTTTACTATTTATTATACTTTGGATTTTTTAACCCTTATTTATCTTTTCTAATTCATACCAGGATATTTGTTAATTTCCACTTTGAGGGATAATATAATTAATATAAAATCCCTAGAAATCCATAAACCAATCTTTGGTGGAAACTTTTAGAATTATCCCAATTAGTTGGAAATAATTTATTTTTTATAAATTTAATATCATTTAATAAAATTTTATTAATTTTAAAATGTCTATAATGTCAATTTTGACCATATTCATTTCATTACTTTTTAAAAAGTATCAATACATAAACTAACATTGAAAAAAACCATTATATCATCACTAACAAGACTAATTAATCCATAAAATTCTTTTATGGAATTAATCCATTTAAATTATATATATTTTAATATTTTTAATATCTATTATTTGATTCTCATATTAATTAATAAATTCTTCCATCCTCATTGTGTAATAATTAAAGGTAATTATTTTCTCAATAAAAATTATTAATAAATTACAATGATATATAAACACATTTAATAATTCCAATTAATTTTTATAGTAGAATATATCTCTTATATAACAACATATTAAAAATAATTCTCTTTGTAAAAATAAAATTCTGAAATATTTTACATTCTATTGAATATAATATAACAAAATGTCATCATATAATCTATGTGGCATCAATATGTCAAAATTTAAGCCCCAGGATGTTCTGGTCTATGACCACTCATCCAATAAAATTTGGACTTTTGTTTTGGAAATTTCATAATATTAATATTATTATTTCTAAGCATAATTACCAAAATTTCCTTTAGTTTTGTTAAATTAAAAATATATATCATTTCTATTAACATTTTCTTTAAATAAAAGGTAAAAAACTACAAAATATGGGAATTTTGATTCAAAATATGGGATCCATTTTTAGGAATTCAAAAAATAGATCTCATGAAATTATATAAAAAATAATCATGTTGACGAAATGATAAAACATGTTTTTAATGTAATAACATTCAAAATATAAAAATGTTATTATATAAAATTTCAATGTGAAATTGATTCCAATGACCTAATTTGGATAAATTGATAAAAACCAATCTAAATATAATTTAAAACCATTAAAAAATATAATGTAACACTATAATTTTTTTTTGATAAAAAAGTATTTTTCATATAAAATAGAATAATTTTCTCTATTCATCAAAATGTGAAACTTGTCAGAAAAATAAATAAAATGAAGTTAAATTATTGTTCTACTTTTTAAAATAAATAGTTTATTATTTAAAATAGTAATTATAAAATTGTTAGAACTATATTTAAAAAAAGTTATCTTTCCAAGGGCTAAAAACTGCATTTTTGTAGAATACTTTTTTTATTCGTAAAATTAGAGTTATTTTTATATCATGTCTAGAAAACACATCATATAAATATTAATCATTAAATTAAATATTATATATACATATCATTATAACAATCCAAAAATAGTTATTTATTAATTTATTAGTTTAAAAAACACATGTTTAGACTAGAATAATATTTCATAAAAACATTTCCTTTTATTTAAAATAGTGTATTACGTTCATTTAGAGTTAATTTTTTTACCAAATAACACATTATATGTGAATTATTAAACCATATTTTAATTAATAAGTTAATATTTTTCATTCTCAACATTATAACCTCTTTTTTAAGGTAACATTTAAATATTTTTTTGATTTGAGTTTAAGCATGGTGTAGAGTATCATGTACTCTTTCGAACAAAGACCGTCCTTTTAAAAAAATGGTATTTTATAGTGTCACATTATCATCCCATATCAATGTTGAATATCATATATTCCAGTGTAAATTATCTTATTTTTTTAAAAATATCACATTATTAAATATTATCTATATTATAAAATATTCTGTATTATAAAATGGAACCATTAGAATTAATATAGGAAAAAATGATAACAGATATATTTTAGCTTTATTACATTAACTATTAAAGATTAAACCTTTGTTAAATTATTGTCCCTCATAAAATTCAATTGAGATATTTTTATATTATGCATGTTTATTATGTAATAATCCTATTAAGATTATAGGCAATTCTTCATGAAACATAGAGAAGGAATATCAAACCATAGAATATATAATTCATTAAACTAATCAGATACATGATCATAATAAAATGGGGATCAATGATGATTCTTATAAGTTTATGTTTATTAATATAATAAAGATTTAACAAATTAATAAACTCACATATCCATGTACACATAATATCCAGGGTCTAAGTAATAGGAGGACCAAAAATGAAGTCGTTATCCAAGACAAGTCATTAATTATATTTTGAAAATTATCATCCCATATAACAGATTCTTACAATAACCATATTGTAACTATAACAAAAAATATGTCATATAATATATAATATAATAAAATATGTCCTAAACCATATTTCGAGAAGAAAAGTGTTTCATAATTCTAAGAATGTATACATAAAATCCTCATAAATATTAAAACATAAATATCCATTTAATATTCCAATGATTATATAGAAATTTATTAAATACCTATTTTATAATAGTTTTGTTACATTAGAGACTATATTTCTATAAGTTTATGTGTATATCTATTTGAAATAGTGGGTACATGGTTGACATGGATAAGTGAAATGCTGAAGAGAATGAAATCATTTATAAAATAATAACTACATTATGAATAAGTAGAAAATGATTGTCATATATGTTATTATTTCATCTGAATGAAAAATATGAGAGAGATAGTATTATAATCACCATGTGATGGTGATAAATATATTTCTTGGAGAATAATAAATCCTTATCCAATGAGGAATTAAATTAAAATATGATAACATGATAATTTATAAATATTTTAATAATTGAATAAATTTTCAAAAATGACGATTCTATTATAGTAATTTAACTGACTATTGAAATGAAATTTTTCAGTATTCAATAGAAGCTATATATGGGTGGAAGAATCATGGTTCTAATAAAGAAATCTTATTTTACTATTTAATCAATTCAATATCTAATAAAAATCTTCTGTACATTGATTAAGTCTATAATAATTATATTTTCTATTTTATTTCACAACAACCATTTAAGAATGGTATTTACATTAAATTTTTAGAAATGGATTGTGAAAATAGAGATTTCTAATCAGGAATACCATTTTTAGAGAAAAATAATTAAAAAATTAAATGGATCCTTGTCATTAATTATTATTTTTGATTAAAAATAATCAAAGTGTTAGGCGGAGTTTTATTCATTTTCTATACTTTTTGAAAAAAAAACTAGTTGATAATTTATTGTGAAATGATATAAGTCTTACAGTTAATGAAGATTATATTAAATGTTTAATATAAATTTTGACTTAATGTTTTCACCCATGTTCTAGGGAATAATATATACATGCGAATATATGTATGTTTATTATACCAAGATAATTTATATATACTAGTAATGTATTTACAATTAATTGTATGAACAATTCAAGGGAGAGTTGTCTTCATTTTCCATTGGAATTAATCACTCGAAGGGGAAATGTATGAAACATTAGTGGATATTTAAATAATGAGTAAATCTATGTATGTTTTGATGATATGTATATCACATATATCATTTTTTATTTAATTCAGTTATTTTCAACTCAAACATTATAATTGTTTTATAACATATAAATATAAGAGAACATTATAGAATGTTGCTGAAATTGTCCAATATTGTATCAGAAAGTAGAAGAGATAAGTACCTCAGAGTTGAAGATGGACATTGGGGAATCAACCGATCTTCATATAATTCAGTTTAACTCTTTTCTGTATTAGGATAAAAAATTAAAAACACTATAAATCAATAATATTTTAGAAGAATAAAATTATGTTTGATAGCACATTTGACACACAACACTGAGCTTAAACAACCATTGAAATATATTATTTAAATATGACCATTATAACAAACCCACTGAACTAATATTTACGTATAAAACTAAATAAATTATTACTTTTATAGAATGTATATAATAATAAAAACTAATTGATAAATTCATGTTAAACAATCACTCATGCTTTTTGTAATAATATATTATTTTTCTTGAAAAAAAAATTTTCTTCAAATATGGGTACACATTCTTTATTTAAGAATATCATAAAATTATTTATTGAAACATATAAAAATATAATTTTATAATCCAGTTATACATTTTTAAATATAATAACAAATTTTTTATAATGTTCAATTTGTGTATTTTGAGGAAAATTTTTATTTTTCACGGAATAGTGTAATAATACAACTTTTTGAAAAACATTCATTTAATTTCAATAAATTAAATATTTAAAATGTCATAGAAGACATTGATTTTCTCATAATGATACAAAATACTATTTATTTATATTTAATAAAATTATTTATATTTGAATCATTTTTAAACCTAATTTTGGTATTTGTTTATTTGACGGTATAAAATCATTTTATTGAAAATTTATTTAAGTGGATAATATAACTCTTATTTAGTTAATTAAAATAATCCTAAATGAATAATTGTATGAATAAAATGTGGAGTTTTAATTTTATTTTATTTAAATTTAAATTCAGATAATTATTATTACGGGGAATATAGATAGTATAATTTCATCTTATTCTAGAAAAATTCATTTCTTCAAAAATCCATTTTTAACAAAATTTAAAGAGATTATTTTTAAATTAAATTTCAAAAATTATATAAACACAATTTAATAAAGTGGATATAATATTATAAATTGATTCCAAAATATTACTCACAATTTATTATCCACAATATCAATTATTTTCATTACGAAATACTAATAAATGGGTCCTTGATAAGAGATAAAAGTGAGGTTTCTTTTGGAAAAGGAAATCATCTTCAGAGAGATCTTTCATTTAGGATATTTCTATCTCAAAATAATTATTTATAAAAATTATTGTATAATAAAAACTGTATATACATTATAATGAGATTTTATTATGCTAATGGAATAATATTATTAAATTTCATTATCCATCAAATGGGAAACAAAGCCATTTCTCATATTTATGGTAGACTACATCCTTGTGAGTCGTGAAAATTATTTACCATCACAGACTTTCATGGATATTAATAATAATGGAAATAACTAATATATATTAGACATAATAAATTCTATTGATTGATTAATGTTAATATATCATTAATTTCGTTAACTGTTCATCCATTGAGAGATAGATATCATTGTTCGACCGTGAATAATCATTATCTCATCCATGAATAAATTGGATTCATTATCCATGTAAATCATTCAATAAGGGACCTAAAAAGTTATATATTAATAAAAAATATTTTTATAACATTAATATTTATAGGGATATGATATTTTAATGTCCCTCACACACAAACTAAAATATCATTGACAAAACCTGAATGAGAAGGTGAAGCTATTAACACACCAAATAGTGGTATAATGATGTATTATTTATAAATGGGTGGTATTGTTTTATAATAGGATCATATATGATATTATAAATATGAAAGTTTTTCTTTTATAAATTAAAATAAATCATAGAAAATATATATGATGTTAAATCATGGTTAACTAAAGGGAAACGTGATATGTGGGAAATTGTCTCAATTTCCATTTATTGGGGAACATTTTAGTTCTATGAACCAAATTTTAGTTATATTGTTAATGTAAATACATATTAAATATTATATCATCAATCCTTCATAATTCATGGTAATTTTTCAATTAATATTATTACATCTAAGTGTGTTTCAATTGAATTATTTATAGTGGTATGAGTTTTGTAACTCAATTTCATTTCATTGACTTATAATACATATTCAATATATTTGATATTTTATGATTATGTTTTTAATGAAATATTATTATTTTATTTTATAATTACAAATGTATTTGGTGGATTAATATCTTATACAAATAATAAATTAATTGATTAATTATCACTTCACTTGTATAATCAATACCAGAGATTTCATCTCTATTTTCTTGCAATGCATCATTTTTTAATTATTACACTTCTAGAATATTTATATAGAATATATACTTCCCTTTTACTATTATATAAGTAATCATTCATAATTCATTGTATGTTATGTTTTAATTCATATTATTTCATCCAATAGTGTTTGAATTGACTGTTATCATCTGTCATGTGTTTTGGAACACAATATCATTTCGAAGAGATATGTTACTTCGCCTTTTCATTTATATTCTACAATTATATATGATTTTACATTTGATTAATTAATTTTGAATTTTAATTTTCTTATTTGGATTTAAATTTTATTTAAAAAATAAACGATTAATTATCACCACAATGGTATAATATTATAAGATTTTTCTTATCAATTTTCACTCCATTGATATTTATTTGATATAAAGAACCTATTCCTTTTTTGAGGTTTATATTCTAAAATTTTAATATGTTATATAATGAATATATTTATATTAAAATAATTAAATTATCCATTTAATTTTATTTATTTCATGGGGGTTATGATTCCAAATTGACTACATCCATGAGCATTTGGTCTTCAATATCATTTTAATCGGGATTTTTTATGACTCAATATCCATTGAAGGAAACAATATGATAATTTTAAAATTTATACCTTTTATTTTAATCTTCTCTAGTTTTCGAGGACTTTCCATCTAGCTGTACAATTTTCCTTTATTTGTTACATAAAATGATTATGAATGTGTTTTTATGAAAATCAAGCATTATATATCTTTTCATTATAAAATTCATTTTATCATAATAACATGTTGTCAAAAAGTGAATAATTTTATTAATATTATTTTATAATTCATTAGAAACATATTTTCCCTTTTTGGAATGTAAAAAATAGATTAAAAAGAATCATCTTTTCATTTTACAAACAAGATACATAATGATTTTCTAATAAAAAATAGAAAGGAATCATTGTTTTGACCTACTATAAATAAAATAGGTATCTCCATTGTCATGACTACTCCTTACATTCAGGATTCATTTAATTGAAAAAGATATTTACCTCCATAATGTTTATGATTATCTTTTTATGGTATTTATTTTCATCAATGACAACAGCACATTATTTTTCTTATACTCTATAGGGGATATTTATTATTATTATCTTCTTTATTATTCATCTTGATGGGTTATGATATATTTTTTATGAGAATTATTGACATTTCTTTTCTTGAATGATTGTTTAGACATTATCTTTCCCATGAAACATTCACATTCTTAGATTATTGAACATTAAATTTTCATTAAATAAACCAATGTATTTTATCATGGATATGAATATTAGCTAAACCATGTAACAATTATACATAGTAATTTTTTTATTTCATCTTCATTTTATTTCCTAAATAATTATTTATCATTGATATTCTTTATGTAATGAGGATAATTAATAATTAGACATATTGTTCATGAATTAATTAAATCATTAGATAAATGAGGTATTCATTGGACATGATGTGACTAGTGGGTCTTGGATTTATATATCCCCTCAATGCATCATAATGTCTCATTATAAAAATTAGTAAAATTGACTTAAAATGTTTTTCTAATGTAAACCTACAAATTAATTAAACTATCTTGGTTAATGATATTGATAATATAGATTTCATGATGTGTGGGACCATTCCATACAATATTATGAATCTTATTTACTAAGAATTGTGTTATTATTATGATAAAAATTATACAATTGAATTTTTCCATAGATTAGCTTCTAGATCATCTATTAATTTATATGGAAATATATGATCATTATTTATTACTAATATATTATTCTTCATGCTCGTGTTGTTCATTAAATGGAAAAAAATTAATTATCTATCATCCTATATAATTTATGTCTAATTTATTAATGATATATTCCACTATACATAACTTCTAAGGAGAATCTAATCTCATGATTCTTTTGATTCCTTTCACAAAGATATAGAGAACGGAGCATTGAATTTTGTCGAGGATGCATAATATAGATATTAACTATGTTATATTTGATGTGTTCAAATTTATATTGAGAATAAAGAATTTATTATGTTTACACTAATTATTAAACTATTCGATCGATTTGGATCAAAGAATATGTATGTTTTTTCAATGATGAAATGTATCCACTGCTCTAGGAAATTAGGGTTTGGGTCTTACATTTAGTTTCAATAAAATATTTGGTCAAAACCATGAGAAAAATATTTATGGTAACATATATAAGTGAGCAAAATTAAATTATAAAATATCAATATATGTGAAATTGTGGAACAATAAATTAAAATATTTGTAAGAATGATAATATGTGGTTTTTCATAAAATCACATCCTGATCTACATACAGAAACTTTATGTGGACTTGGACCAATTGAAACTAGGGATAGTAACTCTTAGAAGGGTACATTGGTATTTGAAACTAACATCACCCATTTTATGAAAATAGACCTTTCTACACACCTATTTTGACACTCCATTGGGAAATTATTTTTATAATTCATATTTTATTTACAAACCATTGTGGAAGGATTTGAAAATAAATATATCTCAATGAAAATAATATTTTTATTTAGATGAGGATGGATTAATATTTTAAGTCATATTCAGGGGTTAATATGTATTAGAATTTATTTAATTTAAATGGAATAGATACCCCTTCTACGGTTTTAGGATATGGATTTACATTGGATACATTTATTTATAATAAATTGATGTTGGATATATATGTATGCCTTTTGAAATACCTATGTTTTATTGAGTATGTTATTTGAGTAATAATTATTATATATTATTTGGACATAAGTCTCATGTTATTTATCTCATATATAGATAATATAATTATTTATGATATGGTAATAACAACCATTTATGGTTATATTGTGTAACATCCCAAGATTTCATAGTGTGTAACTTCATCAAAATAAATCAATAACTTTCACTATACGCAACACCGAGTTTATGCGCACCCAGACATACCAAACAATCCGTTCAAAAAAGGTTATGAATAGTATTAACTGAATTTTAAACTTTATTTAATCCTTATAATTTTAGAATCTATATTATGAGTTTTTTAGACATAATGTAAGAACAGATTCATTTTTTTCAAATAAAAAAAGTATTTTTAAAAAAATGCACTTTTACCGACTTTTAATGGTGAACCCTTTTTAAATACAATATTTTAAACTTTTATATATTTAATTTGACTAAATTAATTAATTCTTTAGAATAGGGACATCAAAAAATTTCAATGTAACACCTCATGCTTCCACGGTACGTTTCCCTTAGAATAATGCAATAGCATGTGTTGTACGCAACCTCAAGTTCTAACACACCATAACTAATTAAACTAGCCATTATGAACAGTGATAACCAATTTTTGAAATTTTATAAATTTTATTTATCAAAATGAACTTTATTTTTGAATTTGGAATATTGAAATTAGCCTAGGGTGAATTTTTTGGTATCTTTCGGATAACTTTTATATATTGATGAATAGTGAAAATTACATAATTTTAATTAAAAAAAACCATTTTAATCAAAATAATTAACAGTGATAAATTATGAATTTGAGTGGTTTAAAAGTATATTTAGAATATATTTTTACCATTTAATAAAATTTTTGTCATTGGACATAATTTCACAATTAAATCAGAGATAAACAAGTGTCAATATTTTGATATTTATTCTATCGTAAAAACACACTTGTTGTTTTGACAGTGGAGATTAATTTTAAATTAATGTCTGCCACTTCTGTGTTTTGAATTTGGAAAAATGGATTCCATATTTGGAATCATGATGTCCAAATTGTGTAAATTGGTGACTTTTATTTTTACACATTTTGAATAATTACTTGAGTAAACATTTTATTTACCATGGTTAAAGGGTAAATCCGGTAAATAAGGGTAACAAAATAACATTATAATATAATTAATTACCCTAAAACGAGTCCTAACGTTATTGGTTGAAACATATCCGACCATGGGCATCCTTGGGTCGATTTTGGGACCCCATGGAGCCACTTGTAGGTGGTAGGGACACTTTATTTTAATAATGTTAAAATAAATACAAAAATGACATAAGCTTATATATTTTAGAAATACAATTTTTACATATGGTTATAGATGTTGGATTTTCAATTATAAAAATTCATTATAAAGATAAAATGATTTCCTACATAATTACATTTATTTATAATTTTTATACATCTAATAATGTAACTTATATATGACACAATAATGATGCAGTATTTACCTCATTAATAAATCATTTAAATAAATAAGATTATAATGATTAAAATATTATACAAAACCTGTCCAATTCCTATTTTTTGATTATATTTCGACCATGATTCATCTTATCTTCGACTATAATTATTTTTGGACCATTAGAAACCGAATATCATTATATTATAATATAATATTTTCACTCTTTTCTAAAGAGCCCCTCCTATCCCCTATAAAAAGAGACCACTTCTATGCAACTCCTCACAGCTATAAAGCCATTTGGACCATCCAATCTCTGCCCAATTACACTCCCTGCATCCCTCTCCTTAAACTTGAATCCTTACCTTAGGCAGAAAGAACTTCAACAAGTCATTTGCTTCAAACCAAAGAGATTTACAAAAATTAAAGGTAACAGTTTCTCTTAAATTGTTTTCTTTTATTTTGCTTCTCCAACCCCTAAACTCTTTTTATTTCCTTTATTTTGTAACAACACCAGTATTCTCAATATACTAGGATGTTGTTATAAGATGGATTTGAACTACACTTACACACACCTTCATCTAATGGATGAAACACATAATGTTTCTGTGGACGGTAAACTAACGCCTCACGAAACGATGTTTGTTCAATTTCCTCCTACCGCCTCTCTTGGTTGCCATTATGATGGAACTATATTTATATATGATATAATTTATGTTTATGATTTCCTTATGCTTCTGAACTTTCCAATTATATAATGACTTTATGGTTTCCATAGTGGGTAGTACGATAATCACATTAGAGGAAGTGCGGACTACCGCCCCCTCAAAGTGATGTGATTCGTTAACGCCTTATGTGGGATGTGTAAAGGATAGAGATTATGATATTATATATGATATTATACTGGAATTATAATATACCTATTTATCATTATGTTTTAATTCCATTAATGTAAGAAATAGAAATGAAAATAGCATTCATGCGTACGTACGGCTTACCGTCTCCATGAACGGTGCATTTCATTTCTTACCTATAAATATTGTGTACTATTATAAATACATATATATATATATATACTGGATATATATACAGGATATATATGATATATATGATATACAAATCATGATTATAATTTTGTACATGATGATCCTTTGACCACATGAACAACATGTAATTATAAGAAGTCCATTTTTGGCTCAAGTACCAAATATCGACAAAATGAACATTATTAACATCAATGATTACATAATGTTTATTACATGGTAATAATGGATATAGAAAAAGAATAATAAACATGAAAAAGGTTCTTAATCAAGTAGAAATTAACTTTAGTTTATTATTCAGGAGTTTAAAGAACGACCGAGTCAAGTCGGACACGAGGTAAGGGATCCAACCTCGCTCTTTCTTTTTAAGTAATATCTTTTATGTCACTTCTTCTAAGATCTTCCTTATTATGTGAGGGGATGTTCTTTTATGTTACTCATACTGGAATTGTTATGTTCATGTGATGAGAGACCCTATTGGATCTCATCAATCCATTTTTGGATGTTTTAAGTGGCGTCGTTAGGCTGCCAAATTTTTGTGAGGGGTTTTAATCTCACTCCTTATTCTCATGAGATTAATTCCATATTGACACAATTACCTTTTGTGTGGTGTATGTACTACCCATAATTGTATTCTTTTTGTAATACACTTTAACTTATGTGTATTTACATATTCATTGTATGATACCTCTTTCATGGGTTGTATGTTTCGTAAGTTACCAAATGGGTAAGGGTTAATTCTTCAATCTCATTATTATCTGAGATTGATTTGTGTAAGTATTTACTGGGACATTTTTATCATCCATGACCATTTTTCATAAAAATGGTTTCAAAATGAGTTTTTTAAAGCTTTTTAAAGGTACTCTTTATCAAGATCAGAATTTTAAATGTTTTAAAATTTTATCTTTCTAATTCTTTTTAATTAATGTCCATGATTTCAAAATGATATTAAGAATTTATTTATATGGACATGAATGTTTTGAAATAATAATTCTTTTCGAAAGTTTCAATGTGTTATGTGACACTTTGACTCAAAAATATCTTTTAAATTAATTCTTTTAGAAATGTGTGACTTTTAAATGATTTTACAAAAAAGAATATTTCTCTCAAAATGTTTTACTCATCACTTTCAACTATGTCAGCATCCTTTATGGGATATTATTTTTTATTGAGGCTGATTTATTATAATACAATATTCAATATTGTATTTAATGAGTTATGATATGTTTGATTGTGGATGTTCTATTTTTATTCCATTCATGGATTATGGTTAAAGTATTGACATTTCGTATGCTAGTTCTAATATGAATGTTTATGATATGTTTCAACCTTTTCATATGAGGAATGTATTGGACATAGTATGTGATGGGTGGAGCCCACTATAGATCCTCGATGCATCGTTAGGTCTCATGAGACAACTAGACGTGGAATTGGATGAGGCCCTTTCCTATTTTGATTTATGGTTTTGGTCGAGGCCTTAATCATTTTAGAAGTCTTGGCCGAGGCCTTGACAAAATTTTTTAGAATGTCTGGCACTATACATTCCCTCATTATGAAAATAATATTGATGGTTCATGTGGTCATTCGACTAGTAGAATGTCCATGATTATGATTTATTATTGCATTACTTACTCGACTCATATTCCTTCCATAAAATTATTCATGTTTATTATTGGTAAAGGCATGTGGTTTCAATTATTCACCATGCTTAATATTTATGTTATATTCAGTTGTATTTCATACCCTTAATGAGCGTTTGAGCTCACCCCTTTCTATGTTTAATTTTTCCCAGGATTCCAAGAAGAGTATTGTAATTGATAAGAAGGGTTAAGCTACAGGAATAATGGCATTCTCAAAGCACTATCTATGATGTGTTGTATGATTGAAATTGTAATGTAATGTTCATATATGTAGTCTATTTTCCAAGACTGCTAAACTGATCGGCCCTTCGGGACATGATTTCTTGTAATCATGCCAATGTATTAAAATAATGCACCGACTCTAGGTAACTGGGGTCAGGGCGTTATAGTTGGTATAAGAGGAATTTTATCAATATCCTTGGAAGATAGATTTAGATAAACTCTGATTAGAGCTCATAGACTAAAGATGGACTTTGAGGATTAGTATAGAAGAAATTTCTAGAATTTTGGTATTGTAGAAATTTTGTGATTTTTCAGAGAAATACATCCCTATATGGATACAAGCAGGTAGAGGCATCTCTGGCACAGATGTACCTAGGGGTAAAATCCAAAAACACAGCTTTGAGCTAGACTTGAACGGAAACTGGTGCATGACAATGGGCATTTCTGAACTCTTGGTTACGACATTCCCGAGGGATATTCTTAGGATAATTCTCATCTTTATTACAAACCACTATGCAAGGGTTTATGAGTATATACCCCCTAAAAACATTTTTTTATTATGGATTATATCCATAAACTATTCAATTTATGTTAGATATTTTACATGTTTGGAATTATGAACTACGATTCATAGACTGACCTAGTGTATGCCATTGTTTAGAAATGGCACCCAGTAGAAAGAATGAGAACTCCAGCAATACGCATGATCTAAAGAGTAAGAATGATCATATCATTCATGGTCTTAAGCTAGAATTTAGAAGGTAAATAGTCTCCCATGTATTATCAATATATGAAGAAATAGTGTCATGTTGTGATAAGATAAGTAAAGAGTTCTCGGAGTCCTATGGATTCGAAGGGAAGCCAGAGAAGAAAAGGATGAAAGAGTGAAAGATGGATAATGGGAAGAGGGAAAAGAAGAATTTTTCCAAATGTGATAACTGTGGGAAGAAACACCCAAAAACATGCCTGAAGGGAATGGGAGTTTGTTATATGTGTGGAGAAAAAAGACACCAAGTACGTGATTGCAAAGGTAAGAAAAAGTTTTCAAATGTACAATGCTTCATATGCAAGGAGTTGGAACACTATGTAAACCAATGTCCACATCATCAGAATATGCATCAAATGATGCTATCGGATAATAATCAAGTTATGATATTACCTCATATGAAGAGGAATCACTAGTGTTCTTATGTTGTTATTATAGAATTATTTTATTTGAGTGTTGTATCTAAAGTATACTGGTTACATGATTTATGGAGATAAATAAGGATTATAGTGCAGTACTATTTTACTAAGGATTTGAGATTATATAGTTCTAAGAAAAGTGACCTATTAGTAAGCTACACTTTTTTTTTGAAAATAAATTGTTTAAGGAAAGGTAATCCTTAATATGGTCCCGATAAAGAGGTAGTGATTTTGGAATAAGAGATGGTTGATTTGAATAAATTATATTGAATATTCTTGACTACCATTTTGGAGTATACAACATTTTTGGATAGAAGGAGTATATTCAGTATTATATAAATAATAAGGGAGCATGAATGTAGCCAATATGATTTTATGGTATTTCAGGATGTTACCATGTTTTAAAATCATACGTGATGAAGGTGTTCACATGTTATTACATAAAAAAGGATCTTTTTGTGTTTACCTTTTTTATAAATTTTGGACTGTGAGTTTGAACAGAAGTATTTTGGATAATTCTAGTTTGGGATTATTTTTTGATTGCCATAAATGTACAACCCGGAGGTTGGGTGGCAACCCATCGCGTCCGGCAAGGCCGCGAGACTTGAACCCACAACCGAAGGGTGACAAGGGTGTATCACCTACCACTGACCCACATAATGTCCGGGATTGAATAATGTATTTTATTATAAGGTCTAGTATATGAATTAAAAATTCATTTTTTTAACCCTAAATGAGTAGGATAAATACAATATTTTTTTAAGTTCTATTATCTTTTAGAGTGAAAGATGAGTTTATGGTAGAAATTAGTTATAGGATGGAACTCTACATGTCAAGTATATATTTTATTCTCCTCTTATTCTATGAAGAAATTAATTCTTATACTTTATTGAAGAGATCATAAAACCAAAAATGTGTTATCTTAATACCTTATGTTTTTTTGAACCGATGGTATTTTAAATCATCATAGATTGATGAATTTAAGGACCTCAATTTTACACTTGTTTGTGATTGATGACCTCAATCACTACCTATAAATATTTATGTTTTCCTCCAATTATATGTCTCTAATTACCACCAATGTTCTCCTAATCGAGATCATGATTTGGTGGCGACCCTTTCATTTCTCTTTTCCTCTCATTAAGACTAAATTTTATTAACCCAATTTCCGATGTGGGTTTTCCCACAAAGATATTTTCTAATTTCAACATTTATTTTCTAAGAATAATATCAAATTGCGAGGAAGCAATTTATTGAAGGAGAAAATATTGTAAAACCCCATGATTTCATAGTGTGTTACTCTTTCAAAATAAATCAATAACTTTCACTACACGCAACACCGAGTTTAAGCGCACCATGACTTACCAAACATGTCGTCCAAAAGAGGTAATGAATAGTACTAACTGAATTTTAAACTTTATATAATCCTTATAATTTTGGAATCCATATTATTAGTTTCTTAAACATAATGTAATAACATATTCATTTTTTTCAGATAAAAGAAGTATTTTCCAAAAAATGCACTTTTACCGACTTTTAATGGTGAACCATTTTTAAATCCAATATTTTAAACAATTATATATTCAATTTGACTAAATAAATTAATTATTTAGAATAGGGGCATAAAAAATTTAAAATTTAACACTTCAATCTTCGATGGTACGTTTCCCTTATAGTAATGCAATAACGTGTGTTATACGCAACCTCGAGGTCTAACACACCACAACTAATTAATCTAGTCGTTATGAATAGTAATAACCACCTTTTGAAATTGTATAAATTTTATTTATCAAAATGAAATTTATTTTTGAATTCGGAATATCGAAATTAGACTAGGGGAAAGTTTTTGTATCTTTTGGATAACTTTTATATTTTGATTAATAGTGAAAATTACTAAATTTTAATTAAAAAAACCTTTTAATCAAAATAAATAATAGTGATAAATTATGAATTTGTGTGGTTTAGAAGTATATTTAGAATATATTTTTACCATTTAATATAATTTTGGTCATTGGACATAATTTCACAATTAAATCGGACATAAACAAGTGTCAATCTTTTGATAGTTATTATATCTTAAAAACACGCTATTTGTTTTGATAGTGGGAATTAATTTTAAATTAATTTCTGCCACTTATGAGTTTTTAATTTGGAAAAATGAATTCCATATTTTGAATCAATATGTCCAAATTGTGTATATAGTTAACTTATATTTTTACACATTTTGAATAATTACTTCAGTAAACATTTTATTTACCATGGTTGAAGGGTAAATTCAGTAAATAAGGGTAACAAAATAACATTATAATAATAATTAATTATCCTAATATGTGTCCTAACCTTATTGGTGGACACATATCTGACCATGGTCGTCCTTGGGTCGATTTTGGGATCCCATGGAGCAACTTGTAGGTGGTAGGGACAATTTATATTAATAATATTAAAATAAATACAAAAATGACAAAAGCTTATATCTTCTAGAAAAACAATTTTTACATAAGGTTATATATGTTGGATTTTCAATTATAAATATTAATTAGAAAGCTAAAATAATTTCATACATAAGGATATTTTTTCTATAATTTTTAGACATCTAATAATTTAAATTATATATGACACAATAATGATGCAGTATTTACCTCATTAATAAATCATTTAAATAAATAACATTATAATGATTAAAATATTATCCAAAACCTGTCCAATTATTATTGGTTGATTATATTTTGACCATGCGTCATATTATCTTCTACTATAATGATTTTTGGACCATTAGAAACCGAATATCATTATATTATAAAATAATATTTTCACTCTTTCCTAAAGAGCCCCTCTTCTCCCCTATAAAAAAAGACCACTTCAATGCAACTCTTCACACCAATAAATCCAATTGGCTCATCCAATCTCTACCCAATTACACTCCCTAAATCCCTATACTTCCCCTAGAAGCCTTACTTTAGAATTAAGGCACTTCAAGAAGTCCTTTGGTTCAAACCAAAGGGAGTTACCCCAATTAAAGGTAACAGTTTCTCTTAAATTGTTTTCATTTATTTTGCTTCTCCAACCCCTATAATTTTTTTATTTCCATTCTTTTGTAACAACACCAGTATCCTCAATATACTAGTATGTTTTTATAAGATTTATTATAACTACACTTACACACACCTCCATCTAATGTATGAAGAACATAATGTTTTTGTGGACGGTAAACTAACGCCTCACAAAACGATGATTGTTCAATTGCCTCCTACCGCCTCTCATGGTTTCCATTATGATGAAACTATATTTATATATGGTATATATTATGTTTATGATTTCCTTATGATTATTTACTTCCCAATTATATCAAGCCTTTATGGTTTCCATAGTGGGTAAATACGATAATCTCATTAGAGGAAGTGCGGACTACCGCCCCCTCAAAGTGATGTGATTCGTTAATGCCTTGTGTGGGATGTATAAAAGATAGAGTTTATGATATTATATATGATATTATACTAGAATTATAATATACCTATGTATAATTATGTTTTAATTCCATTAATGTAAGAAATAGAAATGAAAGTAGTGTTCATGCGTACGTACGGCTTAAAGTCTCCATGAACGGTGTATTTCATTTCTTACCTCTATATATTATTTACTATTATAAATATATATATATACTGAATATATATTTACTGGATATTTATGATATATATGATATCTAAATCATGATTATAATTTTGTACATAATGATCCTTTGACCACATGAACAACATGTAATTATAAGAAGTCCATTTTTGACTCAAGTACCAAATATCGACAAAACGAACATTATTAACAACAATGATTACATAATGTTTATTACATGGTAATAAGTGATATATAAAAAGAATATTAAACATGAAAAAGGTTCTTAATCAAGTATAAATTAACTTTAGTTTATTATTCAGGATTTTAAAGAACGATCGAGTCAAGTCGGACACGAGGTAAGGGATCCAACCTCACTCTTTCTTTTTATGTAATCTCTTTTATGTCACTTCTTCTATGCTCTTACTTATTATGTGAGGGGATGTTCTTTTATGTTACTCATACTGGAATTTTTATGTTCATGTGATGAGAGACCCTATTTGATCTCATCAATCCATTTTTGGATGTTTTATGTGGCGTCGTTAGGCTGCCAAATTTTCGTGAGGGGTTTTAATCTCACTCCTTATTCCCATGAGATTAATGCCATATTTCCACTATTACCTTTTCTGTGCTGTATGTACTGCCCATAATTGTATTCTTTCTGTAATACACTTTAACTTATGTGAATTTACATATTCATTGTATGATACCTCTTTCATGGGTTGTATGTTTCGTAAGTTACCAAATGGGTAAGGGTTAATTCCTCAATCTCATTATTATCCGAGATTATTTTGTGTAAGTATTTGCTGGGACATTTTTATCATCCATGTCCATTTTTCATAAAAATGGTTTCAAAATGAGAATTTTAAAGATTTTTTAAAGGTACTCTTTATCAAGATCATAATTTTAAATGTTTTAAAATTTTGTCTTTCTAATTCTCTTTTATTAATGTCCATGTTTTCAAAATGATCTTAAGCATTTATTTATATGGACATGAATGTTTTGAAATAATAATTCTTTTCAAAAGTTTCAAAGTGTTATGGGGCACTTTGATTCAAAAATATCTTTTAAATTACTTCCTTTAGAAATGTGTGACTTATAAATGATTTTACAAAAAGGATATTTCTCTCAAAAAAATTTACTCATCACTTTCAACTATGTCAGAATCCTTTACTAGATATTATTTTTGATTGAGGCTGATTTATTATGATACAATATTCAATATTTTATTGAATGAGTAATGATACGTTTGATTGTGGATGTTCTATTTTTATACCATTCGTTGTTTATGGTTAATGTATTGACTTTTCGTATGCTAGTTCTAATACGAATGTTTATGATATGTTTCAACCTTTTCGTATGAGGAATGTATTGGACATAGTAATTGACGGGTGGAGCCTGCTATAGCTCCTCGATGCATCGATAGGTCTCATGAGACAACTATATGTGGAATTGGACGAGGCCCTTTCCTAATTTGATTTATGGTTTTGGCCGAGGCCTTAATCATTTTAGATGTCATGGCCGAGGCCTTCACATAATGTTTTAGAATGTCTGGAATTATACATTCCCTCATTATGCAAATAATATTGACGGTTCATGTGGTCATTCGACTAGTAGAATGTCCATGATTATGTTTTGTTATGGAATTACTTACCTAGCTCATATTCCTGCCATAAAATTTTTCATGTTTATTATTGGTAAAGGCATGTGGTTTAAATTATTCACCATGCTTAATATTTATGTTATATTCTGCTGTATTTCATACTCTTACTGAGCGTTTGTTCTCACCCCTTTTTATGTTTTATTTTTTCCAGGATTCAAAGAAGTTTAATTTAATTGATAAGAAGGGTTAAGCTATGGTAATAATGGCGTTCCCAAAGCACTATCTATGTTGTGTTGTATGATTGAAATTGTAATGTAATGTTCATATATATAATCTATTTTCCAAGACTTCTAAACTGATCGGTCCTTCGGGACATGATTCCTTGTAATCATGCCAATGTATTAAAATAATGCACTGACTCAAGTTAACTGGGGTCGGGGCATTACATTTTGAATTTAAGAAAATATAAGTTGTATATAACACAATAGTGGTTAAAAAGTGATTTAACTATTGATATTGTTTTTGTGGATGCTAATCATATTTATGGGAATGTTAAATGTATTGTATTAACATTCTTTTAGGAAAAAATGACCATATTCATGATAGGTGACAACCCATCGCATATACTATCGCCACATTGCTTTAAAACACAACTAAATTGTAATTATGGGGAACTTCCATCCACATTCTTATGTGATATCCAGGTTATATGAAATTGTTTATACATATATTATGGAATGACTAAATATAATTTCACACATTTGGAGTTACTATTAGAGATTCAAAATTGATGAATTATATTTGATATCATATTCTAACCATTTTAGTTTTGGTAACAATTTTGTGACATATGGAAGTACATGTCAAATTTTTATTCATGTGACATCCCATTAACAGATAAATTTATTTCTTCATTCAAAATAAATTCACATTGGATATTTATATAACAGAATAAGATATGATGTGGGAACTGATCCATTATTATTAATAGGATGAAATTGTGACTATGAAATAGAAATATATTAACTATGTATATTTAATTATGTTTTTAGTCTATTTGGTAAAGAATTTCTTTAACTACTACAGAATAATATTGAATCAAAAGTTTATCCAAATACCTTGATATCCTATGCATAAATGGTATGTTAATCCATTATTTATTTATGGGGTTTTAATGGATAAAATTTTCTTCTACATTTTATCAATCTATTTGTCTTAGTACATGGGTTATAGTTTTACCCTCAATGTCTATATTTTCATGTCCCATTAATCTATTCTTAGTTAGAAACACAGCAATGCAGTATTCACGTTTAATGTCATGATCCTCAGTCTCTTTTATCACGATAATGTTTAAATTTCCATTTTTAGGGTGTGGGAGATGAAGAAATGTAATATAAAATGTAAAACCCTTGAATAAAGAGATCATGATCAAATTGAGAGGGATGATTTTATTAAATGTGTTTATACTATAACAATATTATATTTTATACTAAAAGTATTATGTTTGATAACTTATACGACCTTCAACATAATTCTTAAACAATCTATGAAATATTTTATTATTATATATAACTATTATATCCAAAATATTAAATTAGAGGGTATGCATAAGATTATCCAATATATGAAATATATATAATTTTCCTAATAAATAATTTTTTTGATAAATTATTTGTAGATAATCACTAATATTTTATATCAAATCAATATTTTCCCACATATGTTTTCCTAAAAAAAATTTGTTTATTTTTTTCAGTGAGTCCAAATTAAAATTATTTTTCTAAAAAATATTAAATATTACATTATAAAAAGTTTATACTTTATTAAATAATAAATTGAAAATTATAATAGGGTATCATTTGGTATTTTTCTAACAAGTGTGAATTTATAGTGATTAGTGAAAAAATACTTCCTTTTGAATATACCATTTCTATTCAATAAATTATGTAATATAGATGTACCACTGTTATTTATGATTTATTTCATTATTAAATAAATATTTTTTAGTAATATTTCTTATTATGTAATACATTTTAATAATTCTAAAATTTTCTTCTGATATACGTTTATTTTTAGGCTTAAAACAATTTTCTCGGATAACTATTTTGAATTGCATGCGATTTCATCATTTTAATTAATAATAACAAACCCTCATAAATAATGATTAAAATTATATTTACAAATTCAATATCTACCTATATTAATTTTAATCCACATAATGATTAAAACTAGGCATATAAGATATATGATACCATCTTATTCATTAAAATGAAAGTCTATAAAAACTGTTTTTCAATATGATTATTTGGTTTATATTAATATTTAATCAAGCAAATTATTTACATTTAATTATATAATACAAAATATACGTTTTTAAATAAAATAAATAATATGAGTTTTTTATCTATAATTAATTTTTCTCATAACGAAATGCTAAAAAATTAACAATTAATTTCCCCAATTGAGATTAAAATGGGTTTACCATTAGTTTAACTAAAGGATAAGAATATATTATCAAAAATAACATATAAAAATATATTTTTAATGACATATTTAGACAATAACCTATTCAAAAAATAAAATATAAGATAATTTAGAATCATTTGGTTTCACAATTACTATTTCACTTTGTACATTTTTTTGAAATTTCTTAATGGTTTTGAAGATGGTCACATCCCCCAGTTATAAAAGGGTGCTACTTCGCCTAACATATTCACATGTCATAATCAATTAATATTGAAAAGACCCCACCAAAAACATTCATGAAAATACTTATCCACATTATGGAAGCATTGGACTTCTCAAGAGACCAATAATAGTGTCCTTAATATGGTATTTAAAGGAGGTTTCACTAAGAGAATGTAATCATCAAAATGGATTCACTAATTTCATAATTATTCTATTTTCACCTTCATTTATGTATTGATAATTATAATATAAAAACATCAGTATCTCCAAGATTATATTTTGTTTTTTTATGTAATAATATTTAATGTTCTTTGTTTTCGTCAAATGGGAATCAAAGTCGTTGCTCGTGTGTATGGACCACTACAACATTACAAATTTATTTAATTTTTTTTCCTATAACATGATAACATGGAAAAAAATTAATGATAGAAATAATGAATATATATCTAACATATGATAAAATAATAATGTTTTTTAAAATTTATATTTCAATCAACTCCTTACACATTCAACAATTAATGAAATATTAGTGGTGATTATGTGTATGTATAGATTACCATATTCACAATGTTATCCAATTCATTCTCCATTTCCAACATTCATGACTAGTTATAAAAATTGTTATAAAAGAAAAAAAATTACATTTTAAACATTATTATAATTATGGATATGACGGTTTCATAACCTATCTAGAAGAACAGAAATATCAATGACAAAATATTACAGAGGAAATAAAGTAGTTAGTGCTTGAAGAAACCATAATTATAAAAAATAATTAAATAATTGGAGGTAATATGTTATATAATTCTAATATATGTTATAAATATTATATATTTTTATAAAATTAATAAAATTTCAAAACAATTATATATGAGTTTATATCAAGATCACCTAATGGGAATAATGAGGTAAGGGACTTCATCTCACTATACTTTTAGGGAAAAATATTTTATTGGTATGAAGATGTTTTATTTAATATGGTGTATATGAATATATTTAAAATATTATATCATGAATCCATCATAGTTACTGATATTTTATGTTTCAATTTATATTATTTCATCTAATAGTATTTGAATTTAGTGATTCATAGTCGTATGTGTCTCATAAGAAAATTAATTTTAATTTGGTTATATTATTTATTCTTGGAATTTGATATTCTATAGTTATTTTTTAATGAAATTTGAAAATTTTATTTTTTATTTCAACTTGTATTATATTGAATTTTATTTTACAAACATAAACAATCAATTGATTAATTCTCACTTCAACTATATGATCAGTGTAAGATAATTAATTTCTACTGTCCTTCACTAAGGAATGTGTTAATATTATGAACCAAATTGATTTTATACTCTGTATATACTACTCTGAATTATATCATAGATGATTCATAAATAATGGTATTTTAAGATTCCATTTATATTATATCATCAAATGGTATTTTAATTGAATGTTAACCAGTGATAAGTGTTTCTAAAATCGGATTACTTTCATTGAGTTATATTACATCAACATTTTATTGGATATTATAAGATCATATCAATAATTTATTTGGATTATTTTATGTTTTCATTCTATTTGAGTAATTTGGATTTAATTTTGTTATATATAATCAATGTATCGATTAATTCTAACATCAACCATATGATTACTGGCATATATTTGGAATAAATTTCCACTCTAGTGAGATATATTTGATATTATAGAACTATTTATTTTTATTTTGATGTGTATATAGTACCAATTTGATATTATATATTCTGAATTTCTTATTATTCACCATATTTAATGTTTCAAATAGGGTAATTTATTTTATGGGAGTTAAGAATAAAATTTTTGCAAAGTGGTAATAGATAATGATTTAGTCTCTCTTTAATCAAGATTTATTAAGCTTGAATTTACACTAAATGAAATTATATGTTAACATTATAATAAACCCATTTTTTATTTTCTTATATTTATTAATTATTTTTCACTTAATTGTAAAATTTTCCTATATTGGGTTCTTAAAAATATAAATGAAATATCTGTAAGAAATGAATTCATTGTTTCTTCTTTAAATCAAAAAATCTTTTTATTCAATATCAATGCATTCTAAAAAAGATTTCAATAATTTTTTCAATCTTATTTTATGACTAATTTAACAAATATTTAAAAATTTATTAATTTTTAAAAAATGGATTTAATTGATTTTATTATCTTCATCCGATCAAGTTAGATTTTGACAAATTATTGAAATTGTGAAATGAATAATTGTTTTATCATTCTCATTAAGATTGAAATTTTATCATTGTTATGAATGGTGATTTCATAGAAACATACTTTCCCTAATTAAAATTTTTTTAGATATGTTTTCCCAGATTTTTTTAAATTTTGAGTTATTAAAAATTGATAATCAATGTGAAACGTTTATTTTCCTCAAGGATGTTTTTAATCAAAATTTAATAGTTTTATATTCATAAAATACAAGAACCCTTTATTTTACTTATACTACATTATGGATATGTTTTAATGATATCAACATTATTCGTTACTTATATGGTATGTGATCATTTTTACTATGGAAGTAATAGAAATCACTTTTTGGATTTATTTTTGTGTTCATTATATTTTCCCTAAACCAACAACATTATTATGATCAATGAAAATTAAATTAAATTAAATATACATTTAAATTATAACATAGATATTATTATTTCTTAAATGGTATACAATTCAAATATTAATATATTTTTTAATATTATTCTATCTATATGAAAATTATTTATCATTTTTATTAATTACTCTATAATGATTTGTGTTGATAACTAAAATTATACATGGATTATAAAAATATTTCTATATTTAAGGATTAAATTGTACAAAAAGTGACTGGTGGTGCCCTTAATTATATTGATCCACAAAACATCGATAGGCCATGTGATTCATGTAATTTCCCTAGAATTAAGTTGTATTCCTGTGTTTATATACCCATCGATTAATATTTTAGGGAAAAAGGACCTAAAGTTACAAATTTCATGATGTTTGAAATCATGAAATCAAATATAATGTATTTTATTCATTTATAATTTAGCTATTATTATCCCTGGGTTCGGTACATTGATAGTATCTCCAAATTATCCTCAAAATCATGTGGATAATTAAAAGGAATAATCTGTAAATCATTAATTCCTTCCATATTATACATTATTCTCATGTTTTTGATTAAATTAAATTTTTTCATGTTATATACCTAGCCATATTGTTTATTACGTATTTATTCATGACATACACTGATGTATATAACCCTTACTAGATATCCAAGATGAAACTAATTTTTTTTTCTTTTCCAAATCAAACAAAGAAGTAATATCTAAATGAGATCACAGATTTTAATTTTTTAGACATTCACTATGTGGGATTTAATGTTTCAAAATGTAATCATAGATTAATCTATGTATCAAGTTACAGTGACTACTAAACTATTCATTCTTTTGGGATTTGATCACTTTTATATTATAAAAATGTAATAATGTAATCACTAACTCATGGATACTAGGATGGGGGTATTTAAAAAGATGATATCATTAAATCCAATGAAATCTATATCTATAAATTATGAATGTGTTTTGATATTTTCTGTATCAAAAGAATTAAAATAATATTTTCAATTATTTGATCTAATTCATGGAATTTTACATGACGATGAATTATATATCATAATATAAATAAAGATAAATGTGAAAAAAATGAACAAGCCATGTTATTAATGTTTGGGAAAAAAGAAAAACTGACATAATTGATGAAAACATATTTTGAGGGGTTTGAATAAATGATTTATTTTCATAGGTAGATGTGTTTTTAAATTTCAATACCTAGATGGATCAATAATAATGCCATAACCTGGAACATGACTGATATTATCTAGTGGAATATAGTTGGTTAGTGGTTATAATGTTAGATATGGTACAAATGGGACTTTATTTGGAAGCTAGTACACTGGAGAAAACATAACTATCATGTTTCTGTTATCATCAAATGTATACAAATAATGATTCATGATTTTATATTATATAATGAGGGTTAATACTTATATTAATACTTTTCACATAGTTATTTTCTTAAATGTGTATTAATTTAAATGGTTGAAATTTTTCCATGAAATAATTATAATATTCATGTACTATGATAGTAATCCAAAAAAATACATCCAATTATATATATATATATATATCATGTGGATAGAACAATCATGGTGTTTGAGTCTAATATTCTTGGGGATCAGTTTTATTGATACTTTTTGACATGAACATTAATGTTATTGATCATGAGTTGATGGTAACTTGGGTAATAAACTTATAATAAGGGGAAAATATTCAACCAAGTTCATAGCATGTTAATGTCTAAATAAAAGATTATTTGTCTCTCAGTTTGAAAACAAAATCCAATTATACCATTCATAACATACTTTTATGAATGATAGAAACCAATACATTAATATTTTTTGTGTGGTTACATGCGTCAAACACATCATTATTGGCATGGTATTTATTAAATGATCATGTTATGAATGGATTTTTTTATAAGTGGCATCTTATACAGAGTTACTATGATGGTTATCATCATACCAAACAAAAAATTCATTTTAAAAATATGTAATTCAATCTATAAGGTAAAAAAAAATAATGCATTGATTGATGATGGAATAAGGTGTGTGTGATACTTTATATGATATATCATGAAAATTATATTATATTATGAGAGAATCTCAAAATGAGGTGTTAATTTTTATGAGATATGTTCCTTGGGATCCCTGATTTGTCTCTAGTTTTCAATCATAGTAAATGTTAATGAATTACTATTGCATAAATAAGGACTTAAATGTTCACACTCGATTTTTGTACATTAGTTCAACCTATTAATATATAGGTGTTTGATATGAATTTGGATCCATGTATGGGTTTAGTGAATGTCCCAGGTTCAATTTTCAAAGAATTCATAATTCAATTATAATACTAAAAAAATAATAATGACTACAAACTTATTAATTGAGTTATTGAAAAATTATTTTATTATAAATGTGAATTTTTTAAGTATTAATTATGGAAAAATGATTTTGTGCTAAGGGTTTTTAAAATTCATAGAGGTGGAATATACTATGCTAACAGATTATGAATAATAATTTTACATTTAATAACACGAAACTTTAGTGGTATAATATTCATTAAATTAAGGACATGCCTTCTCAGTTCATTATATTTTTGTTATACCTTTTAATATAATTATCATATCTATGTGTTTCAATTAATTTTTTCAAATGTTAACATAATATTTACCAACATTATTTTTCCATGAAGAGTTGCATACTCAATATGATCTATTTTAAATATATGATCTATCCTCTCCAATAATTTCTTAGGCATATAAAGAGAAACATAACATTATAAAATGTCCAAATTAATTAAAATTTGTTGATTCGATTTTTTTTATCTTCCCAGGATTAAAATTGCACCACATAGTGCCCTTATTTTCTTTAATATCACTAAGGAATTGAATACTATTCTTCCATGGGATATTATTAATTAGTGTATGATCAATAGGATTCATTATTTGTTACCATTATACATCCACAGACCATTGAATTTAAAATCACACTAGTATTGATGAACCAATAATGTAATTTTCGTTTTATCATAATATTTTCTTTTTCATTATGTAAAAATTAATTTTTTACCTATTAATGTAAGAATATAGGCATGGGTATTTCAAATAATATTTTTTCATTATAATTTATCCTATTATATTTTAAATTTAGTTTTTTTACACATCCACAAATCCATAATTCCGATCAATAAATCCATCTATTATTTGACTATAATTATGATTTATAATAGAAATCATATTTCATAAGATGGCCTAGAAAATCAATTTTCATGTTCTCTAATGTCCATCTACTTTTTTCTAATGGTTTCATCATCCACATAAACCTTTATAACCCATCACAACTTTTTATAAAACAAATATTCCATATATTTAATCTAAAATATCACTCGAAAAGTTTTTCAAATAGAAATTTTCCCTGAGTTATTGATACATAATTTTTCATTTAGGATAAATATATAATGGTGAGATATATGAATCATCAAACAACTCCTTTTTAATTTCATTATTGAATAGGAACATTTTCATTTCATTAATATTATAACTCATTAAATTTTACTGATAAATTATGGGATATTTTCTTATTTGTTATTCTTCGCCATATCCTTATTCCATGCCACCATGATATTATCAAGGATTTATTGTAGGGAAATTATTTCAAATATATAATATTTATTCCCTTCATTTTAAAATTCTATTTCTAACCATTGAAAATCCATAAGTATTGGTGCACTTTCAGACATTTTCATTGTTAAGGTAACCTTATCCTTCTAAGTTAATGTATGAGCATCCTTGTATGCCTTCTATTAGTTGTAATTTTTTTATGTCATAGCCCTTCATCAAATAAAACCATTTCATTTGCAATAGAATATCATTGTTTATTTTAATATGTACTATAAACCCTCATGATATACAATTAAAACATTTCCCTACAGATTAAATTAGTATATAACAATATTTAATATATTATTTAAAATATCACTAAATCGTTTTATTGATGATTTATCTCTTGAAATGTTAATTTATATGAGCCATGTTATATAGACATTTCATTTTACAATGAGACACATACTAATCAGTTCATACAAGAATCATTATACTAAAAAATGTATTCAAATAAAATAGGTTATTATGTGTACATGTGTTGTGACCATCCCTCACTTAAAATTCTTGGAATATTCGTTACAATAATTTATTTCGAGAAGATGATAAAAATCTATGTTATCATGATATGTGAATTTAAAAATCATTTCAAACAACATAAAGAATATCAATATTATCCAAAAAACAAATATTTCTATTTTTGTAAATTTTTCTAGTTCAATATTCAATCTTCCCAAACATTGAAAGATCCAATGATATAACCATAGTTTTCAACATATTACCAATTAATATTACATTGTATAGACTGAATTCACAATTCTTTTAATTGGAATATTTTTTATACTTTATCAATGACATTATAATTTTCCTCAATTTTTCTCCAAGTTTATACATACTCTAATTATGAATTATAAAATATCATAAAAAACTAGATATTTATATAGGTAATATATAAACACAATATTTATTATATATTTGTAGTCAATTAGTTCATCTATATGGGTAAATGGTACCACCATAAAATCATTATGTCCGGGTATTCCATGAAAGCCTATATTTTAAATATTTTACCTTTTGATCCTTATTTATGTATATTCAATATTGTTTTCAATCACTGAGAAGTATTATTCTCTTATAATTTTATTATAATGTTCATCAATATGATACTGAGTATACTAGTAATTGAATAAGTTCATATTATTTAAATATTATCCAATAAACATATGTAGTGATTTGTCCTAATATTAATTAAATAGGAGTATATCTCTTTATGGTGATGCAAATAGACATACAAAACCATCATCTATAATATCATGGATCTTTATATTTAAAATAATAAATTTAATTTAGGATAGTTTTGGATATATGAATAAAAAATTTAGGGGTTCCATGGAAAACATAACCTCGTGAATAGATGTAGGACCAAAACAATCTATAGATAATACAAATCAATATATTTAATCATAACTAGAATAAATTATATATTGACTTGATTCTAAATAATTTTTGAGAAATAACCCTTGTGATATTGTATTTAGGAATATATATGGGATTTTTTTAAATACGTATTTCATTTTTAGCATTTCATTGATATCTGTTCATAGCTTTATTGTTTATAAGAGAAGAGAGTTCATTACACTTAAATTTTAAGTTGGGTAAATGTGTAAAGAGAAAATACATATGAAAAAAATCACATTATATGTGACTAAATAATGATTAATGAGATTTATATGAAGAACATTAACAAAAAATATATCATATATGAGATACAAAAATGGAATATAATCATTATTCCACAAAAAGGATTGAAAAATAATTCAAAATCTAATCATTTTGGTTGTTATCTGATTCCATTTGAAAATATTTAAAATATAATGGATTTCAGGGAACAAAAAAATTATTTTTAATATTCTTGATTGAAGAATACTATACATAAACCACATCAATTTCAAAAATATAATTAGTAGTTATGGTTGTATAAGACATTTTTTTGTCTCATCGATTGAGTGAAAACTAAAATTGATTAGCATCATTCACCATTATATTAAATATTTAATTGGATTAACTTTCATTAACCTTATTAATGAATCATTGGGGTGTGGATGGTATATTAGGTTGATCATCCATTCCATAAATTTCACCTATTTTCTTTTTCATATTTCTTTTCTGTTTATATTCATAATAAACATTTTTTCTACACATGAAGATTTTATGTATTACATTTTGATGAATTTTCCATGCTTATCCCAATATCATTAGAATGTTGGGAGATTCATATTATTTACAATACGTGTACTATAATATTATTTTTCTTGAATCTATATTGTTCAATTATTCTTTACTAAACAATAATAATTATGGAAATCATTGATTTTTATTTAACCATGAGTGGTCATTAATCATATCATTCATAACATTCAAATCCAATTATAGCTAACTATTTTTTAAACACATGGTTCAATGATAAAAAATAAATTATTAACATAAATTTTAAACAAAATGATAAATCTAGATGCACATTTTTTAATTTATTGTGATATTTTTTATATTCTAATAGATACATTATAATTTATTTTATCTCAAAGAATATTCTATAAAAAATTAGAAAAGGGTTTAGAGAATGAATTTATTGAAAATAAAATATCCATCTCTTACAATTCCATTTACTCAACATTGTAATTATTTATTGTATTCATAATGAGGTTCAACTATTAGTATTATTCACATTAAAAATGATGAATGGTTAAAATAATTACAACTCTATAGTCATGATATTTAAAAGTAAATTATTTATTATGTTGATCTACTTATCAAGAATTAATGGATAAAAAGACCTGTTGTAGGTGGTTTTATGTTATTTTATTAAGTACTCAAGGTATATTTGGTCCATAATTTTCATTTATAGGAGATAAAAATATTATAATTGATCATGGATTGAGGATATTTAAGAGAATTTATAATAGCTTTTATCCTAAAGAATCCATTATATTTTTTTTCCATAGTGGGAAAATAATTACATTGTATATCTCATGGGATATAATTATTTACCTAAAACATTGGAGTGCTATAAAAATCTTCATCTACATATCATAATATTTACACTCATATTTTGTGTTATATATGAACACCAATACATTCATAATTCAATTGTATAATATTGAATCCATGATAGTGAAATTGGATTAATAAAATTTTCTAGAAGACACGATCATAATACATATAGAGAAAGAATGTGGATTGTATCATTAGAGGATATCCCCATGGTAAAATAAAAATAATTAAATAAAATTAAAATGGATGAAAAAAAACATTAGAATGATATTAGAAATTTACTTGAAAAGTAAGATTAAATCTCCATTACCTTAGTATAACAATCATTTTAAAATATAAATAATATAAATTGAATAAAAATGATAAATGGATTACAATATACAATCATAAATTATGAAATTAAATGAAATATTTATAATGTAAAATTGAAAATAGAGTTACAAACATACATTGATGTAAATATTATAATTTATTCTTTTCACACATTCATAATGAAATAAAAATTCAACATAAATTATATATAATAATTCATCGAATAATGAAAATATAAATCCATAAATGAACAATAAAATTAATGACATTGTTAATAAAAATTATTTATATAAATGAAGACAAAATGATAATTTTTATGCATCATTTATGGTGAATTTGAATCCAAAGGGATGGGGAAATGGTAGGAATAGATATAACTATAATAATGAATTATAAAGAAGAATATATATGTTATTTTAGTGGGAAATAACAACAAATTTCCATAAATATTAAATATATTTTGGAAAAACATTATTTTAATGAGATATTGGAATAAAATTCATACCTTTGATCTATTTTCCTAAAAAAATCTTTCGCCCCCATCTGATGTTATAATATTTATATTAATGTATATGGGGATAAGACTAAACACATTAAGGATTTTCAAAATAATATAGAGAGATAGAGCAGTCGTATACTAGACTAACAATATAGGGGGTGAGTGACCAAGTAGTTGTAATGATTATTCAACAACTATTAGAGGAGGCCCAAGAGACCATGAAATTCTCAAACTTATAACCCTCTCTCTATGCGTGGGTTAGATTCTTCCAACAGTATTGAATAAATTTTTTTTCCTATAGAAAATATAATCACACATGGGATGAGAAAATAACCATGTATTTCCTTGAAAATAAATATAGAGTCCATCTCTAACTAATTCAATGAGAGACCATTATATTAGAATAGAACCAGACTTATTAACATGGTTATGGCCTTCACATTCATTATTCCTTTTGGCCCATGGAAAATGCTTAATGGTAGAGAAATTGATCATGAATTGTTGTGTACAACTCCTCCAGTACACACTAAACCATAATTTCATAATCCATTAATGTTTAGTTTAATACCAATATCAAGGTGATCCATCGAACCCAATTACCTTGAATCATTGTTCTATACTACATCTTGGTAGGGTTCTTGCCTACCAGGAAGGACTTCAAGAAATGTGATAACTCCCACTATTTAATAAAATAGACTACTTCTACTTCCATAGACCTTTACCTACCTATCAATGTTATGTACAAAATAGTTTCACCATCATGATGTTCCTTATTATGATAATTCCATATTCTCTAATAGCCATGAAATATAAAAAATTATCTCATCTTGTTTTTTTAAATATCAATCTACATATCATGGAACTAGGTTAAGAGGAAATAATTTGCAACAATGTCTTGGATATCCCTCCAATTAAAAACACTGAAGACATACCAAACTATAGAATCCCACACACCTGCAAAGAATATAAGGATGGATGAATCCTCCTTGGACCTATAACAACATTCACACCATGAAACAATGAATACACCCTTAATTAACACCACCTCATTGGGTGAAGGTTCTTGATTCCATATTTTTTAACATAGAAAGCTCATCATTGTATGAATATCTTTAAACCATATAATATCTTCAAATGTATCATGGATCGATATTTTATGGAGATCCTAACATTACAACTTCTTTTTGAACAAGCCATATCAGGATTCCAAGATTAATATACTACTGGGTTTTGAGATGATAGAGATACCATTTAAGATATCTATATGATGAATATCATAAACTTCACTAAAAATTAGGGATATTTTTTGAAATAAGAATATGATATTTTAGTGAACGGGCACCTAAGGAATCCTATCACACACTTATCCATTTCTGTCTCCAAAATTTGATCATTCTTCTCCACACAATCCCATTCGAGTGGCCAAACGAACATGAATATGATAGAAGATACAATCCCATTTCATAGATATTTTCCCTCCCAAGCCTTTTGAATGGGTCTCGAATTTTATTCCAATGAACTTTATCAAAGAAATTATTCTTTAATGAAATTGAATGTATGATTATCCAAAAATAATAATAATCATCCAAACACCTCTACGTTGTATTCCTATATTCTTTTTGTCCTGATCCCTACACTCCCATGACACCTAGTGATTCTGGTAATCACCTATCACATAATAAATAAATCGTGTATGAATTTTGTAAAAATTTATCTTGACTATCTGGGGGGCTGATTACCTATAGAAAATACATGCCATTTGAAGTAACAATGCTTTTTAAAAAGGTGATACACCATCAATAGAAGATAAATCAATTATTCAAATTAAAAATAATGGTTGAAATATTATCCACCAGCCCGTCAAAATGTTGGATCCATATTTTAATAAGAGATAGCAGAAACCAAAGATAATTGATATGAAACAGCCTTCTGAGAACTCTTATACACTCTTTAATAATCTTTTTTTATTTTAAATATATATCTATAATAAAATACATTTCTCTAACCATTTTGAATAATTTGGACCCTCTATTTATTTTATGTTTTCTGAATACAACGGATTTCTATTATATATTTTTTTATATCATTGCAAAAAAAAGTAAGTTTTCTGGAAGAAATAAATATTTGATCCCAGTGATATTTGGTTGGCACTAAAATGGATTTACCTAACCCTAATCTATAGAATGGTAACAAGTAGTTGTTCCTCATATATTTTAAACATATCCATTTTAATCAATTATTAATAAATATTATTCATATCTAAAATCCTTTATAATAATTATATACATTAATATATTCCTTTATTAAACATATTTTCGGATGGCCGCCTCTTTCATGGGTAAGAAATTTGGTTTTTTTTCAAAGCTTTATGAGGTCTATGGAAAGGGGATCCACTTTATACTTCTCTTTTAATCATTGCCCAAGATGTTCTTATCCAGTACTTTAATCATTGTATCTCTATGGGAATGTGACTCCTTAACTCAACAAGTTATCCTATGAGGGTTTATGTCACATGATGTTTGCATATGACACAATTATCTTTGTCAATGGATGTCAGAGATCAATTCAGGTGTTAATGAGGCGCTTGATATCTATTGTAGATGGAGTTGTCATGTGGTCAATTGGGATTACACTATCTTCATTCCTCTATCCAAATGCTTGGATTGTAGGTTAAGATATCTAGATTCTAGCATTGTCATGCCCCAAGGCTCCTTCCCTATGAGTTATCTGGGTGCTCCAGTATCCCCTAATTCGCTCCTTATTAGACACTTCAAATTGGCCACAGATAAAATCAGTTGGCGAATTCTCAACATGGAGAATTGGCTATTATCCTTTGGAGGGAGAATCACGCTGATCAACTCTATTTTATCTTCCATTCCCATGCATATTTTTTCTACTCTCATGGTCCCAAAAAAAGTGGTCTCCGACAATTAATCTACTATGCAATCATTTATGTGGGGTGGGTATCAATAACATAAATGTCATCGGTCCTCATAGAAGAATATGACCTAGACTATGGTGGTAGGGACTCTCAATCTGATGAGTGTCCCTGACTCCATGTGTGGATTTAATGCCTATCCGGATTGGAATGTTCTAGAGGGATGTTATTTATTGGGAAAGCATATGCAAACCCCATATGGTCATGTGGCGAGTTATACTAGACGTAAACCTTAAAAAATATGAAATCTGATCCTGCCGTATATCCATCTCCTTCAGTTGCACACCCGGTGGATTGTGTGCAATGGGAACATAAGTTACTGGCATCATAACTAGTCAGCAAATATTCTAGGATTCCCATTATGCCCCGCTCTGAACATATCATTCGGGGAAGCTAGTGACTATGGTTTTCACATTCGGACCACACTAAATGATGATCAAAGAATTCTCTTTTATAGAATCTCACTTTCTAATGACTCGGACATGTTGGTGTTCACAGGAATCGCCATAGCTACGTTCTCTATCAGGGACTTCCTTAAAATTCAATATGCATCTTTGCCTCAGTACCAATAGGGAGAAATTCTCTGGTGTAATAGTATCCCCTCAAAATTTCTGTTCCTTGTCTGGTGAGTTCGACATGGCACGTTTCCCATGGATGACAATGTTTAGCGGAGATGTGTTAACCTAGCATCATAGAGCTTCTGCTGTCGAGAGACATAGTCTAAATCTAAAGATCATTTTTTCATTAATAGGGACTAGTCTACGTACCTATGGAGTGCATTCAGTCAATTCACAGGCGAGTACGACCGGCAATACAATGTTGATATTTTCTACCAGAACTGGTTCCAGACCATTGATTGGACTAGTGCAGAACGGAAGGCACGAGCGGCCATCTTCACTGCGGGTTTGTGGTCCCTTTTGTCCCCAAGGAATGTTGTGTGTCATAAGAGTCCAGCGCCGACCAAATTTTGTCTTTTATTCAAGTAGTGCAACATTATTCTGGACACCTATAATCTTCTTAAACACATAGAGGATTCTCCTTCTGTCTACGTGATCCTTCCTCAGCATGTGGTACCCAGTTCGAGCACGATGCTCAAGATGAATACTGATGGCTTGTGTTTCATGGGTACTATGTGCGGTGGTGTCATCATTAATGATAGTTATAGATAAGTGATAGAGGCCTTCTCAGTCTTCTTGATCCCTGGTGATTCTCTCAATGCAGAGACCCATTCTATGCTTTTCGGGCACTTGTTATGCAATTAGAAGAACATTTTTATTAGAGAGATTGTGACTGACTCTCTTTCCCTTTTTAATGCACTCTCAAAGAAGATTATGGCTCCTTGTTCCATCTTTTATGTTATCAGAAGCTACAAGATACTGAAAAATGATCATATATCTATTCATCAGACGTGGCAGGAGGGAAATTTTGTGGTGGATTTCCTTCCCTCTAGAGAATCTCAACATGACAGGCTTATCATTTTAACCAACACCTAATCCTTTCCCTGAAGGGGAGTCACTTTTTTCGAGCTAACATGCTTGGCCTCCACTACATTAGACCCCCCCTAAATGTCTGTTTATATGTTTTTAAACTTCTTGTTTTTCATCTTTTCTTTATAAATAAAATACAAATATTTGGTTGTATTTTAATTTCGTTTCATGTCATTAAGAAATTATATAATCATTATGGATTTTAATAAATATAGTTTTAATTAATAGTGTTTAGAAATTTATAATTTTTCTATTAGAAAGAATTATATATAATGACCATATATCTAATGACAATATATCCAGTGGCTATTTATCTATGGAAAAAAATTTCAATGACTATATATATAAACTTACTTTAGACTCTTATATTCCATTCCTTTTTATTAAGAGATATGTGGAATTATCTATGGTCCCTCCCCATATAATAATTGACTTATATATAACAATTAGGTTACATTTCTAAATATAGAAATGTATACCTATAAAATAAATAAACATACTCTTCTATTTCATTTAATTTTTTCCATATTCAAAAAGTGTTGTATTTTTATAAACATATCATTGATGAAATTTTGTTTATTATAGACCATAACGATGAGAATATTAAATATGTTGTGGTCTTGTTTACATGGTATTTTATTTAATTTGAAATTTTACTAATAATGTTTAATTGAGTTATCTAATTATTTATATAATTTGTATATAATATTATTCCACAATGAGAGAGATCATATTATAGTTTCTTTTTCTATTTTTTATCACAAGCTAACAAATAAAGTGTTCATTTAAAAGAATGTAAATTCTAAAATAATGATGTAGTACGTGAAAAAAATTTCAATGTACAGTTTTAAAATTTATTAATTTGATTTGATTGGGAAAAAATGTTTTATTTCAAACATCATTTGTGATTTGTAATAAATAATTCTTTATGAGTTTTAACTTATAAATGAATATGAATAGTTTAAGATAGATGAATTATGGGTTTTGAATGTCATTGTTTAAAGAAGATTAGTGGGTTATGTTTTTTAAACGGATGACGTGGTGATATATGTTTAAAAGTGTGTGTTTATTTAATTATATTTTATTTTGGAATGTAATGGTTAAAAAAATTCTTCTTTAGAGTTTTTTTTTATTAAAGGAACATTAATAATTTGTGAACAAATATGAAAAAACTGACTTTAATCAAGTAAATAAAACCTATAATAAAAATATTTATTTCTATTGAATTTAGAAATTATTATTTAATATAGGGTACATATGTGGCATTTATTAGATGTTTTTGGATTAAAAAAATTTATACTATTTTTAATTGAAACATTTACAAAATCCCACTAAAATGGGTATATGATTTTAAATTTAGATGACTTTTTCAATTTAGAAGATAATCCCAATTTTTTAAAATTAATAATTTTTATTTCATAAAAGTGTTTAACATAGGCTGAATTCTGTTGTAGCATATAATACTATCAATATCTAAGAATTTGTTAATTTATTTTTCTAATATATTTATTGAAAATTTTAATGAACCATTTTTCAAATGGGCATTTTTTTATGTGACTTTATTTTTAGAGTTATTTATTTATATTTAATGATATTTTTTCTATGTATATTTTTGACATGGAATAGGAATCTTGTTGTCATCAGTCAACATATTCTTTCATGTTTTTCCAAGAGAATAATTCTTTGAATGTATCGAATATGGGTGATCCCCGTATTTTCCGTATCTTTGTCATATTATTAAATACTAAAACATGACACAAATTGATTTGATTTAATGATTATAGTTGTTTATATAAAATAATTGTGAATTAATGTTTTTTATGAAATTTAACTAATATTTGAATCAAGTTTTTATAATCTTAAATATAATGATTACATATAAATCCATGATATATATATAGATGGTGATCATTTTTTTCTAGAATAAAATATTTCTACTCTTGTATAACTCTGCAATAAGAACATATATAACACAACATTACCATATTATTTTAATGAAATCATTCATAGAAGTTAAAGGCCTTGGTAGATGTTTTTGAGTGTGGTCACATTTCTGACCACCTGGACTACTATGGTAGTAGATTGTTTTCAAATATAATGAGTATTCCATCATTTGGGTGGGTAATATTGTAATTATATAATGGGAAGTGATTTCCATGGTGATGTAGTCGTGTACTATTACATTATTATGATAATTCTACAATAGTTGGCCACTATATATTATTAACTTATTGACCATTAAAAATGAAGTTCCCAGTCAGGATCCAAATATCACTGAGTGGGTGAGGGGGTGAATCAGTGGTATCTTTTTATTTTTTTTGTTTCTTGATTATTGAAACAAACTTTGCCTCCTATTAAAGAGTTTCTTCCCTGCTGAACACACACCACCACAACAACACATGATTTACAAGGTTCACTACTCAACAAGAGTAGTTATGTCCTTGGTATGGTCTGGAAACAATCCAGTACCACACAATCCACTAGAAATCAATCCTTTGAGGTGGAATACAACGAGTAAGATATACCCTTAAACTCGTGTTGCACTTGGAAAATAATCCAATAGTATGTGTGCTTCCTCTTAGCAGAAATATGGTAATGTAATGATTCTGTTATTCTTAATGATCTTTTACAGATGAAATCTTTCAAAACAATTCTTCACTTTCCTACCCAAAAGATTATATTAACCTCCTGGTGTAGAGAACTTACACGCCACTCCCTACTTGTGTGCCTCCCTGCTTGTGCGCCACATGCTTGTGCGCCTCCCTGCTTGCGCGCCACTCAGCTTGCGTGCCACCTACTTGCATGACAAAACATGCGGCAAAAACATGCATGCCAAAACTTGTGCTCCAAAACATGCATGGAAAATCTTGTGTGGCACCCTACTTGTGCGCCTTATCAATAACCCTCAGCTTGAACTCCACATCAGCTTGTGCACCGCCCTCTGCTACTTGGGTGATCATATCACCCTCTACTAATTGCGTGATCATAGCTCTAATTTTCTATTATGTTTTGAGCCTTAAAAAAATGAGGAGGCTAGTCATCTATTTATATAGATTTTGGTGACTTGTGCGCCACAAACACTTGCACACTAATACTACTTTTTCGCTCTATCACTTGGGCACCCTTCCATCACAAGAAGGACACTTTCTTTCCTTCGTCATATATTGATATGATGATGTTGGAATAGGACTTGCATGCACCATATACTTGCACGCCACTTATACTTGAATGCCAATACTGGTGCGACATTCTTGACTTGCGCAACACTTTCTAACTTGCACCCTACTTTATTTCCTTTGTCACATTTCTATTGGATGATGTTTGAAATATTACTTGTGCTCCACTTATACTTGTTCGCCCACACATTCATGCTAATACATGCATGCAAAAACTTATGCGACACCCTTGACATGCGTGCCACCCCTGACTTGCAATCAAAAACATACACACCACTATAAAATGTTCTTTTGTGCCGCCTCCAGATGGTATGTTCCTTTTTCATTTCTCTCTTCACTACTTCCCATAACCATTCTTCAGCTTTCATCCAAAACTCTACTATCGTGACATATATCCTTTGATATATCAGCATTAGAATCGTCAGTGTTACAATGGGATGTAATAAAACATCCTTATCTTTCAGCAACATCATTCCTTCCAATCAAAACTGTATTTGACTAGCATCATTATTTCTCCCCCTTTTCTTCATAAGGTGTGCATCACATGTTCTCTTAACTTTTGATATTTGTGAAATACATATCAGCAAAGCATCGTCTAGTTTACAAGTCCTTTAAAAAGTGAAATGATTTAGCTTCTTTGACAACAAAAGACAACACTATGTAATAGAAAACTTTTCTTACTTCCTTATCCATCCAACTTGGTCACAACAAAAAAACATGTGTGCTTCTATTGGATTCTAGGATTCTAGATCTAGACAATATTGGTATAATCTAGAAAACCTATATATGATGGAATAGTTTGATGGGTACAAAAACAAAATTATTTTTCCCAATAATAGAATAAACTATATCTTGATTCATCCTCATGGAATAAGGTGAAATATAATAGGGAAGGTGAAGTGGTTTAGAAATTATAGGGAAAGAATATTATTACTTCTAATTATGATGTGACTATCTATATTTAACCTTGAATATATTTAAATAAAATTAATTATATATATAATTTTAATAAATAGGTTCAACAATACAAATAATTTTTAATTTAAATATATTTACACATAAGAAAATATTCTTTAAATTTTAATGTTTATGAAAAACACTCACTAAACATCTGTGTCTCTAAGAACTAAAAAATATAACATATCAAATTTGAGACTAATTTGATGCAAATTATCCCTTAGACCCATTTGGTTTCCATGTGGATTATTATATTGATAGTTTTTTATTGTTTTGGTATTACTCTTTATGATATTTGATGTCATTGGATGTTTTAATTGATATTGACACTATAAGAGCACAATGAAATGAGTAACACATTTTTTTGATACTTCAAGAACTATTGAATGTATATTAAGTGTTATCACATGTAAATTACATGACAAAATCTCAGTGTGCTCCATACCCAAGACTCGTCATACACCATATTGATTGATCAGTGTGAACTATTACAATTTTAAGCACATTCCATGCTCGTGGATCAATGTATTCCAATTTGACATCTAAAAAACTGAAACCTTATTTAATATATCAATACTGATCTCTCAGGTACATCCTTAGCCTCTTCAGGTTTTTACCTATTTCATTGTCTGTATAAGGATGAGAAGTAATTGGTAGGATACCTGTGATGGTGACGTTATGTATTTTTCAGACTTCCATCATTAACTGATCATTTCTCTAGGCTGGAGGAGGCTTTCACACAATGTTACCATGATACACACCATGTAACGGTTTCTCGGTGAATTCTAGGAATGGGACTCACTTTGTGAAAGGTTACATGATGTGATGATTTTTTTCATGACATGAGGTAATTAAATATAAGATTTTTTAATCATAAGAAAAATATTTCTCAGTATACTTAAGATTGTGGATTTCACAACATGAAAAGGATTTGCAAATCATCTTATTCTCTTAGCAGAGAAATTTAAGGGCATCATTCAGGTTTTGAGTTCCCATTTAAACATCCACATTAACTTTTATCTCAAACAAATGATCCTCTGAAGAGATTTTGACGATAGTATTCCTTCCTGATTGATATGTTTGGTGTCCAATCCTCTTTTTAGTTGTGTTGCATCTTTCCAGGTAAGTTTTCTTTCTGCTTATTCATTTCTATTGATCATTGTAGCACTCTTGAGTTTCATTATCGGATCTATTTATTTTAATCTATATTTTTTCTTGTATTCATCCAAGATCTATTATCTGATATCATTCTAGAGGTCATCCAATTGTTGGTTGTGGTGCGTTGGGTGTTTTTTCATGAGGTATATGGTCTTATCAATTCACCTCTTACCCTCTCTCATATGTGGATCGATATTGGAATTTTTGGAATGGATTCAAGGGTATCTATTGGAATTTATGGGATTCATTGTCGATGGCTCCTACTGCGGGTATGTGCGCCCAGAGATTCAACGTAGGTGGTTCCTTCTCTATCATATGTTGAAAACCCATATTTTTTTTACATTATAAATTGATTTATATGATGAATTGGAATTATGGTTTTCTATGGGTTAAAAATTGTTTTTAAATAAAAATGGTATCTTTTTTGTTTTTGTTTAATTTAAATAATATGCATATTTTAAAAATATTGAAGTGGGTATTTGAAAAAAAAATTAATTGGTGTTTAATTTATTTGAATTAATTGTGAAAATGGTCACATGGGTTACGTTTGGTAATTAGGTTGAAAGATTATCTTGAAACCATCGTCCATGTTTTGTGATTATTAGGAGGTTTTCTTATAGTGAATTCATCTATTTTGTATTCACATTGTTCTAGGGGACTGATATTGACATTGGGGGTTACTCATGGGGGATTTCTATGCTTCCCCAACCAGTGTTCTTGGACCCTAATTGATCACTCTATTGATTGTGGTCTGAGTATTCTGCTAGTTTGGCCTATACCTATCCATGGTGTTAATACCTATGGTTTTTTTATAGCATGGTTCGATATTTTTCCCTTGATATTCATGTTTATTCTAGCAAACAATGTTATGGATAATGTTGCTTTGAAATTGATATACCTACTTTTTTTAGAACTCTAAAAATGGAAACGTTTACCATGTTTTCTATATAAAATAATTTACTATTTATCATGCCATGTTTTATCTAAAATGAGTATACATGAATTATAATCCAGAGGATTGTTATGGAACACCTGGGTGGGATCCTATTGAGCCTATTATCTCACACCATGTACACATCTTCAGTGGTGTGTAGACATTTATATGTCTTCCAATTCTAGAAAATGAATTTTTTCATAGTGTGGTGGAAAGTTTTTACATTAGCTGAGATGGGTAGATTTGGTGAAATTGTGGGAGTTCATTGAAAACATCACATGGAGTATCTTTTTGGTTTTATTTTATTGTAGTTGTACATGTATCTTAGAGATTTTGAAATATTTTACAGTCATTTGGTGTACACTATTTTTTTATAGTTAGGGAATATATTTTATTATCTTTCTAATGTTAATTCATTCTTTTTATATATATATATTTATTCCATCTATTTTTTCATGTTAGGAAAAATCATTCCCTCTAGATTTTTGTCTGATACTTAGGTTCTTGTTGTAAGCCCCTGGTGATCAAGAACGCCCTTTGAGTATGTGACGGATCGGGTTGTGTGTCGGGTTTGACGATAACCCATGTTGGTTCTTTACCCTGTGTTTCCTATAAATATTTTTTCCCATGATTATAACATATAGAAAATGAGAAGATTATGTAATAGTGTAAATTAAAAAAGTTCAAGGAAACGCCACATGATTTTCACATCACAACATTTAAAAACATAATGTACTACTATGATGTATTTATAAATAAAAACATGAGATATATATGAGATGGTGGATGTGTATGTGTTATAAAAAGGTTTATGAATACTAAATTCTTGATACACAACACTGACATTAACCAAATTAAATATCACAGTGATTATTAACAATTAAGTAATAGTTCCATGAATGTTAGGAGATTGGTATACTCTCTATGTCTTAATGAACTGATAATAGTTTTACTCAGTTTTATTTGTTGTAAAACACTTATGATTTTATAAGCCTTCAAATAATACTATGACCCAAGGTTATTCCATGGATAATATCCAAGTAAAATATTTCCAGTATGTCTTTGGTATCTTTTTGTCCATGGTTGCCTAAATATTTTGAATTTCCCAGGATGAAGAGGGTTTCTTTAATAATCAATTCTTCTATTCAACAAAAATCACTTCTAATTTTTCTATTCTTAATATTCATATGTACTAAAAAATTGTTTATAATATTTACAATTGATATCTAACATATAATATATGCTCTCACCCATGAATTTCTATGTTAATAAAATTACCCAAGCCATTGTTATTCATATAATTGATTAAAAATAACGTCACATCCTCTTGATGATCCCATGTTTAAACTATCATAAAATAATTCTTTTATAAATTTTTTTTGAACTTGTTAACTTATGCATAGACTTTCATACTCAATAATGACAACATTGCCTAACTCACATATGAGATTTGTTTTTGTAAAATTATGAATAAGTAACATTTAAAATCATGGAGAATTCATTTCTAGATATAATTATAATTTATTAAACAACTTATTGTGTATATGTTTTTATAATTTTATTCTATGATATGTTTAATAAAATGGTCCTAGTCAAATTAACTAACACTAAAATACATAATTTGGTCATATCATGTAAACCATTAATCATATAGTGGTTCTTAAAAAATGGATTTAAGCATTATAAAATATATTACTTTCATATTATGGTAAACATTTTAATATGCCCACTATAATTTTCATACAATGTAAGGATCATTATTAAGGATTAATTTTTTGAACAGTAATTATAGTTTTAAACTATTTGGTGCGCCCTCCCTGATGGGAAAAAATATTTTCATGCCTCTTCTGTCATGGATAATGGTAAGACCATTCCATATAGATTTAAACTATCACTAATACCATTGTGGTATGTAATTTACTCTATAAATAAAAAACTCAACTTTATGTAAAATAAATACATAAATGTGACACCCCATTTTTCATGAAGTATTGTATAGTTTTATGCTTTATCATGTCAATCAATAATTGAATTATACTATACTATGAAAGATTCCTTCCTAGGAAATAATAAATAAAATATATCATTAGTACATAAATAATTATTTTTTTTAAAAAAAATCTTTGATATCTATTGTTGTCAGTTAGTCCCTTTTATCAATTTGAAACAATAGAATTATCTAGAAAAATGAATAATTTTTTTTCGTATTCACCGATAAAAATAAAAAATATTTTCATGTGATGTGACAATTTCACAATCTATCACCTTAAATAATTATTATGCCACAAAAAATAATGTGTAATAAGATAGTGCTATAAAAAATTGTAAATTAGTGGATTATTCCATTTATATGAAAGGATATTGTCCATAATTATATTATTATTTATTATAATATAGAGAAATATATTATTTTAGTGGCTCAAAAAAATATAATTGACACCATATCTGATGGGAAATATCATAAAAACCTAAATCCTATTTTAGATAACCTTAATGATGGATAGTATCCTAATTGACCATTGAGTGAATGTACAATGTTCAAATATTGATATTTTATTTGAAACCTTATAATCATTAATTATTTAGTTTCTACATTATAATATAAAACAAAAATATATATATATAGTTATTTGGTAATCTACTAGTATGTTTCATATAAAATTATATAAATTCATAAGAAATATCATGTGAACATACTTCATTTTATAGTGAAAAGGCATATTCCACAACACTAGGTGTCCAGGTGGTCTACGAACGTAGTATTTACACAAAAACACTATTAATTTTTCTCCCCTAATTTTAGGACGGTCGTTTTTTTTTTTGAAATTACTATAATGAATGATTATTATCAATATGCCTACATTGTATTTCAATATTTTCTAAAAAAAGCTCAACCCATTCATGGTTATCACCATTCTAATACAATCCACACTTCCAAAAAAATATAAAAGAATGTCTAAGACTTTATAATTCAAAATATTTATTCCATAAATTACTCTTATAGTAGAAATATATTAACCAAAACCATATAAAATAGAAATACCAAATTCATTATCATCTGCCAAATTATTTTCAACCATATTCTAATTGGAACCTAGTAATAGTTAGGGTCACCCAGAACTATAAACCAAACAATCTACTAGATTTATATTAATATCCATATATATATATTATCCACCTTGACATGAATGAAAAAAAAAATTCTTTAATATAATAATAAATTGAATTTTAATGGATTTCCCCACCTATTTTATTAATCTACAAACATTGATGTCATAACTATGAAAGAAAATGAATAAAAAACTATGCTTCTACCCATGGTAACCTGATTGTATATCCCCCATATAATGAAATGTAAAATTTTCATAGAGTACCTCAATAATATTTTCAATAATCTATTAAATAATTTAGGTCCTTATCCTTTTAATTTTCCATTTATATCCTCTTTGTAATCAATTAATAATTTTAAAAGATTTTCTTTTCTATGATAATACAAAATCTATAAGTTATAGAGGTACTCCCTATGATATCTACTATTATGGACTTCAGTATAGTGAACTGTATAAAACACATTGTTCATATAAAGCTAATGAATATGATATCATCCATGGAGATATTAAATAATGTATACACCATATATATACTCTATATGAAGATGTTGACAATATATAGTGAGATCCTTTTCATGTGGATGGTGAATCTAGAAACAATTAAGTCACTCCTGATGTATCATATATATTAGACTTATTTATAAAAAATTATCCAAATGGAACATATATTTACTATGTATCAATAAATAAAACAAAATTAAAGTATTTCTTCCCATTGTTTCTACAATACTGGTCCTCCAACTGATGAAATAAAAAATTGACATGTTCTTCCTCCCCAAGTTTATTAACAGTACATCAATAATAGATTCCCTCCATGTGTTATATACTATGTGATTATCTAAATTATGATTTTATAAAATGAAATATTTGTCCTACATATAAAAATAATATTATATTTGACCTAAACTTCTTATTGAATAATATCCACCAGGGTATCCCTCCATGACAGAATACAATAAAATTACACAATGGACATGCCCATTCTACAATCATTCAATGTATAGATTAATATTAATTGAGGATCAAGATATATAACAGATCATTATTTGATTATGTATTAGATGACATTGATTATTATATTCCTTACGTATCAGATTTAATATAGTGATTCTTATTATCACTTCCTCTATATTGCAAGACCACTAATGATTATGAAGAAGACCATGATATATCCTACTACATGAAAAAGTATTTTGTAAATTTGTATTTATTATAAATCAATCATAAAATCCATTTATGGGAGATGATCTGAATTTAAATGCTATAAAATATGAACATGATTATTGTAAAATACTAGTTATATAATTATCATGCCTAAAATATAAAGGCATAATAACCACCATTTTTATTGTTAGTGTAATATTATGTCTTCTCCGCAACTTGTGGGGAAAATAATAATTTTTAAATATTAATAAATTCAATATATTTGGTATAAAAATAAAATAATGTAATACTATGAATAATTCAACATGGATGGAATCTCTGAAATCATAGTAAAATTGATCCCTTAATTAAAAAAATTGTATTTCCCCCTATCATATAAAAATAATATATTTCTGAAAATTTACCAAGAAAATTAAGAAAAATTTCATTCATATTTAAATTATACAGCAGGGGAGTAATTTTTGGTATGTTTATCAGTTACACTACCAGTAATAGAATTCCATGAGACCAAATTTGGCAGAACCATTAGGTATATTTCATAACGAAACATAAAATTCAATCCCCAAAAAATATTCCCTAAAATTGTATAGAAACTCCATTCGTTAGGCTTATGGGTATATATTATCCTTAATTCATAGATTATCCTTTCCAAAAAGGATCATGAATTTGATGGACACCTCTATAAACGAACATGGAATTAAAATTTTTTATCACACATTAAAATGATAGAACCAATAATTAAAATTCCACCAACTATGTCATAAATCTATTAGTTTGTATCATGAATGGACATAGACTATCAACATATTATTAGATTATGATCCTGATAGGTTAAAGAGAGAACAACTTCCATTTTGACATAGTAATGTATCCCTTAGACAACAAGGTGGACTTACTTTTCACCACATTCACGTTTTAATATTTTATCAACTAAACGGTCAACATGAGAGTTATTATTCTTGCATTGAAAAAGAATGTATTCACAATGTCAGTTTAATCATCTCAGTTTACTATTGTTCCAACTCTTCCGTGTGGATTTTGTTTTATTATTTCTATATTATATTCAGAAAAATTAAATTCTATAAGGACTCCCATTCATCACCTTGAGAATTTGAGTTCTGATAACATAAAATACTAGTAAGGTAGTGAATCTATAAATCCCATTAATATGTTAGAAATGAAAAGTCATTTATATAATAAAATTATTGGATAATTTAACAGTGAACACCCCTTATACTAAATATATATATATATATATATGAATGATGACTTAGTTACCCCAGAACATTTCTTATTGTGAATCCATTACATAATATCTATTACGAACCAAATGGAATATTAATAGTTTGACATGTATCAATTAGGCATATATGTAAAATATTTCTCTTCATTAGATATGAGAAGAGGTGTACATATTAAAACATCAACGGAAAATTAATTCAGAATGACCACTAATAGTTTGTCGACAATTTTCATCCAATTATAAAATTTATAAATGAAATACTGTATAAACATCATATATTACTATAAACATAAATATATTAAAATCATCTTAACTGATGAAATCTTTATCCATATTGAAAGAAATTTTTTCTAAAATTACAAAAAAAAATATTGAAGTGTTTCTTAGGGAAGGAATGATATTGAGTAAAAAAATTGTGGATGTGATATAAATTTAATGGCTAACCAAAATTTTTAAATATATTCAACATAACATATCAATAAAAACCTCTATTTTCTTATATATCATGGAACTCCATCCCTTATATTAATAACTACTATACTAATATATTTTTTTGTAAGTTTCCCATATTTTTAGGACAATAATGATGAGATAATTCATGTCATTTGGGTTATACAATAGGGAATGAATGAAAATCACCAATAGAGATACTTAATGCCATAACATCTCAACAAGAGTCTATTAAATTCTTGCGTGAATTCATAACTCTATAGAAAATAAATACCCAAATATAGTTGATTTAAATATTATAGTATTAAATTTCTTAATCACATATTTGAATACATCTATATAAAATGATACATCTATAATGATATAGAATATTAATCTTAATGTGTAATAATAATGGGTAAACATTCTCTAAAATATGAATATAGTAATTAATAATTGTTTGTGTAACACCTCAAATGAATCATTGGGTCATATATAGAGAACCACATGGCATCATAACCAGTTCCATGGGCAAATATTTTTATTACATAAAGTGAGGTTTGTAATTAGGTAAGTGTAGAGATGATACAATAATTATAAATGAATATATGTATAAATAAAGGCATTGTATAACCAAATATTATATTTACAAAATGATATAATAAATGGAATTGAATGTATCTCAAGTCGTTGAGAATAATGAACCAAAGACCACAATATTTGTGGGTCAAACAATAATATGATAATTATGTGAAAAATAGATAAAAAATTATTGTTTCAATCTAGATCTCATTATGGGATTTCTTCTAATCACCATAATCTATCTCTAATCTTCCTGTTTGTGGGGATTTTACCTTTTTAGTATCATTGATCCCAAATTATTAATGTAAATTAACATTCCAATATCTTGCATGGGTATAAACCTAGTAGGATACCACCAATGTCATCCTCACAGTATTTCAAATTCATACTTTTTTTGTTTCATTATAATATTTAAACACACAAGCAATAAAATATAATCATGTATTGATTGATAATATAGTAACCATGTCCCCACAAACCGTGGACAACACATACATATGCTCTATCCAAGAAATGTATTCCCAATAAAAGACATAAACAAAAATCAAACAAATATTCATACCATATATTCCATCATTTTTAAGGAAAGGGATTCTTTATTCCAAAACATAAATCCATCATGTACCTTTTCACTCGCTATGATCCTATAAGCTATCACATTTCAACACTACATTTTGTTACACCATAAGGTAATAATATTCCAACAACATGTGCTATGATAGGGACCAAATGATGATTATTCACTGATTCCAACTCTCAACCTAAATCATATAATACCATCATTCCCCTAGGTCATCCAAAACTCCCATGATTTCTTATCATCTAAATTCATCATATCCTCTCAAAAGTAGATACTAAATATACTCACCCATTAAAGAAACCAAGAAACAATGGGTGAACCATTAACTTTGGTACCATAAAAAGTATGGAACAAATATAATATACCAAGTTAATCATATTTAAACATGCAAAATCATATTTTGGAATATCATAACAAATAATGAATATGAGATGTGATAAAATAATAGACACTTGATAACACTCAAACATGCGTTTCATGGGTTGTACACACACGCACTCTCTCACACAAACATTTGTTAAAACCATTTCATTTTTTTAGAACGTAATCTCATTGAATTATATCATTATAATAATCATATAAATGGAATCTATATGGTATGGAACCTCTGACCTCATGAACATTGATTTAATGACAAGATTCATTAACAACCAATGTCCAACTCCCACACACACACTAAGAGGATCAATCCATCAAAAATTGATCCAATAAACATGATGATTTGATCCTTCATCACTAGGTATGAATCCATTAGTATAGGGGACATATCATATCTTAAATAATACATAGATTTTCCCTGGGATTGAGTTGAATGGGTGGTATATTGATAAATTTTTGGGTCTTCATTTACATATAAATATTATATAAAAATATGTGACATGGATCTTCTTTTAGGGATACACCATAATGTATCCCATAATGGTAAGGAATAAAACATAAGAGATTTTTTTCTGCCACTACGTTTTCTAATTAAAAAGGCATCTAAAGAACCATTCCATAGCCAATAAAATAACCCTACAAACTCAGGTAGAGGCCAATGTATCAACGGAAACTCTATGCCATATTATCTGATTCCATGTTATAAAAAATATCAAAATCATATTTTCAAAAATAATCCAACATTAATACAACACTTTGATACTATGGGGGTTATAATTATTCAGCTAAAAATATTTCTCAAAATAGATAAGTGCCTCTATTTTTATATCTCATTAAACTGTGTCCACTACTTTGGAAAATTGTACTCTCACTCACACATTTCCTTTTAGATCTATAATGTGTCCATGTGAAATGAATGATTTTCACTTACTTCCCATGAAACACCTTTTCACTCTAGTCAATGATCCACATAGGGTGAACAAAAAAATGTGTCTTCAACTAACTGAACATCCTAATAGTCAGCCACAATCATAGGATTGGGAATCCACCACTGAAGATAAGTAATTTTATACACATAATAAATGTTAAAATATTATTTAGGAAGGATTATTTAGTAATTCCCTACTTGAACACATTCAATGATCTCCATTGGCCCTACAAACCACGATGTCTACAAACCCAGCTTCTACATGCAATGATGCCCTAACAATGATGAAACCAGAAAGAAAACCTAGTCACCAAAATATATCTCTAATGATAATATCCTCTTGTTGGTATTTTATATATTCTTATTCTCAGTGTTAATGAACCCCCACTTGATCAAATAGGCTCTCTTTATAGTCTCTTACAACATACTCTTCCCAAAAAACTACAACCTCACCAACCTCATTCGAACACATTGATATGTAAAAAAGATATACATAGTGTGACTCCAAAGGATTCATATGAATTAATTGAATAAAATATATTATTTTATGTAAACTCCATCGAATTTAGGTTCTTATCAAATTCCCAACCGAATTATTGAGTGCATGCTCGAATCATATTCCCAATGATCATTATAATCATCTTTAACTATCCCTCGGTCTTTAGATTTTATTTTTTACTCAAATTAAACTATACCCCCATTTCCTTGGACACAAATTTCCAAAAAAAATATCATAAATTATCCATCCATGTCTTATATGATATTGTGAGTCACTTCATATAGTCATACAATCTCCCACACATATACCTTTCTTACCATATTTATTGTATGTCTCTTTAATCAGAATGAAACGATCCACTTTAATCATCTTATCGAATATCATATAAATGTTCTAAGGATCCAATAGGGTTATATATAGCATTATCTCCAATTTCATCATCACATTATCCAAAAATATCAATATCACTAGCAAAAAATGATGAAAACCACTTGGTTTCTAATTATAAACCTATCACCCATGGATGGTAAGGAATCATGATACATAACCAGTGATGAATATTTTATTACATTGAAAGCAAAATGATAATATATATTATTGTAAATATTCATCAAAAATGATTTATTTCTCAATCTGAAGATGGAGAGCCTCTCATGAGGTCCTCCCTCAATTTATCTGGAACAATAAACCTCTCATTATTTTGAACAATTCATCAAAATATGAGATCACATTTAGAACTAATTCAACACATTAAGTGCATTACCACAGCACTATAGACGTATTATTGGTATCCTTTTGTACTTTTACATGTTCCAAAAAATAATAAATTACTAAATGTGGTGAAAATTTCATAACACAATGATTTTCCAATTCATCCACAACACATTGTACCATTATACTCATCAAATTACATTATTCATATGAAGAAAACATCCCAAGAACATGATTCATTGATTTATATAACTTCTAATAAAATCATAAATTGTATAAAATTTCCATGATTTATTTTCAATACCAATTTGAAATGTTTATAGATACTACAACCAATTCTTCTTACTCAGATTTAGATAATACTGGGATAATCATTATGTGTAGCTCCTTTGATATTTGTAAAAAAATAATTCCGTGAATATATAGTGAAACAAACACATTGGAGTGAGATCTAAAGATTCCAACTCCATTTCATGTGTTAATTAGTCCCACTTATAGGGTCATATCATACCCGACCAATATTAAACTACTCAATCTATATGCATATACACATTATATAACCCAGATCCTATGACATTATAATACAATCTAGCAACCGTCTATATATTTGGATGTTTTAAATCTGTGGATTATTTCAATCATCAATTTAGCTCTATGAACACCTACTCACACTGATATATCAACATGAACATAATTACTTTTTTGGTTAGCCCATTTATAGGTGACGTAAAATAGGAAAAGATATGTATTTACCTCGTATAAGATCCAAATAATTATAGAAAGTTCTAGAGTTGAATCAAATTTAATGGGAGAGACAATGAATTCACTTACTCCGCCTTCTTCGGGTCCATATAAATTATATTTCATAGAGATCAGATTCTCATGAAACCAAGACTCTTTAATACAAAACATAGAAAGTTTATGTTTTTCAAAAAGTGGATGTGATTGATGGATACTCTGTAAAATCTCATGGTGCATTCCATGAATGTCATGTGTTTGTAAATATAACAGGATACCATCTAACAAACATGAAGTGAAGGAACTAGTATATGAATAAAAAATAATGTTTATGAGGGTCATGAAAACCAATGGAACATTTAACATCACAAAAAATATTTTCAAGTTACTCATGAACAATTGATCTACTATTAAAAGTTGTCTTAGGAAGATCCTCATCATAAGAGCCTATATGTATGTAAGAGGATTATAACTAGTAGGGAGGGTAAGGATTCCATCCATGGGAAGAAATACCCTATGGATTTGTGAATAAAAGTATAAATAGTACCAAATATTAATAGTAAAAAATAATTAATAAAGGTTATATAAATATTATTTGAATATATATAGTCCTATGTAATAATAAACCAGGCACCCATATGGTTACAGGTTAAAAATTGACAGAGAAATAAATAAATAAATATTTAAAAAATATGTGGCACCATTCTAGTGTCTCTCATGATACATCCTCTAATTACAATGTTCTATTTTAAATCACCCAATCATTATGGCCTTTCCCTTTCTTATATCTGAGATCATGAAGACTAAATGTTCATAGAGATTCCCATGATAGCTATGAGTATAAACCAAATAATATTGAAAGAAAATTTTTTTAACATGATTCCAAATACATAAGATTTAATGTCATAAAATTTTATAACAATTAAATAAATAACATATAATCGAGTACTAATAAGGCATTCACTAACCATGGCATCAATGAAACCTAGTTATACATACTATTTCATCAAACTAGAATCCTATTCATAACAGAATTCATGAACTGTTGTTGACCAAAATTTTACCACATGTAAGACACACCCACCACTATGATTATTAGTCTAAAGCCACAGTATATTTCAATCATGCCACATATCTCTCGAATATAGGTGACATGAAATCACATTCCCACACTTTATTCGAACCATTAATAGTGTCAGTATATCTTGACACCATTTCACTATCCATGTACTTGAAGATGACCATACCCCACTATCTCTTCAAGGGGTTGATAACAATAATATTATTACACTAGGTGTAACCATATATACATAATTCCTCATTGTTTGACTCTTTGAAGTCATCATGTCCCATGAAATGTCTGAAAATGATCCCCTTAAAGGGATAATAAACTACATTGATCCACTATTCACCTTTAATCCTTACATAGAGCAACACAATATAGTATATTCCATATACGTAACATGTAATTAAGAAATATCAGTTATAGACACAACCCAGAATATAATTAATTATATATTATAATGAAACCCACAATGATGTTATAAAAGTCAATATTGAGCCTCATTGGAAAAACACGAACTCACATGTGATCACACTAAAGAATAGTATATGAATATACGATAATACAATAAAATCATTCTAAAAATAATCAAATTTTCAAGTATATAGTATGATAATTTCTAACACATGAAAAATGATATAAAAATTCGGAATCATCATTAACCTAAAAAATCATCCTCGTACACTAATAGGATCAATGGTTCACACTAAATTTTCGAGATTATTCTAGAGTCAATCCACCATTACTATGGCTAGGGCCTAGAGATATATGGTTGGATAATCTCTTGGGGAATCCCTAGAGTAACCCTATTTATAAGTGTAATGTTTGAAATATTCTTATAAACAAGGGGCCTCATGATTGTATAGATTATCTATGAAATGTGGCATCATGGTCTACCCCCATAGAGTTCTGTTGAAATATGTCCCATATTCCTAAGGGAAATATAGGATGTTGGATGTAAAAGACTTGGTGGTGCCTGCTAAAAAGTTGATTCTAAAACCATACCATATTAAATACCTAGATCATATAAACATAGAAATATGAAAAATTTATGAATAAATCCACATATTAGAATATGATTCCCCCTGAGAAAACATTTTTGCATCAATATTTCTCCAATAAAATAGATAGAATTCCATCATATTAAAAAAATGGGTCATCTAATTTTAAACCCATAATTAAATATCACCCTCTAGAAGTTTGTCAATACTTTATAACAAATCAGCAGGGGCCACTGGTCTCAAACAACATCCTCCATATCTTAGCATTCATCTTATAAGTATCTATATTTCCATAAGTCGTGAAATAGTATAACTATATTTCGCCACAACACCTTCAAGATCTGATATTTGATCCATAATGGTATTTTTTTAAAAATGCATATAAAAATAACTCTAAATTGCATCAATTTCTCAATATAATAGGAACATATATAAACCTCTAAAGCTACACAATGTGAAAACATCTGGCATTAATATATAACACATATAATGGTATAGTACATGATCCAATTCTATGATATGTTGATGGTCTCTAACTATGTCACAAAATGTGGACCATATTCCCCTTCTTTTTTAAAATGATGATACACCAACTGAGTTTATGTCAATAAGAAAACATTTTCTCTAGGTGTGAGCTCCAATGGTTGGGTCCATTGGTAGAAAAATAATCATATCCTTCTCTGATTGGTAATATACCACATAGAGATTAGTGAAATTCATTATATGGTATCTTTTATAATGATTAAGAAACAACAACTTCCTCATCCACTTAATGAAAACATAGTTTTCATTAGAATTGTCTTCCATTGAGAACTTCAATAAATTCTAATTGAATATATGTCTAGAATATGTTTCTGTATGTTAACTCCATCATGGAATGGTTCTTATCCCATGCTTCCCCAAAGTATAGGACCCATTAGAAAATCATATCATTAAGGGTTTCAATAGTCCTCCCAAATAGTTCATTATTCTATGGATGTTATATTTTAAAAAGTTTCAACTGATTCCCAATGGCTTCGGTAAGACTTGAAATAAAAAATGATTTAAAACTTGTATTCCAAAATAATTGAAAAGTGTAAGGCTCTCCATGTAGTCATACCATCTCTTAAACATACAAAATTCATGAAAAATATATTGATTGAGTGTCTCATATTGGAATGTAATGGGAAAAATTCATAAACTACTATACAATAACCCAAATTTCATCATGAATCCTCGATGTCCTAGGTAACCTTATCTTGAAATTGTTCACCACATCATCCAATATTCACAATGACACTAGATGTGGATTTAAAAAACCTCTAGGATATTGATTCTAAGTCTTTAACGTCCAGTATTTAATCCATCATGAAACAAAAAAATTAAATGATACGCTTAATATTTGTAAAAACAGATATAGGTTTCCATATTACATATTAGTGGACCCATTATCCATTTCCAGTTTTAATTGAAGAGAGTGTATCATCAACTCCTCTATATGGTATGCAAGAACTGGTAATCAATTTCAATTGTAGATCACATTAACATCATGTATGTTTTATCCAATAACATATTCATCTTCTACAATGAGTATCTATATCACTATGAATATGATAACTAACATTTATGTCAATTTCACATGATCCTCCATAAAATACATGAACCCTAAATTTAGAAATGTATTTACATTAGAATATATTTATGCATCCAAAATCCATAATTCCATAAAAATCAGCAGATCACTTTATTCTATTAGAGACCACTTCACAATTTCTAGTTTCGTCAATGTTTTCCAACTAAGAGCATTTTTTATGATATTAACTTTCCAAGGACCTCTAACTATCTCAACGTTGAATTCTTAATGACACTTTACTAAATACCTATCCATCATCCCTCAATACAACCATAAGTAGATATATCAGTTGCACATATTCTCTGCTTAAATAATAAATCAAACATCAAATAAGTAGTTCCACCAATACACTATTGAATAAATTCAAACTGAAAACTTCATGTCATGCGGTATATAGTTCAACTCATTGGGTCATATCTAACAGGTCCTATATGTAATTACCATATCTATCTATATCAACATAACACCAAAACAAACACTAAATATATAACAATACACAACTAATCTAACATTTGGCTCTAGAATGGTCAAAAAAAGTGTTTTCATCAATTTATATTTATATCTATTCACACAATCATTAATTGATCTATCAACTCAAATCTTACTCCTTTATTTGGAATCCCAATCAAAGGTTCTACTAAATGTTCCAAGTTATGAACGAAAAAATTTATTTACATTGAAAAGACATTGAATCTCAAGATATCTGTTATTATAATGGGAAGTGAAAAAGAAATAACCCTCTAAACTATCTCTAGGCCCATGAAGTTACCCATCTTCAAGGTCACATGTCAAAGGAACCACTCTTCATTATTCAAGAAGATGTGTATTGATATTTTTTCTTAAATCAATGTGTTTAATATCTACTAATTATAATGACTAGGTGTTCGAAATGAATAAATGAATTCAATCTATATATCAAGGTACTGTGTATAAATAATTGATTAATGAGTATAGATAGGGCTTGAAAATTATTTTCATGAGTTCTATAAACACCTTTGGTGATTTTATCATCCAAAAATAATGATAAGATACTTATATATATATTATCATCGCAAGAATGTTGTCTTAATAATATTCCCTTCTCTAAATCAAAACTAGCGATATCCTAATAATTTTTTATTCATATAGAACCACTAATATCCCCATAACAAGACCAATAAATCATCCATCTTTAATAATATATATCAATTAATTAGAGTTACATTGTTTAGATTCATGGATAAAACCCATATCTTAAAAATATCTACCATCACTTTTTATAACAACAATGTATCACCATGGGGAGACAAGTACAGTTCATTAAAACCTATATCCTCTGAATAATAGATTTATACGTTGACTTCATAGAACTCTTATTGTTCCATAAAATATATAGAAACCCATATAGGTTGTTCTCATGGCATGAGTCTAATCTCAATTTCAATTCCCTCCCATAAAGGATTTATAAAATTTTATTTGTGAATTCATCCAGATTTAGGTTCACCAGTAGAGGGAATAATGGAGATACAATTAAATTCACTATAAAACCCATTCCCACCACCAATACTAAAATAAAACAAATCTAGATAAGTTTTTACCCATTTTACTTTCTCCATCAACAAAAATTTCCATCAATACAAACTCCTCCCCCATGGGGGTAGTAAAGAATACATGTCTCATGTAGCAGATTATGTGATCCCAAAATCAAGTCAACCAATCCTTGTCAGGGATCACATCCAAGATAGTAATTTGAATGATTAAGAAATCACATATATGTTAATTTTTTTCCACTCCTATGAGAGATCTTCTACATCACTAATTATAATTATATTTCATCCTCAATAGTGTCTCAATAGACAAAAACTCAAAACATATCATGACTGGTATTTAAATCCTTGAAATAATATGCTAAGATATAAAAAATTGGGATGCACCATTATCAAACACATGAATAAAAATAGTAATGATATTCAGGATTATACCTCAAATAGGTGATGCTCCCCCACCACATTATTCTTGAACATGGTATACCACATACACTCAACCTACCTTGTCTCTACATCCCTTCTCATGATGTCCATGAATCACCCAATTCATAATTATCTGAATGTTTAAGACCTTTTTTGAGAATCTCGACAAGTTCTAAGGATTCATAGTCATATCTGAATCAATCACATATAAGACCACATTTTTGATTACTTTTAGTATCAATGATGCATGTTCTTTTTCATCCCACACAAATGAAATTTTGGCTATGGGATTAGAAAAAAATATTCAATTGTGTGATCTCATTATACATATGAAAAATTAATAACCTCCTACCTTAATAGAATCCATGATAGAAATACCAAATTATCTCAAAAAAAATTTCCACTAGGTACTGAATCCACAATATTACTCTCCATAATAACTAAAGTATCACTATTAAGTCCACAAAATTCATATCATAGACCCACAAATTTATCCTTTTCCTAGCCCATCTCTGTCAATAGGGCCTTGTGAAACACCCCCCACATATCTCACTTGGACAACATTCCAATCATGTTGTCTATAACATGGTCAAAGTCGAAGCTCAAACTTATAAGAATTGTTTCCCTCATTACCTATAAATAGTGGAAGAAAGTGAACTCACTTTATAAAATTTCATGTATAGGAAGATAATATCATCACACATTGATGAACCTACATGATCACAAATGAATGGTCCATCATTATTTTACTAAAAAATAAACCCTCAAGTAAATGATCCTTGATGGTCATCCAAGTAAGAACATCACATATTCCAAACTGGTTGATGACTCTCCCTCCTCTATGTGAGTTTCTAATTCATAAAATTGGCCAACCATTGTTAGTAATCCTCTAGAATATCTACTAGATTGTTAATACCCTCATCAATGTAAATCTGGCTTTAAAAGTCATCAGGTCCTCTGGTATCCTAGAAGGATGGGTAATGATAAAGCTTAATGTCTTTATCATCATCAACCATTTTTCTAGAAATTATATATCAATGATCAATCATTAATCCAAAAACACATGAATGATGAAACCCATTTCCATATGACATTGTAGCAGGTGATAGGGCATACTTAGTAGAATTCTCATAACTAACTAGTAGTGAATGTAGAACATCCCCACATGATCGAGTGTCTTGGTAGCATCCCTAGGTAGTCATATATGTCAGTGTCAAGGAATCACAGTTTGAATGTCCATAAATTCCCTTAGAATTACTACAATATTTTATATAGATTACCTCTTATTTTTCTGAAAAGTATGAACATTTTATTTCAATGAAAATAATATAGTTTTATTTTATCCACAATAAAAATGAATAAATTAAATATTATTATTAAATGATCAATCATTTATAAAAAACCCTTTATATTAGTCAAATTTAAATATATATACCAATTATAATAGAATTATCATGTTCCTTTAATATATGAAATCATATATATTTCATTATTAAAAAAATAGATATATCACTAAACAATTATATGAAATCAATGAGAAATAATAATTAACTACTGATCTACATAGAATGGGTATTTATATAGAATGTTATCCTAGAACCCAACTCAATATGCATGAATTCTCCCAAATCCCATAAAACACTAACACCGCCTAATAACTTGAAACATGAATTTACATTACATATTTGGTGCATAAGAACTTTGAGTCTTTCTTACCTAAGATACATATATCATGCATCCATTATACTATAACAAAAAAATAAAAAATGAAAATATCCTCCTTTTATACCAATTTGAAACTCCCTAGATTAAATCAATGATTCTGATTCAGAGGTCCATATGGCCACATTGGCACCTCCCCGCATGAAAGAGTTTGTGGAATAGTATAAAATGTCTGAAATACTTCATTGAAAAGCCTATACCCAATGTATTAACAAGGAATAGAATAAAAACTAAAAAATAATATCATAGTAGAATATGTAAGAAATGAAACAAAAAAGTGATTGAAATTTATATCATGTCATGGTGAATTATAAATCATAGACCATAATAGTAGGATATTAAACAAGATTATGATCCTGATGGGAAATTGAAATGAAACAAGGCAGCATCACTCTAGTTTCAATCATTTTAACACAAATAATTACCATTTATAATCTCATAAATTCATATCGTTTGGGTATTTCCCTCTCCTATATCTCTAATCATGAGGTCTTTATGTGCATCGAGACAACGTTGTTGGGTGTGAGTATTAACCTAGTAGAACAATGCCAATGTGTCATTAACATGACTATACGTTCATTATAGTGTATTTCATGTAATATATAATCATCAAATAAAAATAAAATAATAATTTACAAAGTGGATGTGTATTAGTTGAACCACTACAAACCCTCAGTCATATCTGCTTCGACACTATAATGAAAATGTAGATACAAAAGAAGTTAAGAAATGAAGATGGCCACATTATCACCACATGTATTCCACAACCTCCACAAGGCTAATGATTCTCATGTAATTCCATAGGTCTATCTTGATCAGAATACCTCATGGTTAGGCCACGTGTCATCTCATTCTAACACTACCTTAGGTCAGGCCACACAGTCATCATATCCTAACACTGTGTCCCATGTAAGGTCCCCCAAGATGATGATTCCCCATTTTTTCCTCTTGGTTTAAGTCCTTGAATACCATAATATCACCATGTAATGATAAAAGGAACTTATTCCCATTTTTCAAAAATGGTTAAATCCTCATGTCACTAGTGATATCTAAATATGCTCCCCTTGTGGAGCCAACGATACATAATGTGTCAACTTGTAAAATGTTTACAAAGAATAAAGTAAAGAATTTGTTTCATATGTCCTGTAAATTACATTGCAATAGGTAATATCATACCATTTAACATCATTTCAAAAAAAATACATCCAAACACACATACACTTGATTAAAGACAAACATGGGTCTCAAAGGCAACACACACATGTGATAAAGTCTATGAGTAAACCATAAACATAATTATAAAATACTATATCTTTATAATAATTATATATAATGCCACTATATGGTAATTAAATTTCTACCTCATGAAAGTCAATTTCAACATCTAAAATCTTCATTATTTGATACATGTATCATTCCCAAACCCCAAAATGATCAATCATGCCAGTCCAATGTCATAGAATCGTAAACAGTGCATCCCCCATCATTATGGATGAATCAAAGATAATGGGGGATAAAAAATCTCTTTAGGAAGCACTATAATTTCATTAGTCTTGAGTGAAAATTTTAATGGATGGTTAGTTTTTAGGAGAATCTCGAATTTGTAGACCTTGTTGAAAACAAGAATCATGCCCTAAGTTATAGATAAATTCTTAATTTTATTCCATAATAGATAAGATAATGATAAAAGGTATATGTATTTGACATTAATGTTTTTGGTAAAATTCACAACTAAATACCAAACTTTATCCAATTATGATATCTTATAGATAACTATAGTGGAATACTATAAAATTGAAACTTCCTCACATAGAATATGATTCCACATTAGTAAATAGTTCAGAATCATTTTTATACATCTTAATCATACCCAAGGAAATAACTAGAAATCTAGTTTTGTATAGATAGAAAAATTATTGAACATGTATTTATATATTTTAGTAAGATTAAGAATAAATCATTTACTATTTTTGAGGATGGTACATGAAAATATTACTAATGTTTATGATTATAAGTAATGAAATAAATTATTCCTAAACTCTAAAATTTAATTCCACTGGATAATCGTTGAGTTTTTTTTCATATATAGATGGGAGGGTATGAAATATTCAAATGAAATATAATTCACCAAAATCATCTCTTTTAATTATTTTTGAAAGACTGTTAGAATAATTATTCAACCAATATATAGAAAAAATTATATCCCATTAGAATTTTTTAATTATTATACAAAATATAAACATTTTATGATTCTAATCAAAAAATACAAAATATTATAATAAAAACTAAATTCATTATATACAAGTAGGTCTAGAAATGATGTGACCCACACTAGAAGTGTCAAAATATAATAAATACATACATTGGCCTCTATTATATATTTGATATAAGTAGTTCTACATATGAATTCTATATAGAGATATTTTTCAAATACTGTTAAAAATATTAAAAATACATTCCTATATCAATGATATCAAGATTGGATTAGTAAAAAAATTTCCTGTCATCTTATTTCAATGAGTTCTTGGATAATTTATCTCACAAGTTGGATCCCAATTTATCTTTTGAATAATGTTTTTGAACCCAACATAATATATATGATTATATTTTTTGTTTTTTGGAAATTAAAATTATTTGATATATTATTCTATTAGTGAATATATAGAGTTTTTTAGTTGAGATTTTAGTAGCATATTTCAGATTTTATGAATTAATATGAAACCAAAGGGGAATGTATCTTGTCTTAAATAGAATTTTTGACTTGTATGATAAGTGATTTTATGGTATTTCTATAAAGAGGAAACCATGAATTATTAGTTTACCTAATTCATTGAATTTGATCATCATATAGTACATCATCATATAAAATTATAATGTTTCATATGTAAAATGTGGAGGAACTAGAGATAATTATTAGAGTGAATTTCAGGGTAAAATAATGTTCTATTGGAGAGATATAGTAGATTGGATCACATAAGAACATACAAAAACACAAATAAATGATATATAATAAATAATATAAGAATATATCAAACTATATAATCTAATGTCTCAAAAAATATAAAAGATTATGATTTTTGGAATAAATTATTATTTAAATTCATCACACAATAGTAATTTTAATTATTTATGAATGATCTGTATTATAGTAATATTTTAATAATAGAATAATATTAAAATATATATTTATTTCAAAATATAATAAGTGGAATAAATTTTAATAATATGGATGGATTTGTAGGCTTTTCAATTTATTAAATATTTAGTTATAAAAGGGATGAATTTTGAAGATCATGATTTCATTATTAGTTAATGTTTCATTTAAAATGTTATATATGCATCTTTTGAGAGAAATATATAATTCTTTATTTAGAATTTTCAATGATTAGAGGTTTTCAAAAAATTTATTGAAGTTTTATAGTTCATAATGGTATCCAAATAATTATGTATATAGTAACATTTTTAAATTCTCAGTATTTCATTTCTATCCTCTATGAGTGGACTACATTATTATACATTCCACTCTCAATCATGAAGTAGTGTTATTGTGTAAATAATTTTGGGGGTACATTTTATTATATATTTCACCCTCATAAACTCATAGAATACCAATTGGGAGAATTAATTACATAGTGTCATTGAAACATCATTAAGTCATAATATTATAGACTCTTTTTAATTTGAACCATCCAAAATTATCATGTCATACATTAAAATTATTGACATTAATGTTAAATATTTCTATCACGTTTTTAATGTTTATATCAGTATATCAGACATTAATAAAATATGTATTTACAGTAGATAATAAAAATATCACACCAAACATCAATATAATACTATGGTGTTTATTGGATGTGTGTTTTGAAAAAAATAGTTACGAGGGAACCCAGTGTGTTGTAGATAACATTTATATGTAATAAAATTAATGTATGATGTATAATTCCAAAAAATAGATTTTTTAAAATTTGAGGGGATAATTATTATAAATAGACTATCTAAATGGAATAAAATTTATGATCTCTTAAGATTGATGTATTGATTACTTCAACTCATGTAATGATGTGTGTAATCTCGTTGAGCTAATAATTTATGAAATGGGTGATATTTTATTTAATAAATATGTATAGAAAAACAATATGACTTATTTTTAGAATCATAAAGATATAATTAGATGAATTTTATAATAATTATATTTCTATTGGATTATTTTGGATATATTGTTTCATATAAAAAAATGTGAAATAAAATGAATAAAAGAAATATAAAAAGTATTTATCTACTTGTTTTAAAATTTGAAGATGTATCATAATTGAAATATTAAGTAATTATTTAATAGTTTCAATACTTTTAGTAAAACTATTAAATGTTTTGTGTAGATATCAATGATGATATTGTTGTGAAAATTATTTTGAGTATATTTTCAACTTGATAAAATCCAAGGTGTCTTTAACAATGGGGATTTATTTAGTAGTTAATATTAAATATGATTTATCAATTATATCAGTCATATATGTGATGATCAATAAATTAAAATGAATAATTAGTTATTCAACAAATGAGATATAATTTTGATATAGGTTAATGAATGATATTCATGAATTTTATTATATAGTTAATGATACATGAGACTAATTTATATTTCATTTAAAAAATTATGAAATTATGAAAAGAAATTTATAATGACAATATAACATATTATTTTATTATTATTGAGAGTTGGATATATTTTTATGAGTTATATAAGGTTTTTTTATTGTCATTTTGATGTTAAGTAGACATAGATATATAAAATAATAATTATATCATAAAAAAACACAAAATAAAAGAATGTATATTGAAATAGTTTTCATTGGAATATATTACTATGAATGGATGAACATCAAAATTGTTTTATAAAAAAAGAAATAATTTTAAATTACACTCAAAAAATTGAAAATAATAAAAAATATTTTCATTAAAAAATAGAGAAAAACATCTAAAATGTTTTTTAATTATACTACTTCACAAATTTATCATATTAAGAAGATGTATGATGTAAAGTAGAAAAATATATATATTTATAAAATTCGGAATGATTTATTAGCTTTTGATAACTAACAACTGTAAAAAATCACTCAACATGGGAACATTTTAATGTAATATTGGGATACATAGGTGGAATTCCAATAATTATTATGTATTATGGTTATTTTATCAAATATTATTACAATATAAATAATAATAAAAAAATATATACAAAATATATATGTGATGAAACAATATATTTTTTATTATTATTACTAATCAATAATCTTAATGAATAATGATGTGTGATTTAAAACTATATCCTTTGAAAAATAATTTGATTATTCTTCAAGAATTTTTAAAAATACATCCCCAAACACAGGTGATGATTAATGAGACATTATTGACATTAATTGATAATATTGATGATTAGAGTATGGTGTATAATATATAATAAATGGTTCAATAAAACAGGATTTATTAGGAAATTATTAAGGATATTTAATCTGAGCCTGTTGATTTGGAAAATATCATGAGATCTCTTATAAGGATCACTCCGATAAAGATAGTAAGAAAATGGAAATGTTTTTATAGCATCTATGAGTGTCATTTTTTGAAACATTATTATGATTCTATGATATCTATTGATGAAATATGACTTTATAATGATATATTTTGACTATGTAAGAATTATGAGGCATAATTTATGCCTCATATCTATATTCAAAATGATAAAATAAAATTCAGTTATCATGTTCAAAATCATCAAATTGGATATTATAGAATTTATAAATATGTTCTCCCACATCAAAAAATAGATAATAAGTTTTGTACAGATCATATAGAAATACTATAATGTGAATTCTATAAATATTAATGATGAATCATTTCTATATAAGGTAAATCAACAAACTAATGAAAAAAAAATAAAAAATTAAATGGGGAAAATTATAGATGAGTAATATGAGAAGAAAAAAAGAATATTTTCTAAATAAATATCATAGTAAAAATATGTATATATTTGATCATGCTTATAATCTATTCAAATTTGAACAAACATAATGATCTCATACAGTTCTCGATTCATGGTTAGATGAAGGTGAATCTACTATCATAAATTTTAGTTGTTTCAAAGAATAATTCATGTTATAAATTATAAATATGTTTAAGGATTCAAATTTGTTAGAAGATAAACAATGAATGTTTTATATCTATTGAGAATATGTAGAATATTTCAATCCCAAGTTAAGGTTATTATGTGTCTCGTATATATGGAAATTAAAGAATGTATTATTTATTGGAGAGCCCTGGTAACTCAAATATCACGTGGATGAATTTATCATGAACATTTAAAAGAATATAATAAAGATAATAATGTGGAATTTTTTGATATAAATGTGTAAAAATAATTAAGTCAACGAATAAGTAAATAATAATATAAAGTATAATAATGTGAAATTCTATTGACATGGTTCCAAAATTTTAATGTACGGGTGAAGAGAAGGGGAAAATATTTTGATAATTACTAAAAACCAGATACAATTTTCTATCGATGATACAAGGTTTTTCCAATGAGTGATATGTTAAATCTGGAAGATAAATATTGTTCATGAGTAATCAAAGAACTATTGGCAACTAGTTTTTTTAAAATATCTTTGAGGGTGTGAAATATGGGGGAAAATTCTATATAAGTATTGATTGTAGAATCATGAGGGTTATATTGTTGAACCAAATATCTTTCTCATGAGTTAGAAGATAATTATATGGTGGAAAAATAATAAGACTAGTGAATATTATGATTTTTCTTTATTGGTTCATTAAATTATGGGATAACTCATAATTGTGGTGAATAAGTGCTCATTTGGAGAAGGAGCACTATGATAGTCTATTTTGATCAATCACTAAGATCCACTATGTAAAGACATCAATAGTGATTATAGAAATTGTAAATGGGTAATATAAAAAATAATAATAAAGCATGGTTTTCAATGGAAGATCCTTTTAAATATTTCTTCTTTTAGGTTGTGATCAATATCAAATTTATTAGTACACCTGAACTATGGATATTAAAAAAAAATTAGTTGATATGGACATTAAAATTTACAGGTGGATGAATTTCTTAAGAATTATTCCATAAATAACAAGAAACTAATTCACCACCCCAATTGTATATATATACCTTAGTCCATCAATTAGAATTTGAGACTATGATTCCCATAAAAAATGATACTGTTACATAGTATGATAAATCAAAACTCTATGAATAGAAGTGTAATTAATGCTACATATGGAATAAGTACAATAGTTGGAGGAGTGAAATGATTCATTACTTATAGTAACTCTCTATAGAGGTATGAGATGATCTGATAATTGATTTTAGACCCATTATGGATGGCGCTACTATGACTCAACTTGATAATATAAATATTTATAATGATGAAAAGGCCCTAAAAAGCATTCCATCTCAATTAGAAAAGTTTTATTAACATATCATGGGCTATGTAATTGTGATGGAAATATGATAAAAATATATAATAAGTTTTAAAGGAATTTTTAAAGTCAAATAAGCTAAAATAAATATTTATTGGGACATAATTTAAATATTGTAATGTTGATTAGGTTGGGAATATTAACAATTATTTCATATGGGTTAATGAAATATTTATCTATAATGAGTGGATTAGAGAGATGATAGATGATCACACAAATAATAATAAAATGATAATGGACATTCTATATTTGTTTGATCCTTATGTATCTCCCTTAGAAGCTAGAGAAGTCATTATATCTAATGATCCACTCAATATAATCAATATATATGAGATAATTACAATATCATCCTCAAGATAAATTAAAAAGATGAAATGTTATTTCTAGAAGTGAGAAAAAGTAAAAAGAATAATAAATTTTTGAATCAAGTTATTATAATTATGAAAAAAATATCAATATTTAAAAATTATGATTTCACTGTAATTGAGTATATTTATTATTGTAAAATAGAAATAAGCTAAAAATAAATCATCTTGTTTTTTTAATCATAAAAGATTGGTATTTTTTTATCAAATTTAAAAATAAGAAGGACATTGAAATTGATTTATATTGGGATCACAGGAAACCCTAAAAACATAAATTGGAGACAATTATGAAGAAAAATTGAAACATAAAATGAAAAATATCAAATTTAATGGAAGACCATGTATATACGTCATTAAGATAATAGTTTTTTTTATAAATATCAATTATTTTATGATTTTAAAATTGATTTTATTCATCAGGTTGTAATGAATATTGAGATGAATAAAATGATTTTTTGTGAATATTGAAAAAAAAATATGGATGATTCTTTTGATGAGAGACTAAAGTTAAAAAAAATAGAATAAGATGATATTAAAATAATTGAATAATTTAGTTACCGAAAATGAATAATAAATAAATAATGAATTCGTTGTTATTTATAAAATCGAGAAATATAAAATATACAATTTTGAGGATATGAAGTTACTAAGAGATCATGATCACAAATTGGAATTTAATAAAAATGGTATATTTTAATGAAAATAAATGACTTATTTATTAAACATATATTTAATAATATAATAGATGACATCAAGAGTTCATTTAATGTTAACAGAGTTAATTTTGAAGCTAATGAGTTGTATGAATTATGTGAAAAAAGTAAAATTTTACCCATATAGTTTCTAAATAGATATATTATTTAAAATAGTGCAAAGGTGAAATTAAAATATTAAAGGGATTATAGAATGAAAACTATATAGGGTATTTTCAAATTAATGGATAAGAGTATTATTTTAATGAAACTACTATCCCTATGAAAAATGGTCTTTGATGGATGGTTTATGACCCCAAAAATATTTTAGATAGATTCAATATCAAGGCTAGATATCATAGTTCATTGAATATCGTTATTTTTGTAAATTTCATGGAAACAAAGTTCTATCATTCATGAATAAAATTCCGTTGATATGGATATGGAAAGACCTAAGGGGAAGTTAGGTTTGAAAATAAAAAAAAATTAGAGATAGAATAGAGTTACCAAGAAGGCCCCAAATACATCAATTAAAATGTTGACATGGATCTATTATTTTATGTTGAGAATATAGAAAAATGTAACAACCATTGCATATGGTTGACTAAATTTCTATCGTAACATCCAAATGGTAAAAATTGGATGAATATTCATGTCACAACCCATCCCCCGGGAACCGTGCCATGACTACCCCAAGCCTGCCTTCGATAGTCTAGGGGCTGGAAACTAGCACTGAAGGTATATTCTCTAAAACTGGGAAGGAATTGCCTTTATAACCTCTAAACACACACAACCATGCACACATAAAGATATGAACTCAAGTAAACTGAATAGTAAACAGAGTGAGTATAGTAAGTAAAATTGGCCAGAATACATGCCCAACTGGAAAGTACAAGAAAGTAAAAGTACAAGTAAACTGAAGCAGCTCCAGTGATCACCCACCAAGGATCCTACTTGAAGGGTAGGTACATCTCTCAAATAGTCTTCTATATGGTATGCCTCATATAAGGTCCACCTCCAAGCTACCTCGAGCCCTAATACTCTCATCCTCATTCACCACTCTCTGTCGTTTGCAACAAACACAACGATGTGCGGGCATACCCATGAAGGGGTGAGTATAACAATACTCAGTAAGGACCCCGAGACCCTCAAGGTCTCCCAAAATACACAAATGATAAACCAAAAAGCATGAAAACTACTGGCAATCCTACTTAGGTATATTCCCATACATATACCTAAGTTATCAAGTAAACCAATCTAAATAATGAGGAAAAACAAGGCCCAAATCATTAGGCTTGAGCTCAACCGTTCCACAAAGGAAGGTATACCACGAAGTTAAGTACCACATAGGTATGCCACATTGAATAATACCACCAAGGTATAACCACAATGTAATGTACCACACATGTACGCCACACATAAGAATACCACCAAGGTATCACCAGGAAGAAAAGTACCTCGCAGATATACAACATAGAATAATACCACCAAAGTAATAACAGGAAGGAAAGTACCACACAGGTACGCCACACAAAAGAATACCACCATGGTATCACCATGAAACAAAGTACCACACAGGTACGCCACACAGATTAATACCACCAAGGTATTACCACGAAGAAAAGTAAGATGCAAGTACACACTCACCTTTCCCCAGGTATAACTTATGTATAGTAGTAGAGATGATTAGATGTAACAACTAATTCATCTTACTCTATTAAGAGGCAGACCCACGAAGGATCCTAATTCATCATCAGACCCACAAAAGATCGTACTATATCGTCTGACCCACACATGATCCTAGTACATTTTAAGTAAGGCGTCAGACCCATGCAGGATCCTAGTACATCATCAGTACATCGTCAGACCCACACAGGATCCTATTAAAGCATCAGTATGTCATCATACCCACACAAGATTATATTACATCATCATTACATCGTCAGATCCACACAGGATCCTAGTACATCTTCAGTACGTCAACAGACCCACACAGGATCCTAGTACTACATCAGTCCCACAAAGGATCCTAGAGTAGTCCCGAATGGAATCATAGAGTGGTTCCTTGTGGGTCCTTCAATCACATACCCATGAAGGATCCCTTTCTCAAGTCACAGCCAGATATAGGGTTCCCTGCACTAAGCTTTCTCATCATTGGGAGTGTCTACTCCTCAAGACACTAGTCGATACTCTAACTGCCATGAAGTCCCACGAAGAAGTATCCCAAAGGACCACAACATCATAGGGGTATAAACTCAATAGACGGTTCATCAATCAGAAGTCTGGTCTGTATGTTATTGGCCTTTTCGTCCAAAGGTTTGAGTTTTATGTTATTAACCATGACAGTGGGCTCCACATAGGTGGGGCACATTTTTTTAGACCGTGAGGGAAATTCGTGCGATGTCCTTGGGTGAGATAGTGGAAATCGCAAGGTTGGCGCATGGTTTTCCAAACTGTATGGGGTAACCATGATGCCACATAATGTTTGGGTTTTTATGTTCCGGGTCACCCGAGATTTCCCATTTTTCCCCATTCTTTCTCCCAATTGTGGCTCAGGCGGGAGTTCCAATTTTCCGTGGCTGCATAGATCCTTATCATGTTTTGGAGGCAAATCTAAGGGGTCTCTTGGTGGATTAGAGGTGGTTATCCTCGGCTAAGTCCATATTTTGGCGTGAGGGTTGCGGTGCGGTGGGGTGTTTCCATAGATGGCCGGATAGCCAGACATCTTCTCTATCACAATGATTTAATCAAAACTATAAGGGTTTGTAGAGAGGTCGGGCCATTTTTGTTTGGCCCGCACCCTCTGCGTTAGAGTGGTAGCGAGGAATTCACAATTTTTTCTTGATTCATGATGAATTTCCAAAAATGGGTAAAAGGGAAATCTAAACAACAATCCCTACAACCACCAGCAATAATTAGTCTCAATCTCGCAATAAAAGAAATAATCCACTGATCAACTAGATAGTGAGTTGATCTGCGTTCTTTGTTTAGAAGATATGAACATTTGAATCGATGATCACACATAATTAAATCCCTTCCTTGATGGTTTTTTGTTGTGTTACGAGAGATAAGTTGAAGATTTTGATGTTCATCACGCTCACCACACACCTTCGATCCCGAGCTTGTTCGTCAGATAAATTCTCTTTGATTGAGGAGGTTCTTTGTTTTTGAAGAAGTCCACCGTTGGATGATGTCATGTGTAAGGAGTCAAAGATTTTGGAGAACATCAGTGATCTTCATTTGGAAAAGCATTCTTCGTGGAAGAAGTTCTTCGTTGGAGAAGTGAAATCCTCCCAAAATCTCTCCCCTTCTCCATTGCCGAAATCATTCCCCCAATCCCAACCAAAAATTATATAGACTACATAATATAATATGTTATCTATTTAGTATATTGTAATAATTTCATATTGTCTTAATTAATTAATTGATGAGTTGACATAATTAATCAAATGGGGGAGGTACATTTAATGTGGGAGAAGTTCAAGAGGCTTTTCAACATTTAAGAGAGAGTTTAAGGGTTTCTCCTATTATGAGGGTTCGAGTGGTTCCCACCATCATAACCCATGTGGGAGGTTTTATTTCAGGTGGTTTCGACCATTATAACATCAACATATAAGGTTTCAACAAATAAAAATGTTAAACATTTTTATTTTATTTTATTTTTTCACAAAAAAACACAAAAACTAACATTCACCCTCGACAAACTATTGTTAAGGTGAAAGTATCCTTAAGCGAGTATCGGTGCTGTGATTTCAAAGGTTTCCTCCAATTTTAATTCCGAGCACCGGGTCAAATGTTACCAAAACCCACTTGTACGTTTACTGAAAAAACCTAAAAAAATTCTGAAATTCATTATGGGCACTCCGGGCCTCGGAATCACGTACCGCCAATTTTTACAGACTCGTAAAATTCCCATTTAATAATAAACAATTACATAGACATTCCAGATCATTACATTCCCTCCATCCCCAGGATTTGTGTCCCTGAAAGACACATCACAAAACTATGAAAACATGTGGGGGTACAGAGCAAGAATCTGAGCCTCCCACTCCCATATTATCTCTTGGAGGTTCATGTGCTGCCTGCAAACGCACACCAGAGGTATCAACTGCCCATGAAGAACCCGCTCCGATCGATCCCCGATCTCTACTGGAACCTCTGTAAATGTCTCCCCATCATCGACGTCCATCTCATCATGGTCGAAGATGTGAGAAGGGTCGTGCACGTATCTCCTCAGCTAGATAGGTTAAAAACATTGTGCACCCGGTGCAACTAAGGTGGAAGAGCTATGTGTTAAGATGCCTCTCCAAATAAATTGAGAACCTGGAAGGTTCTAATGAACATCAGAGGTAACTTTCTGCCTCAGCCAAATCTCTACAAACCTCGTCATGGTGAGACCCGTAGAAAGGTGTGGTTTCCATCCTCGAACTCCAGAGGTCTATGTCTTCTGTCAGCATATGACTTATGCCTGCTCTATGCAGTCTTCATCCACTCCTCGATGATCTGCACTTTCTCTGTGGTAGCATGTACCATCTCTACTCCCACTTGTGATGACTCTCCTAGGTCAGTCCAGCACAAAGGTGATATGCAAGGTCACTCGTACATCACCTCAAAAGGTGTCATTCCAATGATGGAGTGATAATTGATGTTGTATGAAAACTCAACTAAAGTAAAGTGATCCTCTCAACTATGACCAAAGTCGAGGATGCAAGCACATAGCATGTCATTGAGGGTCTAAATGGTCTGCTCAGTCTGGCCATCCGTCAAAGGATGGAAGGCAGTGCTCAAATGAAGCTGCGTCATGACAGTCTCCTTCATCCCCTTCCATAGTCGGGAGGTAAAATGTGCATCACAATATGATAAAATCTTCAAGGGTACTATATGTAGTCACACAATATGTTGCACATTGAGGCGTCCCAGGAACTCAACAGAACCCTGCTCTCTAATCAGTTTGAAGTGGGCCGACTTGGTGAGTCAATTGATGATCACCTAGATCGAATCATGACCCCTAGATGTACGTGGAATTCATGTCACAAATTCCATGGATATCCATTCCTAATTCCACTCTGGAACCTCTAAGGGATTAACCAATCTTGTTGGTACCTGATGCTTTTCCTTCACTTGCTAACAAGTGAGGCACGAAGAGTCAAACTCTACTACTGCTTTCTTCATTCCCATCATCCATGGGTGTCGTCATAGATCCTGGTACATTTTTTCCACTTCTGGGTGTACCTCTAGACGGAAAGTGTGTAACTCTCTCAAAACTTCATCTCGAAGTGACACTGGTACCATGGTACGTCCTCTAAAGTTAATGGCGTTCTCCCCACCTTCAGAAAATACATCAGGTGTGTGTCCTGTGAATACCTGAGCACGCCATGCCTTGTAGTCAGTGTACATACATTGTGCCTCCCTGACTCGCTGAAGAAGTGGGGGAGTGATTGTAAGATACTATCGAAAAGATTCTCTATCTCCGTCCACAAATGATATCTTCAAAGCAGCCAGCTACTCCATCACCTCACCTAGTAGCTGTACACCAGACCTTCTGCTGAGGGCATCTTCTACTATGTTCACATTCCCTGGAGTATAGACTCTCTCGGAGTCATAGTCCAGGAGAACTCAAGCCAATGTCCTTGTCTCAGGATCTGGTCCTTCTGAGAAAAGATATACCTAAAACTCTTTTGATCTGAGTAAACTGTAAAATGCTATCCCATAAACTAATTTCACCACATCTATAGGGCGAAGACGAACGCTGCTAAAACCAAGTCATGGGTAGAATAGTTCTGCTCATGTTGTCTCACCTGTCGAGAACCCTATGCAACCACTACTTGTTCCTGCATCAGGACTCATCTGAGCCTGATCCTTTATGTGTCACAGTAAACTATGTACACAACAGCATCCTCCAGAAGCATTAAGATGGGGTCACTAGTCAACCACTACCTCAGCTCTTGAAAACACAGTTGGCATCTCTCTGATGACACAAAGGGATGCCCTTTATTTATTAATGCTGAGAAAGGTGCTGCATCTCTGGAGAAATCTGCACAAATCTCTAGTAGTACCTAGCCAAAGCAGAATTCCCTCTCCCTTTGGGGATGTAATCCTATAAATATATTTTGAAAAGATGTCCCCATGTTCATCCATTCATGTTTGGAACTAAAAACGCAAAACTCCTGATGCTATAAGGGTAAGGCTGGCTGACTCATGAGTGATTGGCTGCACCCTCCTATGCATGAGTAAATTCGGTTAGATCACACCCTCGGCATACATGTGATTACCATGTCTCCTCCCAATGGTATCTACAGACGTGAGGGTCAAGTCAACTATTTTACCAGAAACTCTATGTCATGGAAAAGATTCATGGAAGGATGGAAAGATTGGTACATCTTTCTATTAATACTGATGCTAGTAGTAGACATAGACCATACCTCAAATCATTCCTAGATCCCTTGGATCACACTCCATGAATGCATGAAGCTACTCCATATCCATGTCTTCCAGCTCTCTGAGCCAGGTGGGGTCCACAAAAAGAGGGGTGGTTGTAACATGTCGAAAAGTAATCCACCTCATGTTGCTCTCCTAGTTTTGCTTAACCGTCTTCTGCCCTGAAGATTCATTTGTCCCTAACACTTCTTCTTCTTGAAAAATTTTACACGCCCAAGTCTCTGAGACTGGTGTCGGTTTCCGGTTTTTCCACTGTTAACATTCACAAGCTGTATCTGCTCAGCCAAAGAACATGCAACCACAAACGTTCTCTCTAACACCCTAACAAAAGTAGGAATTCGTAGAGGTATAGTGATGGCTTGGTTGTCCTTAAACACATCTCGTTCAGTAGTCTGAACCATAAATAATTGATCGTACTGTATTCATCGAGTACTAGGAATGGTTGGTACGCTTCAAAGAATATTAAGCTACCGACATATCGTAATGTAGAAGCTGTATAAGCTCTAGATAACTCTCTTCCACCTACTCAATCTAGTCCTCATCCGCCTATGAGTCGGGCACACCTCGGAACCTGAGGCGTATCAGATGCTGAATCACGGGTAAGGCATTATGCCTATATGTGTCCTCAACCGGTACTTCCGGTAGTATATATTGACCAACAAGTAGTGATATAGATGGAACACTACCCGATGGTACCATCTCGGGAAACGGTCTACATAACAGAACCTCATCACTATGTGTACCATCCTCAAGGTCTCTCAATAATAATGACTAGTAGAAAAGATCTCCATCTGCTCTAATGTTGTCTCAATTAGGCAGAAAACTCATGCAATCACCTCCATCCATCCCTCATTTGCGTGGGAATCTGTCTTGACTCAAAACCTTAGAGGCCTCTACTACTGTAACTTGTGAAACATGCTCAGTCAGGGTGCACCAACAGCTAGTGCGGATAGTGGTATCTACTGCCCAATAGGTGGTGGTGTTGTTGGTACACCACCCCAAGGTGCCAACATAGTAAGAGGGCACTACTCTAGAGCCTCATCACTCAGTGGGCTATCATCGTGTACTCTCTTAGGAATCCTAGATGGTTATCTACACAGCGGAATCCTGATATGAAATAGGTGTGTCATAGTCATTAAGTTATACCAGGTGAGATGACTCATGAAAACACAAGAAAAAATTTCAAAACATACATGCAATCAGTGTTTTCATGCACTGAGTCAGAAATCAAAAATTAGGGTCCTAGTGTATGGATACTTTTGTTGCCGCACCAACACTGGATTCCCTAAACTAATAACAACACTCAGAACACATAACATTATTTCCATTAAAAAGATCAGAGTCTTATTTTCTATAGAAGAACCAACTCCTATGATACCAATTTGTACCCATGAATCCCTCGGGGACCATTCTGTGAATAACCCAAGCCCGCCTTCCATAGGCTAGGTGCTGGCGACTAGCATCCAAGGCGTATTCCCAAAAACTAGGAAGGCATTGCCATTATAACCAGTAAACATATGTAAGCAATCACACTGAAAAATACGAACTCAAGATAACTGAATAGTAAACTGAGTGAGTATAGTAAGTAAAATAGGACAGAATACAAGCCCAAATGGAAAGTACAAGAAACTGAATGTACAAGTAAACTGAAGTGGCTCATGTGATCCCCCACCAAGGATCATACATGAAGGGTACGTATAGATCTCAAACGGTCGTCTCTATGGTATGCCTCATCTAAGTCCCACCTTTGAGCTACCTCTTGTCCTGAAACTCTTGTCCTCAGTCAGTGCTATCTGTCATATTTTCCAAGTACAACGAGGTGCGGGCATAGCCCATGCAAGGGTGAATATAACGATACTCAGTAAGGACCCTGAGACACTCAAGGTCTCACAAAATATACAAATGATAAACCAAAAATCATGAAAACAACTACAAATCCTACTTAGGAATATTCCCATACATATACCTTTGTTATCAAGTAACCACTTCCCAATCATGAGGAAAAACCAAGCCGAAATCAGTAGCCCAAAGCTCAACCATTTCAAAAAGAAAGGCATTCCACAAATGTAAGTACCATACAGTTATGCCACATATGAAGAATACCACCATGGTATCACCATGAAGCAAAGTATTACATAGGTATGCCACACAAAAGAATACCACCTTGGTGCCTCCTTGAATCAAAGTACCACAAAGGTATTACCATGAAGGAAAGTACCACACAGGTACGCCACACAAAATAATACCACAAAGGTATCACCACGAAGCAAAATACCACACATGTACGCCACACAGAAGAATACCACCATGGTATTACAATGAAATAAAGTACAACACAAGTAGGACTCTGCACACACCTGGTATAACTTAGGAACAATAGTAGAGATGAATAAAAGTAACTACAAATTCATCTTACTCTATTAAGAGGTAGACCCACGAAGGATCCAAATTCATCATCAGACCCTCACAGGATCCTAGTATATCGTCATACCCACACATAATCCTAGTACATTATCAGTACATCACCAGACCCACACAGGATCCTAGTACATCATCAGTACATCGTCAGACCCACAAAGTATCCTAGAACAACATTAGTACATTGTCAGACCCACACAGGATCCAAGTACATCGTTATTACGTCGTCAAACACACACATGATCCTCGTACATCGTCAGAACATCGTCATACCCAAACAAGATACATGTACAACATCTGCCCACACAGGATCCTAGAGTAGCCCCACATTGAATCCTAGAGTGGTTCCGTGTCGGACCCTCAATCACAGACCCATGAAGGATCCCCTTCTCAAGTCACATCTAGCTATAGGGTTCTCGAACTAAGCTTGCTTATCTCTGGAAGGGTCTTCTCTTCAAGACACTAGTCGATAAACTAATTGCCATGAAGTCCCATGAAAAAGTATCCCAAAGGACCTCCATGTCATTGGGGTCTTAATTCAATAGATGGTGCATCAATCAGACACTTGTTCTGTATGTTATTTTCATTTTCATCTCGAGGGTCCGGTTTGAACGTTATTAACATTGACAGTGGGCTCTGCACCGATGGGGCATTGCTTTTTAGACCGTTCGGGAAATCCGTGCAATTTCTCTAGGTGAGACGGTAAGAACTTCATGGTTGGGTCATGGTTTACCAAATAGTGTGTGGAAACCATGTGGCCACTTAATGTTTGGGTTTTTAAGTCTTGGGAAACCCGCGATTTCCCATTTTCGACATTTTTTCTCTCACTCGTGGCTCACGTGGGAGTTCTAGTTCTCAGAGTTTTAGGATATCCTTAGCTCATTTTTTAGGCAAATAAAAGGGGTTTCTTGGTGGATATAAGTCGGTTCTAATTGGGTAAGTCTCGATTTTGGCGCGAGGGTCGTGGTGCGTCAGGGTTCTACCGCCGATGGCCAGATGGCCATCTGTCTTCTCCGTCGAAAAGAATTCACCAAAACACAAGGGTTTTCAGAGAGGTCGGGCCAGGTTTGTTTGGCCCACACCTTTTGCATTAGAGTGGTAGCAAGCGGTTCACAATTTTTTCTTGAATCATGAAGAATTTCCAAAAACAGGTAAGGGGGAAATTCAAACAACAGTACCTATAACCACCTATAATAATTATTCCTAATCCGGCTAAAAAAGAAATCATATGATTATAAACTAGTTGGTGATATGATCCGAATTCTTTGTTTTGAAGGGATGAACATGGGAATCAATGGTCACAAATTATTAAACCCCTTCCTTGAAGGTTTGTTGTTGTGTTGCGAGAGAGAAGTCAAAGATGCCATCGTTCGTCGCGCCCGCCACATGGCTCCGATGAAAAGTTTGTTCATTGGATAAATGATAATTGATGGAGGTGGTTCATAAGTTTTGATGATGTCGACCATTGGAGGATCTCATAAGGAAGGAGTCAAATATGTTTGAAAATGTCAGCATTCTTCATTTGGAGAAGCATTCTTCTTAGAAGAAGTTCTTCATTGGAGAAGGGTAATCCTCCCAAAAAGCTCTCCCCTTTTCCATTTCCAAATACATTACCCCAATCCCCACCAAAAATAAAATAGCCATCATAATTGAATATGTTATCTATTTAGTTTTTTGGAATAATTTCAAATTGTCTTAATTAATTAATTAATGAGTTGGAATAATTAATCAAATGTGTGTGGCATAATTAAAGTGGGAGAAGTTCAAGGGTCTTCCCGACATTTAAGAGGTAGTTTTAGGGTTTCTGCCATTATGAGGGTTCCGAGTGGTCCCCACCACTATAACCCATGTGGGAGGTTTTAGTTTAGGTTTTCCCCACCTTTATTACATCACATGGGCTATTTCAACAATAGAAAATTGTAAACAGTTTTTTTTATTTTATTCTTTTACAAAAAAAATCAAAAACTAACTTTCACCCTCGACCAACTGCCATCGAGGTGAAAGTCTCCTTAAGTGAATACCCCCACTGCGAGTTCAACGGTGTCCTCAGATTTCAATTCCGAGCACCAGTTCAAATGTAAGAAAAACCTGCTCGCACATTTACTAAAAGAACATCAAAAATAATTAGAAATTAATTACGGGCTCTCTAGGCCTCAGAATCAAGAACCGTCAATTTTCACGGACTCATAAAATTCCCATTTAATTAAAAAAATTACATGGAAATTCTAGTTCATTATATTCTCCACACATCATTTCTTTGCATCTTCAAAATCCACATCACAAAACATGGGAAAAAATGGGGGTACTGAGCACGAAACTGAGCCTCCCTCTCCCATGTTCTCTCTGGGAGGTTCCAATGCTGCCAGAGAACACACACCAGAGGTATCGACCGCCCACGAAGGACACGCTCCTGTTGATCCTCAATATATAATAGAACCTTTGTAAAAGTCTCCCCATCGTTGATGTCCATCTCACCGTGGTCGATGGTGTGAGAAGGGTCGTTCGCGTATCTCTTCAGTTGGGATACGTGGAAGACATTATGCACCCAGTGCAACTGAGGTGGAAGAACTAAGCGTTAACCCACCTTGCCAACTCTTATAAGGACCTAGAAGGGTCTAATGAACCACGAAGATAACTTGCTGCCTTAGCCAAATCTCCAAAAACCTCATCATGGTGTGACCCATAGGAAGACGTCACCATCCTCGAACCCCAGAGGTCTCCATCTCCAGTCGGCATAAGACTTCTTCCTTCTCTGTGTAGTCATCATCTGCTCCTGGATGATCTGTACTTTCTCTGTAGTAGCCAGTACCATCTCTAGTCCCACTACTGCTGACTCCCCTGGGTCATTCCAGCACAAAGGTGATCCGCAAGGTTGCTCGTACGTCACCTCAAAAGGTTATATCCTAATGGTGGAGTGATAGTTGTTGTTGTATGAAAACTCCACCAAAGGCAAGTGATCATCCCAGCTACGACCAAAGGCAAGCTTCCAAGAACGCAACATTTCCATGAGGGTTTGAATGGTCTGCTCAGTCTGGCCATCCGTCTGAGGATAGAAGGCAGTGCTCAAAAATAGGTGTGTCCCAAAAGCCTCCTGCAACCACTTTCTGAGTCCGGATGTAATATGTTCATCATGATAAGAGACAATCATCGAGGGTACTCCATGTAGCCGCACAATATCATGTACATAATGGCGTCCCAAGATCTCTACTAAACCATACTCTCTGATTGATAGGAAGTGGTCCGAATTGGTGAGTAGGTCGATGATCTCCCAGATAGAATCACGACCCATGGATTTTTGTAGAAGTTCTATCACGATGGCCATGGATGTCACATCCCACTTCTACTCTAGAACCTTTAAAGGCTGAACCAACACTACTGGTACTTGATTATCCACCTTCACTTGCTAACAAGTGAGGCACTGAGAGACAAACACTACTAATTATTTATTCATTCTCATCCACCATTGCTAACGTCAAAGATCCTAGTACATCATCTCCACTTTTGGGTGTGCCGCTAGTGGGGAAGTTTGAAACTCTTTCAACACTTCCTCCCGAGGTGACACTGTTACCATGGTACATATTTTAAAGAGAATGATGTTATCACCACCTTCCGAAAATACATCAGGTGCCTATCCTATGGATATTTTCACATATCATGCCCTGCAGTCAGTGTCCCCATGTTGCGCCTCACTAACTCACTGAAGAAGTGAGGGAGTGACTATAAAATATTTTAGAAAAGCTGCTCTATCTCAATCCAAAAAGGATATCTGAAAAGCATCTAGATGCTCTATCACCTCGCCTAGTAGATATATTCCAGACCTCCTTCTGAGTGCATCTGCAACTAGGTTCCCCTTCCCAAGAGTATAGACTATCTCGAAGTCATAGTCCTAGAGGAACTCAATCCAACATCGTTGTCTCAAGATCAGGTCATTCTGAGATATGATATAACTGAGACTATTGTGATCAGAGTAGGCAGTAAAATGCATTCCCATCAAGTAATGTCACCACATCTACAGGAAAAAGACCATAGTTGTTAACTCCAGGGCATGGGTAGCATGGTTCTTCTCATGTTGTCTTAGCTATCGAGAACCATATGCGACCATTGATCTCTCCTGCATCAGGACTCATCCGAGCGAGGTCCCTGATGTGTCACAATAGACTATGTACCCTACGCCCTCCTCTAGAAGCATTAAAATGGGGGCACTAGTCAGCCTCTAACTTAGCTCTTGAAAACTCCGATGGCATCTCTTCGACCACACGAAGGGTTTCTCTTTCTCTGTCAATGATGAGAAAGGTGCTGAAAATTGAGGGAAATCTGCACAAATCTCCGGTAATACCTATCCCAAGCAAACGTCCCTCTCCCTTCGGGGAGGCATTCCTATAAACATCATTTGAAATGATGTCACCATGCTCTGCCACTCTTTCTTGGAACTGAACACTCAAAACTCTTGTTGCCACAAGGTTAAGGCTGTCTAACCCGTGATTGACAGGTTGCACCCTCCTATGAATGCATCTATCATGTGCTGCCTAGGATTCCTTTTTTTCCAACCAAGAAAACCCCATTCCAATGTTGTAGTTAAACCACAACCATTTTTCTTAATATGTTCAATATGAGTATACACTATGGATGTTCAGTCTATACCCACACTAAGGTCGTAAGGCCTTGACGCTGACACCAAGAGGTTTCAACAGAAACTCTTTCCTCAAGGGTCATATCACACCATCAATGTACAAGTGTTTACCATGTCTCCTCCCAAAGGTATCTACAGATATGAGGGTCAAGTCAATGGATTAACCAAAAACTCTAGGGTTTAGAAAAGATTCGTGGAAGGAAAGAATTATTGGTACCTATGTATATTGATATAGTGGCTAGTTGTAGACACACACTGTACCTCGAATCATTCCTAGAGCCCTTGGGTCACACTCTTTGACTGCATGCAGCTACTTCCTTTCCCTATGATCTAGCTCCCTGAGCCTGGTGGGGTCAAAAAAAAAGGGTTTTGGTTATAACATGTCAAAAAGTACTCCACCACATGCTACTCTCCAAGTTATTCTTCCACGCCTGCTGCCCTGCATGATTTATTTTTCATTAACACTTCTTCTTCTCGAAACATTTTACACGCCCAAGTCTCTGAGACTTGCACCGGTTTCATGTATTTCCTCTATTATCATTTACTGGCTATATCCGCTCAACCAAAGAATATTCAACCACCAATTTTCTCTCTAACACCTTAACATAAGTAGAAATGCATAGAGGAATAGTACTGGCTCGGATTTCCTTAATCACACCTCACTCAGAAGTCTGATCCCCGATGTTCTAATCATATCATATTCATCGAGTACTAGGAATGGTTGGAATGCCTCAACGAATATTGAGCTTCCTACATATCATCCTACCGAAGATGTATAAGCTCTAGATAACTCTTAGCCACCTCCTCAAGACAGTCCGCAGCTGCCTGTGAGTCAGGATCGCCTCGAACTCTGAAGGTTATTTGATGCTAAATCATGTGTATTTCACTAAGCATATATGTTTCCTCTACCGGTACTGCCAGTTGTAACTACGGACCAACAAGTAGTGATATAGCTGGCACAATACCCAAAGGTTCCATCTTGGGAAATGGTCCATGTTACTAAGCCGCATCAATATTCAGACCATCCCCATGGTCACTCACTGAAAAAGATTAGTATCTAAGATCCCCATCTTCTCAATTTTTGCCTCAACTAGGCGGAAAACTCTAGCAATAGCCTCTAGCCAGCCCTCAGCTACTTGAGAATCTGTCTCATCTCAAAAGCTCAGAGGCCTCTACTACTGGAACTCATGCAACTCGATCAGTCAACGTGCACTGTCCGCTAGTGCAACTGGTGGTATCTGCTGCCCAAAGGATGGAGGTGGTTCTAGTACACCTCCCGATTGTGCCAACATAGTAAGTGGGCTCGATACTAGAGCCTCATCGCTCAGTGGGCCGTCATCATGTACTCTCTCGGGAATAATTATAATGACCCATACTTTACATACATTGTTATTACTTCATAATTGAAGCATACTTAGTACAACATATAACAAAAACCACAAAAGGACCGTATAGGTATAGTGTCTTTAGAAACTTGGAAACATAAACAACCAGTTCATAAATCTTCTACGGTGTCTCCCGTTTATTTCATTATATCTGGAGTCCCTATTAGCATATCCTACTTAATATCCTTCTTCCTGGATTAGGGAAAATAAAACATAAAAAATGGTGAGCTCAAATGCTCAGTAAGGGTAAACAAATGAAATATCAATCACATCATAACCTTTTGAAAATCATAACCTGCAAAAGAGTTCATAATATGTTTACATGGGTTAAATCATAGAATTGAAAATGAAATCCCAATAATCATAACATAAAACTTAAAACCTTTTGGCATGCACACATAATCATAGAGAATTATTTCTTCGTAGTCAAGACTCATTTCCAAGATTATCTTAGCGGACAAAGTCTATTTCTGAACCGAGTTCACTCCTCGTTTCAGTCCTATTTTACTGAACCACATTAACCTCTCATTCCATCCATGTCTATCTCATGAGATATAAATCGTTACCCAATGCATTGGAGGGAGATATAGGTCCCACCTGTCTCATAATGAATCCTTTCTTATGTGTGCCACAAAAACATAAATCATACCTCATAACATAACCCAAGTAATAAAAATGGGATTCTTAAACAACATGACATCATAAAAAGATTCATATAAGATAAAGGACTTCATAAAAATAATTTCATCATATCATACTCAAATAAATGTAATAAAAGGGATAGAAATAGAACCCTATATTGTCTTATATGGAAAATAATTTTGATAAAACATTTGAACTCCATTCTTGAGGAAAATATCCTTTCTTTTTCAAAAATGTTTTCCATTCTTAACATGTCATATAAATCTAAACTAAAAGATTTAAATTAAATATAAATGTGAAAACTTTTAAAGGAATCTTCATTGAAATAATGTTCTATTAATCCATTCATGCTGTATAAGTTAAAAAAACATTCTTCTCATACGTTTTTCGGAAAAGTCAAAAAGTATCTCGTTTTGAAAATGGAAAAAAATTCCTTTCATATCTTTTACTAAAAACTCACCAACAGGTAAAATTGGATTTAAATAATTGTAGAAGGGTAGAAATAACATTACATATTGAAGAAACATGGATGGGGATGATAAATACACCCTAGTAAATACCAAAGTATAAACAATCTCAGATTAAAATGAGATTGTGAGATTTTCCCTTACATTAGGTCCGATTTGATTCGTACATGTCTGAAGCTCCTGTATAATGATTTAAATAATGTTATTGACTTATTAAAGAATCATACTAATTGATATGATATCATATATGGTCATATTCTTACCTTCTTATTAGTAATATTTCATTGTTACTAGTTATTCGGGTCTTTATTGCTTTTTGTTCTTATGCGTGTTGTGCCGAATAAATTCTTATTCTTCTTTTTAGGATATAAATACCTTATATCCAGAATGGTATTAGTGCAATATATATCATGTTTATTCATTACATTCATTTATATAATTACCATGTAATGAAGATCAAGTAGAACGAGTCGCATCACATCGTGGAGATGGTAGGCCGTACATACGCACAAGTGATGATATCGTTCCCATGATTTTGGAATTGTATTGAATTGTACTTATACTATTTCAAAATCAATATCACTTTACAATAATCATATATAGTTACTCATTACACCATTATACCCATCCATGTATGGTGGTGGTGGAAAATAGATTACACCACGGCGTGGAGATGATATTCCGTACGTACTCACACGCGGTGATATCATTTTCCGTTGGATGAATAGAAGGTGAAATAGGGTTGTTTCATATTTGTAATAACATATCAGTATATATGTAATACTGATTTTATAACTTTATCATTAAACAACTAAAGAATAATAAGTTGAAGAATAAAGAAATTGAAAAAGATCGGTAATGGATATTACCTCTTTTTGACACGCATCTTTGAATACTCCACATAGGGAACTAAGATTGGTCTTTGAAGAAGACCAGGACCACTAGGATAATTCTAGGGAAGTGGATAAGAGGTTTTATCAGGGTTTGGCCTAACTTGAATTCTCAATGTGTTGTGAGGAGGTGAGGGAGGAGGTGGCCTTTTATAAGGGAGGAGAGGGGCACCTTAGGAAAATCTCAAATTATTATTTTATATTAAAGTCACATTAGATTTATAATGGCTCCAAAGAGTCTTATTTAAAAGAAAAAGTGGGTATGGGTATAAATCCTTTTATCCAATAGGTTTTAGACAAGTATTGGATATTATTTTAACCTTATCAATTAGATTTAACTCTAAGTTAAATAATTTAATTTTTACCGTGTCTTTTTGTTTTTTAACACTATATGGTTAATAAAATTACTATAACATTCCAAAAGAACCCCAAGTTGTTTATTATTAATATATATATCCTTATATATGTCATTTGTCTGAGAATTATATTTTTATGAATAAAATAACAATTAATAATATAATATTTGTTTTAAAAACTATTTTATGTTAGTTTTGACACTATTTGTACATGATTTTTGTGAAAATTATAACAGAATGATAAGTTCAAAACAAGTTAATTAAATAAACACTAACATGTCATATTAACTTAGAAAATTAGTATAATTCATAAAAAGTCTCAAATTACATTTATTTGGGCATTTATAACATAATTATGTTAATATTTCCTTAATAAGGTAATTACCGCACCATCGTTGAGTCATAAATAAATTAAATTATTTAAATTCTAAAAAATATAAATAAAATACCATTAGTTAGGAAATCTTTTTATCTTTCTAATTAATATTTATAATCGAATTTATCTTTTGTATAACCCTATATTAAAAAAAATTTAGTTATTAAACATTGATTTTAACTATTTTAACTCTTCATTAAATAAAATAATATTAAATGTCTTAATCTAATACAAGTGGACCTAAATGGTAATATTATATTTATAAGGTTGTTTTTGTTCGAATTACACTTATCCAATAGAATTATGACATGTTTTAGGGTAATAGTAATATCATTTTTACTTTTAATTATCCTATTTACTATTAACCGCGGTAAATAAAAGTAAAAAGTTACTTTTCACCAAAAAATTATTTTCATCTCATTGAACCACATTTTACTTACTGATATCAACCGTGTGTCTCGGATTTTCTAAATTCCATTCACAGAATTGTTAAAATTAAGTTTTATGAAAAATTCAGTTTTTTAACTACCACTTAGTGGTTTCACTATTCATCAAAAATTGAAAGTTTTCAGAAAAATACCTAAATTTCACCCTAGGCTAATTTCGGTATTATGAATCCAAAAATGAAGTCCATTTTGAAAGATAAAATTTATATAATTTTAAAAAGTGGTTATTACTATTCATAACGGCTAGGTTATATAATATTTTAATAATATATCATTGTTTAGTGAAACTCGGTATTGCGTACAACACACGCTATCGAGGAAGGTCGTGATTGCGTGTAAAGCAATCCAAGATAGTGTTGTGTGTAAAGAAAGATTCCATTGCATATAACATAATTCATAAAAAGAAAATATTTCTCATAAAAATCTCGAGTGTTACATTCTACCCCCCCCCCCTTAAAATGAATTTCGCCCTCGAAATTCGTCACTTTGAAAAAAATAGATGAGGATACCTCTCCCATATCATATCCTCAAGCTCTCATGTAGCTTCTTCTAAATGTTGGTTCCTCCATAAAACTTTCACCAAGCGAGTGGTCTTGTTTCGTAGTACTTTTTCGCTACGATCCAGAATCTCTATCGGTCGTTCGTCATAAGAAAGATGTTGCTCTAGTGGTACAACTTCAGAGATGATTACATGTGACAGATCGGGTATGTACTTTCTCAGGAGCGATACATGGAACACATCATGAACTTCAGAGAGATTCGGTGGAAGTGCCAATCAGTAAGCTACCTTCCCAACATGATCCAGTATTTTGAAAGGACTGATATACCTAGGGATTAACTTTCCCTTCATCCCAAATCTCATTACTCTCTTCCAGGGAGAAATTCGTAAAAACACTTTATCTCCCACTTCAAACTCTAGGTCTTTTCTTCGATTGTAGGGATAATGTTTTTGTCGACTCTGAGCTGCTCTTATGTGTTGTTTAATAGATCAGACCTTTTCTGCCATCTCATCAACAAGATCAGGTCCTAATAGCTTTCTTTCCCTAACATCAACCCAGCATGATGGTGATCTGCATTTCTTTCCATAGAGAGATTCATAAGGAGTCATCTTAATACTGGATTGAAAGCTATTATTATATGAAAATTCCACCAAAGGTAGGTGTTGATCCCAACCACCTTTGAAATCCATAGAGCAATCTCTCAACATATCCTCTAGATATTGAATTGTCCTCTCAGACTGACCATCTGTCTGAGGATGATAAGCAGTGCTGAAACTCAACTCTGAATCTAGAGTAGGCAGAAGACTTCGCCAAAACTTCGAGATAAACCTCGGATCCCAATCAGATATAATGGAATGTGTTACTCCATGCAATCTTACCACTTACTTTACATATATCCTATCAAGCTGATCAAGAGATAAATCCCCTCTTATAGCAATGAAGTGTTCCAACTTCGTAAGACGATCAACTATAACCCAGATAGCATCATTGCCTTTGGCTGTTTTAGGAAGTCTAGTGACAAATTCCATAGTGATGTTTTCCCATTTCATTCGGGTATGGGTAATGGTTGTAACATCCCCTTAGACTTCTGTCCCTCGGCATTAACTTGCTGACAAACAAGGCATCGAGAGACGTATTCAGCAACATCTCTTTTCATTCCACCCTACCAGAAGTTCCCTTTCAGGTCACTATACATCTTCGTCCTTCCAGGATGAATAGAGAATGAAGAAATATGAGCCTCATCCAGTAGCTCCTTCTTTAATTCTAGGATGGGAGGAACACAAACCTGATTCCTGAATCTAATTATCTCATCATAATCAATTTGAAATTCATGAACATTTCTCACCTTCTTTTGTAACTCTACATCTTCTTTCTTTGCCTCTTTAATCTTCACATGCATAGATGGCTGAACATTCATTTGAGGAAGATAAGATTTTTACCCTTCCATTATAATTCCAAGATCCATACTTTGTAAATCCATAAATATTGGATCTTTTGAAATCCTCATCATAGATAAGCTATCACGGTTTTGTTGACTTAATGCATCAGCCACCTTGTTTTCTTTCCCGGGGTGGTAATGAATTGAGCAGTCATAATCCTTAATCAGCTCCAACCATCTTCTTTGGCGCATATTCAGCTCCTTTTGTGTGAAAATATACTTCAAACTTTTATGATCAGTATAAATATCTCACCTTTCACCATAAAGATAATGCCTCCAAATCTTTAATGCAAGGATTACCGCAGCTGGCTCCAAATCATGAGTTGGGCAATATTGCTCATGGATTTTCAACTGTCATAAGGAATACGCAATCACCATATCATTTTGCATAAGAACACACCTCAGTCCCTTCTTGGGTGCATCACTGTAGATCACAAACCTTTCTCCACTACAAGGTAGTGTGATAACAGGTGCACTGGATAGCCTTCTTTTTAACTCCTTGAAATTCTCTTCACACTCCTCGGTCTACATGAACATAACTCCTTTTCGAGTCAACCTGGTGAGTGGATTTGATAATTGTGAAAAATCATTCACAAAACATGAATAATATCCAGCCAAACTGAGAAAACATTGGATCTCGGTTACTGTTGTTGGTCTCGGCCACCTTTTGATAACCTCTATTATTTCCAGATCCACAGATATCTCCACTTTTGAGATTATGTGACCCAGAAATGAATCTTTTTCTACCCAAAATTCACACTTGGTAAATTTGGCATAAAGATTCTCCTTTTTCAGGGTCTTCAATACAATTCTCAAGTGGCCTTCATGTTCTTCCTTGCTCTTTGAATAGACCAGAATATCATCTATAAAGACTACCACAAATTGATCAAGATAGTCTCTAAAGACTCTATTCATCAGATCCATGAAGATAGCAGGGGCATTAGTAAGAACAAATGGAATCACTATAAATTCATAGTGTCCATACATTGTACGGAAAGCCGTCTTTGGTATATCCTCCCTTTTGACCCTTAATTGATGATACCCTGAATGAAGATCAATCTTGGAAAAGTATTGTGCTCTGTGTAGCTGGTCAAATAAGTCATCAATGCATGGGATATAATATTCGTTCTTGATAGTGATCTTGTTAAGTTCTCGATAATCAATGTAGAGTCGCATTGATCCATCTTTCTTCTTAAAAAATAGAACAGGTGCTCCCCAAGGTGACACACTAGGGCGTATGAATCCCTTATCAAGATTCTCTTGAAGTTGCTTCTTCAATTCCTGCAACTCAATTGGGGCAATTCTATAAGGTTTTCTTGAAATGGGCATAGCACCTGGTACGAGTTCTATTGAAAACCCAACTTCATGATTTGGTGGAAAAAATTCTAATTCCTCTGGAAAGACATCATCAAACTCCCGTACATTGGGAATATTCTTAATTGCGAGTTTCTCTCCTACCATTTTAGATAAATAACCTTCATTTAGTGGAATCAAGACTCATAATATGGATGAAATTTCCACTGGAAGGTTATGTTCATCCTTGCATCGATAGATGATCATAGATTGATCAGGAATATGAAATGTGACTTCCATTTTTTGGCAATTGATATGAGCTCTGTATAAAGAAAGCCAATCCTTGCCAAGAATCACATCGAATTCCACTATAAGAAGGATCACATGATTTACAGGAAGGACATTCCCACAAACATCAATTGGAGAAGAATTATAAACTTTCGATGCAACTGTTGTGCCATTAAAAGTTGTCACAGCTAACTCAACATCTAATTGTTGAGGTAATACTGTGATACCCTTAGACAATTCTTCAGAAATAAAAGAGTGGGTGGATCCAGAATCAAATAAAACATTTTCTACTTTAGAGTGGATGATTAGTGTACCTTTCACCACATCGTTATCGTACTCCACATCGTTGATAGAAATTGCATGTGGCATTACTTTGTCTCTAGCCTTAAGATTTTGTTGACGTCGGTCATCAACAATGACCCTTGGATTAGGGAATTTATTAGCATAATGCCTCATTTCGATGCACTTGAAACATTGAACTGTAGGAGGTGCATTCTGTGTATCCTTTTCTTTGTTCACATCACTAGACATCTTCTTCCCATCATTGCGGCATTCAAATTCCCGATGACATTCCTTTCCAGATTTGAAAAATTTACTTATCCCTTTAAGGCAATTCCCTCCATGTTTCTTTCCACACTTTGAGCATAAGGGAAAACTCGTCTTCTTTTCAGTGTGGTCTTTAGATTTCCCTTTTAATTCTATTTTTCTCTTCTTATCAAACCAATATGACTGATGGGTTACTCCAATCCCCATCTCACCCTTGAGAGAACATTGAACAATTTCCTCATAGCTATTGAAGTCCCTTATGGAAAACTCCCTTCGAAGACATGGTTTTAAGCCACTAAAGAATCGATCGATTTTTCTTTTCAGTTGGATAACAATTCCAGAAGCATACCTTGCAAGTCTTGTAAAATTTGCTTCGTAAGTACCAACAGATTCATCATCCTTTTGCTTCAATTAAAGAAACTCTTTCTCCATATTAGTTCGAAAAATACGAGGTATGTACTTATTGAAAAATAAGTTCTTGAATTCATCCCATTCTATAGACTCAATTTCATCTCTTGGACTCGTATTCTTGATAAGATTCCACCATTTATCAGCTTATCTTTCAAAACGATATACCGCTAAGATGGCTTTATCATGTTCAGAACATTGAAGAACTAAAAATATCTTTTCAGTGGTACTAATCCATTGTTCTTCCACTAATGGATCAGTTGAACCGTTGAATGAAGGTGGACGCTGCCTCATGAAGGATTCAACAGAATATTGTTCCTTTCTTTGCTCATTTGGAAGTCCTTCATGATTCATAGCTTGAGAAAGTTGTGTGATCATGGCTACATGATTTTTCATTCCAGCTACCATATCATTTGGTTGCTCAGGGGGACAATCATTGCATTGCCCGTTGCATTCTGCATTAACACGGTTCCTTCGGGTTCCCGCCATTGACTAAAACAAAGAAAAAAATTGTGAGCAAGACTAATTATAATAGGAAAACCACATAATCAAGAATAAAATTTAACGCTTAAGGTCTTATAATAGGTTCTTCATGGCCATTTCTAAAACACTAAGATTGATCTAGGCTTAGATATATCCTTAGGGTTCTTACTAAGGCTTTCACATCCTAGTTTCCAAAGGTTGACTATACCTTTCCTCTGATACAAACTATAACAACCCTTACTTCACGTACATTAATATTACTTCATAATTGAATCATACATAGTAAAACATATAAAAAAACCAAAAAAGGGCCATATAGGTATAGTGTCTTTAGAAACAGGGAAACATAAACAACCAGTTCATAAATCTTCTACGGTGTTGCCCATTTATTTCATCATATCTAGAGTCCCTTTTAGCATATCCTACTTAATATACTTCTTCCTGACCTGGGGAAAAGAAAACATAAAAAAAGGTTGTTCTCAAATGCTCAATAAGGGTAATCAAAAGAAATATCAATCACATCATAACCTTTTGAAAATCATAACCTGCAAAAGAGTTCATAATATGTTACCACGGGATAAATCATAGAACTGAAAATCAAATCCCAATAATCATAAAATAAAACTTGAAACATTGTGGCATGCACACATAATCATACAGAATCATTTCTCAGTAGTCAAGACTCATTTCCAAGACTATCTTAGTGGACAAAGTCCATTTCTGAACCGAGTTCACTCCTCGTTTCAGTCCTGTTTTACTGAACCAGATTAACCTGCCTTTCTAGTGAAGTCTATCTCATTAGATATAAATCGTTACCCAATTCATTGGAGGGAGATATAGGTCCCACACATCTCATAATTAATCCTTTCTCATGTTTTTCAGAAAAACATAAATCATACCTCATAACATAACCCAAGTAATAAAAATGGGATTCTTAAACAACATGACAACATAAAAAGATTCATATAAGATAAAGGACTTAATAGAAATAATTACATCATATCATACTCAAATCATTGTAAAAAGGGATAGAAAAAGAACACTATATTGTCTTAGATGGAAAATAATTTTGATAAAACATTTGAACTCCATTCTTGAGGAAAATATCCTTTCTTTTTGGAAAACGTTTTCAATTCTTAACATGTCATATAATTTTAAACTAAAAGAAGTTAATTAAGAATAGACTTGAAAACATGTAAAGGAAGCTTCATTGAAATAATTTTCTAGGAATCCATTCATTCCGTATAAGTTAAAAAAACATTCTTCTCGTACTTTTGTCGGAAAAGTCCAAAAGTAGCTCGTTTTGAAAACGACAAAAGATTCCTTTCATATCTTTTACTAAAAACTCACCAATAGGTAAAATTGGATTTAAAAAATTGTATAAGGGTAGAAATAATATTAAATATTGAAGACACATGGATGTGGATGATAAATACACCCCAGTAAATACCAAAGTATAAACAATCTCGGATAAAAATGAGATTGTGAGATTTTCCCTTACCTTATGTCTGATTTGATTCGTACGTGTCCGAAGATCCTGTATAATAATTTAAATAATGTTATTGAATTATTCTAGAATAATACTTATTGATATTATATCATATATGGTCATATTCTTAGCTTCTTATTAGTAATATTTCATTGTTACTTGTTATCCGGGTCTTTATTTCTTTTTGTTCTTATGCGTGTTGTGCCGAATAAATTCTTATTCTTCTTTTTAGGTTATAGATACCTTATTCCAGAATATTATTAGTGTAATATATATCATGTTTATTCATTATATTCATTTATATAATTACCATGTAATTAAGATCATGTAGAACGAGTCGCATCACATCGTGGAGACGGTAGGCCGTATGTACGCACGAATGATGATATTGTTCCCATTATTGTGGAATTGTATTGAAGTGTATTTATACTATTTAAGAATCAATAAAACTTTACAATAATAATATATAGTTACACATTACACCATTATACCCATGCAAGTAAGGTGGTGGTGGAAAATAGATTACACCACGGCGTGGAGACGGTATTCTGTACGTACGAACGCGCGGTGATTCCATTTTTCGTAGGATGGATAGAAGGTGAAATAGGGTTGTTTAATATTTTTAATAACATATATGTATGTAATTAATACTGATGTTATTACTTTATCATGAAACAACTAAATAACAATAAGTTGAAGCAGAAAGAAATTGAAAAATATCGGTAATGGATATTAACTCTTTTTGACACGCCTCTTTGAATCCTCCACTTAGGGCACTATGATTGGTCATTGAAGAAGACCAAGACCTCTAGTATGATTCTGGGGAAGTATAGAAGAGGTTTTGTCAGGGGATTGCCGAGCTTGAATGCTCAATGTGTTGTGAGGAGGAGAGGGAGGAGGTGTCCTTTTATAATGGAGGAGAGGGGCACCTTAGGAAAATCTCAAATTATTATTTTATATTAAAGTCGCATTTGGTTTATAATGGTTCCAAAGCATCTTATTTCAAAGATAAAGTGGGGATGGTTCAAAATCCTCTCATCCAATAGGTTTTATACAAGTCTAGGATATTATTGTAACCTTATCAATTAGATTTAACTCTAAGTTAAATAATTTAACTTTTACCGTGTCTTTTTGTTTTCTTACAATATATGGTTAATAAACATACTATAACATTCCAAACGAACCCCAAGTTGTTTATTATTAATATATATATATCCTTATCTATGTCATTTCTCTGAGCCTTAGAATGTTAAGAATAAAATAACAATTAATAATATAATATTTGTTTTAAAAACTATTTTATGTCAATTTTGACACTATTTGTACATGATTTTTGTAAAAATCATAACAGAATGATAAGTTCTAACCAAGTTAATTAAATCAACAATAACATGTCATAATATCTTATAAAATTATTGGAATTCATGAAAAGTCTCAAATTACATTTATTTGGGAATTTATAGCATCAATTATTTTAATATTTCCTTAATAAGGTAATTACTGCATCATCGTTGAGTCCTAAATAAATTAAATTATTTAAAGTATAAAAATTATAAATTAAATACCATTAGGTAGGAAATCCTTTTAGATTTATAATGAATATTTATAATAGAATTTATCATATGTATAACCCTATATTAAAAATGTTTTAGTTATTAAACTTTGATTTTAACTATTTTAACTCTACTTTAAATACAATAATATTAAATGTCTTAATCTAATCCAATTGAACATAAATGGTCATATTATATTCATAAGGTTGTTTTTGTTCGAATTACACTTATCCAATAGAATTAGGACATGTGTTAGGGTAATAGTAATATCATTTTTACCTTTAATTACCCTATTTACTGTTAACCGCGACAAATAAAAGTAAAAAGTTACTATTAACCAAAAAATTATTTTCATCTCATTGAACCACATTTTACTTACTGATATCAACCATGTCTCTATGATTTTCTAAAATCCATTCACATAAGCAGTAAAATTATGTTTTATGAAAAATTCAGTTTTTTAACTACCACTTAGTGGTTTCACTATTCATAAAAAATTGACAGTTTTCAAAAAAATATCTAAATTTTAAACTAGGATAATTTCGGTATTCTGAATCCAAAAATGAAGTCCATTTTGAAAGATAAAATTCATAAAATTTCAAAAAGTGGTTATTACAATTCATAACGGCTAGCTTATATAATATTTTAATAATATATCATTGTTTAGTGAAACCCGGTATTGCGTACAACACACGCAATCGAGGAAGGTCGTGATTGCGTGTAAAGCAAGCCTAGCTAGTGTTGTGGGTAAAAAAAGATTCCTTTGCATATAAAATAATTCATAAAAAGAAAATATTTCTCATAAAATTCTATGGTGTTACAATAATTGATGGTTGTGTCTGCAGTGGCATCTTGATAAGGAACAAGTGTGCCATGATCGATAAGTTATACCTTGTGAGATGACTCAAGAAAACACATGAAAAATTTTCAAAACACACACACAATCAGTGTTTTCATGCACTGAGTCAGAAATCTAACCTTAGGGTTCTGGTGTATTGATACGGTGGCTACCGCACCAACACTAAAGTCTTTAAACTGATAACCACACTCACTCCACATAACACTATTGCAGTTAAAATGATCAGAGTCTTATGTTCTACGGTAGAACCAACTTCTCAGATACCAATTTGTCCCAACCCATCAACCGGGGACCGTGTCGTGACTACCCCAAGCCCGCCTCCCATGAGCTAGGGGCTGGAGACAATTACCAAAAGCGTATTCCCTAAAAATGGGAAGGCATTTCGATTATAACCTATAAACACATGCAACCAATCACATAACAAGATATGAACTCAATTAAACTGAATAATAAATAGAGTGAGTATAGTAAGTAAAAGGGTCTAGAATACAAGCCCAACTAAAAAGTACAAGAAACTGAATGTACAAGTAAACTGAAGCAGCTCACGTGATCACCCACCAAGGATCCTTATTGAAGGGTAGGTACAGCTCTCGAAGATTCGTCTCTGCAGTACGCCTCGTCTAAGGTACACCTCTGATCTACCTATAGTCCATGTACTCTCATCCTCAGTTTGTGTTGTCTGTCAACTGCACCAAACCCAATGAGGTGCGGGCAAAGCCCATGCAGGGGTGAGTATAATGATACTCAGTAGGGAACTCGATACCCTTAAGGTATCACAAAATCTACATAGGATAAACCACAAAGCATGAAATCAACTGACAACCCTACATAGGTATATTCCCATACATATACATATGTTATCATGTAAACTCATCTCAATCATGAGGAAAACGAGGCCTAACACATTAGACCAAAGATCAACCATTGCACAATGGATAGAATACCATGAAGGTAAGTACCACACAGGTATGCCACACACAAGAATACCACCTAGGTATTACCATGACGAAAAGTACAACACATGCACGCCACAAAAAAGAATACAACCAAGGTATCACCACGAAGAAAAGTATCACACTGGTACACCACATAAACGAATACCCCCAAGGTATTACAATGAAGGAAAGTACTACACAGGTACACAAAACAGAAGAATACCAGAAAGGTACCACCATGAAGAAATGTACCACACAGTTATGCCACACAGAATAATACCACCAAGGTATTACCACAAAGGAAAGTACCACACAGGTACAGACTCATCTCACACTTGGTATAGCTTAGGTACAGAAGTAGAGATAATTATATGTAACTACTAATTCATCTTACTCTGTTAAGAGGTAGACCCACGAAGGATCCTAATTCATCATTAGATCCACACAGGATCCCAATACATCATCAAACCCATGCAGTATACACGTACATTGTCTGTATGTCGTCAGACCCACACAGGATCCCAGTGCATTGTCAGTACGTCGTCAGACCAACACAAGATCCTTGTACAGAATCCTCACGTCGTCAGACCCACACAGGATCATATTACATCATCATTACATCATCAATCACACACAGGATCCTAGTACATCGTTAGTACATTGTCATACCAACATAGGATCCTAGTATAACATTAGACCCACACAGGATACTATAGCAGCCCTGCATGGAATCCTAGAGTAGTTCCATGGGGGACCCTCAATCACAAACCCGCGAAGGATCCCTTTCTCAAGTCACATCATGATACAGGGCTCCCACCCTAAGTTTTCTCGTCTCCGGGAGGGTTTTCTCCTCAAGCCAATGGTCGATACTCCAACTGAAACGAAGTCCCTTGAAGAAGTATCCCAAAGTACCGCCACGTCATAGGGGTCTCAATGCAATAGATGGTGTGTCAATCGGACACCTGGTCTGTATATTATTATCCTTTTATTATCAAGGGTCTAGTTTTTCAATTATTAGCCTTGACTGTGGACTCCGCACAGGTGGGGCACGGTTTTTCATACAGTTCTGGAAAGCTATGTGAAGACCCTTAGTGAGAAAGTGGCAATCGCACGAATTGCCAAACCGTGCGGCGTAACCGTGCATCCACTTAATGTTTGGGATTTTAAGTCCTGAGCCACCCGAGATTTCCTTTATTTCCCCATTCTTCCTCCCACTCATGGCTCACATGGGAGTTTTGGTTTCCAGAGGTTGGGGGGATCTTTTGCTCATTTTGGAAGCAAATATAAGGGGTTTCTTGGTGGATCAAAGGCAGTTCTACTCGAGTAAGTCCCTCTTTTGGCGTGAGGACCGCGGTGTGGCGGGGTGCCGCTATGGATGGTCGGATGTCTAGTCGTCTTCTCCATCTCCATGATTTCATCAAAAACACAAGGGTTTGGAAAGAGTTCGAGACATGTTTGTTTTTTCTTGCACCCTCTTTGATACAGCGGTAGCAAGCGGTTCACAATTGTTTCTAAATCATGAAGAATTTCCAAAAATAGTTAAGGGGTAAATTCAAACAACAATCCCTACAACCACCTATTATAATTATTCCCAAACCCCCAAAAAAATAAATAATTCTCTTATAAACTAGTTAGTGAGTTGATCAGCATTCTTTGTTTAGAAGGGATAAACATGGGAATTGATGGACACACGTAATTAAACCCATACCTAGAAGGTTTTTTCTTATGTTGTGAGAGAGAAGTCGAAGATGTCGACGTCTATTGGTCCCGCCACACGCCTCTGATCCCAAGCTCGTTCGTCGGATAAACGCTCTTCGATGGAGGTGGTTATTTATTGTTTAAGATGTCCACCATTGGAGGATGTCACAAGGAAGGAGTTTAAGATTTTGGAGAACGTTAGTGTTATTTTTTTGGAGAATCATTCTTCATGGAAGATGTTCTTCGTTGGAGAAGTGTAGTCCTCCCAATAGCTCTCCCCTTCTCCCTTTCCAAATACATTCCCACAATCCCCACCAAAATTGAAATTGCCAACATAATAGAATATGTTATAGATTTAGATTGTTGGCATACTTTCAAATTGGGTTAATTAATTAATTGATGAGTTTGTACAATTATTTAAAAGGGGGTGGCACAATTAAAGTAGGGGAATTTCAAGAGGCTACCCCACATTTAAGAGAGAGTTTAAGGGTTTCTCCCATTTTGAGGGTTCGGGTGGTCCCCACTACAATAACCCATGTGGGAGGTTTTAGTTCAGGTGGTCCCCACATTTATAACATCCACATGGGAGGATTCAACAAATAATAATGTTAAACATTTTTATTTTATTTTATTATTTCACAAAAAACAAAAAAACGAACTTCACCCTCAACCAACTGCCGTCGAGGTGAAAGTCTCCTAAAGAGAATGTCGGCACTGCGAGTTCAACGGTGTCCTCGAATTTCAATTCCAAGCACTGATTCAAAATTTACAAAAACCCACTTGCACATTTTCTGAACGTACCCAAAAAAAAGTTCAGAAATTGATTTTGGGCACTCCAGACCTTGGAATCACGCGCAGTCAATTTTCGCAGACTTGTAAAATTCTCGTTTAATTAAAAAAATTACATGGAAATTCTAGTTCTATATAATTCAGATATAAAAATATTTCTAGTATAGTTATACTAAAAAATAAAGAATAGTTGTGTGAAAATCAAAGGGCATTATCATGTCAGGAAATAATTCCTAATTGTGTGGCATGATAATTTCGCATTATTCCAAAATGAAGAAAGTGTTGACTAGTAGTCCTATTAATGGAATGTATGTGAGTTCAAAAGATATGGGTCATGTACATTATAAGTAATAATTTGGTTATCACATGATGACTCAAGGGAATATATGTGAAGGGTTTGGATAATTTGATCATGTAAGAAATTTTTTTAAGTTTATAATTTCATTTCAAAAAAATACATAGAGAAAATTAATATAAAAATAATGTAATAATGTTTCCTAGATTTTTGATTAGAATATGAATACCAAATATATGAGGTAAAATAAAATTAAGTATATGGGATAGAAATCTATTGGGGTTTTTGTAGAAATAATAATTTTTGTGATTATATAGAAAGAGTATCCTACGTTGAGAGGAAACTATAAATTTCCATGTTGTATGTGATGCAAAATAGGTCCCTCTATATTCCATTATTCTTGTCTATATTTTAAAAAGGATAATAGAATTGATTCATTATTTTAAAGCTTCCATTTCTTGAAAAAATGAATAATATTTTTTTCTAGTTGAATCTCACAACCATGAAAAGGATAAAGTTAGTGTATCCCATGAGTGTGAGATAATACGATAATATTATCTTAAAATATCAATTTCTAGTAAATCTTGAATTTTTAGACAGAATTGGAAATAATGGGAATGTCAGGTATGATAACCAAATTATAAGTAATTATATAGATTGTATTAATGTGTTTTCATAGGGGATAATTTAGTTTATGTTTTATTTGTTTCAACGGTTGTCATTAATGTCATGCATAATAATTATTTTGGTTGGATTTTTTATAAGTATGAAGGATTGTATTTTTTATTTTAAATATGATGGATTTAACCCAAAGAATTATATATTCATAATTTCATCACATAATGATTTTATTAATGAATTACCATGATGTATTGTTAATGTCACTCTTGTTTTATATTCTAATTCATTACATATATATAAAAACCCTGCTTTTGATACAAACTTAAACACGATTTATTACATAAAAAGTTCACTTGAAAAAACATGGAAGATCGAAATTTCTAGTGTCTTTGGAGCTTAGGATAATTACATAACAACTTAAAACATGATATACAACATCTTTATTGAAAACGTCTTTTAAATGACTACTGCATTCCCTCGTACTTTCCATTTCATGGGATAACCTGAGAACATGCATAAGAAAAGGGTGAGATATAAAGACAAGTAAGGGAATAAATAAGGAATAACATGATGAATAAAATAAATGATAGACAATAGGCATATCAATGGATCACAAGAGAAAAATGAACATAAAGGCCTGATAAAGCATGATAATCATAACATGGAAGTGTGACAACAGCACTTAAAATGGAATTAGCATGAGCCAAGGCTCATTGCACAAGGATCATGGGTAAACCCTATTTACACATGAATCATGAGTAAAACATCATTTCACGTGAATTAGCATGAGTTAACACCCATTTATCATGACGTATCATTATACCATATTTTACCCAATGCATTGGAGCGCTATCAGGGTGCAACCATCTAAATCATTTCATTTCATGCATAAGTGTGCCACATGGATCATAATACAAATCATCATAATTTATTCAATGATAATGGATTGTGGAATTAATACATGATTATCTTTAAACAATAATTAAATGTGCCTAACGTTTAATACCATTGATACAGAAATGGGTATGGTATTCACTATTTAATGACATTAGCTTGGAAAATTGTTGTGAAATTTCGGCATTGTAATGGTGTGACATAAGAAATCATAATAATTGTTGATGAGATAGAAAAAGGTGTATCATAATATTTACATGAAATATAAAGTATGATGTCATATAGATACATTTCCCAACATATGTAAGGGAATTTAGATTCATAATACAAAATAATTTCTTGAATGTAATTTAGAAGAGAAAAATTCCTTGAGGAATTTAGGCATGGTAGCGGGTGTACATGAGAGGCATTAATGAGAGATAAAGGGGTATAACATTATCAAAAAAAATAAAGAGGGAAGTATGGAGGATGTGTGAAATCATACTCCACATTTGAAATTGAAAACAAAAGGGAATAACAAGTTAAAGAAAATTCGACAAAAATGAGGAAGGAAGAAATATCTTACCTGGATGTGTGATTCCAAAAGCTTGGGAGAGGCTTAAGAGAGGATTATTGGGATCTTTGGAAACCTTTGGAGGATTCTAGAGAGGGTATTTTAGGGGCTGTAAGAACACCAAAGGCTTAGAATTAAGAGGAAGTGCGAGAGTGGGTGGGATTATATAAGAAAGTACGGGGAATTCATTATTATTTTTGTTTGGGACACCACACATTAAAATAATCAAAATCTCAAATGATCACAAGGGTTTTTCTTATGGTTTATCCCAAGGAGAGAAAAAAAATTTATAAGGCCAATTTTAGAAATTCTTCATACAATAGGGTTTCTTATTTGGAGGTGAGTCACACTCTCAAGGAAAACAATTTAAAAAGACAAAATGTTTTATAAGGCTTGGTGGTTCAACTAAACCATTGTAAAATAAATCAAAAAATATATAAATTCATATTATTTTAATGTTAAATCATATACCTTCCGAAAATAACATGTATAGTATTTTATTACATCACTATTGGGTCATTATGATGTCATAAAACACAGTATATATTTAAAAAGTATTTAATTTTTGCCCAAAAATTCGATTGTCTCATATAATTACGAAAACTTTACCATGGGATAATTTATACATCCTGATTTGAAAAAAAATATATTCATTTTATCTAAATAATTTTCTATATATGTGAATTTTTACTTTTAAAATAAAAAGAGACATTTATCGAAAATTCATGGGTTTTGACAAGAACAGTTTTCATACCTTAATAAAAATTGCAATTGCATTCATCAAATTATACGAGAATTTATATTTAATAAAAATTAATTTAATATTAATGATAATAATATTTTATTATAATATTATTTAATTTAAAAATCCATTAATTCATCAAAATATATTTCTTAGTTGAATAATAACTAAAAATGATATTTGTGCATTAAAAAATATTTACAATGTAACAATAATAAATAGAATGTATATTCACTATGAAAGAATAATGTACATAATCATAGTACTAGGTTCATGTTACATAACCCCTTAAAATACCCACATAAGACCGAAGGGTATGGTGAGCAATGGTGACAGACTTTTGGGGTGGCTTGGAAAACATTGCTTGGGTGTTATTCTCTATTAACTTCCACTTCCCTCGTAGTCGGTTCCACTCAAGCTTAACATGTTCATGTTCAGCATGGTCTTGGTAAAGAGGGATGTCCATTGAATCCACCTCCTTTTCGAGATCTGACAAATGGGCTTCATACGGAGTAAGTCTACTGGTTGAGGTCATCGCTTCCTTTGACTGAGTAAATTAGATTTGTTAAAGCACGATATTTATACTAATCGTGTGATCACTATTCAACATATATATTTGTAATGGCCACATTTCATAACAGTATTTTAACATCCAGAAACATAAAACCAATGACGTTCACTTTTTATTTAGCCCTAATAATACATTTAATTATATCAATAAGAAATTTTCATTCATGAATGTTTGGGTCATTACAATCTTCCCACATAAGAAATTTCACCCTCAAAATTTCATTTCCCACAAAAAAATAGATTTCGGTAACTCTCCTTCATCATTTCCACTGATTCCCACATCACTTCTTCAAAATTTTGGTTTTTCAACAACACCATAATGAGGGGCATTGTCTTATTTTGTAGAACATTTTCTCTATGATCTAAGATCGCCACTAATTTCTCCTCGTAAGAAAGATCATACTTTAGTTGTACTCCCTATGAAGATAGTATATGTCGAGGGTCTATTATGTACTTCCATAAAATGGATACATGAATGAAATCATGTACTTTGGTCATGGTAGGTGGATGTTCAAGTCAATAGACCCCAGCCCTAACACGATCAAGAGTCTCGAAGGGGCCAATGAACCTAGTACATAACCTCCCTTTCATTACAAACCTCAGGACCTTCTTCTATTTAAATACCATGTCTCCATCTTTAAACTCAAGGTCTCATCAATGATAATATACATAACTCTTCTATTGAATTTGTGCTGCCTTGATATGTTGCTGAATGGTTTTCACCTTCTCCACCATCTCTTCAACCATTTCAGGTACTCATAGCTTATTATCAACGACTTCATCCTAACATGTCAGTGTTCTACACCTCTTCCCATACATGGTTTCATAAAGGTCCATTCAGATACTGGAGTGCAATGTTTCATTGTAGAAGAATTCAACTATTTTAAGATGTTGTTCCCAACCTATTTTGAAGTCCATAGAACATGATCTCAACATATCCTCCAGTGTTTGAATAGTTCACTCAAATTGGCCATCTGTTTTAGGATTATAGTTCATACTAAAATTCAGTTCAGTATCCATAGAATATTGAAGTCTATTCCAAAACATAGAGTTGAATCTTGGATCTCGATTAGATACAATAAATATTGCTACTTCATGCAGCCTTTCCACTTCAATAATATATATCTGTGCCATTTGATCCATTGAGAAACCCTTCTGAATTACAATAATGTGTGCAGGCATTGTAAGACGATCCACAACAACCTAGATTTCATTATTTCCTTTGGACTTCTTTGTATGTCCAGTGACAATGTGTATGGTGATGTTCTCTCATTTCCATGCTGGTTGGATAATGGTTGCATCACCCCCTTAGACTTTATCTCTCATCCTTCACTTGTTGACACACCAGGCACTTGGATGTATATTCAGTGATCTCTTTATTCATATTATCTCACAAAAAATTCTCTCAAGTATCTCGATATATCTTTGTTTTTCCTGGGTAAATAGTGAAATTTGAACTATGGGCATTGTCCAGAAGTTCCTTCTTCATCTATGAACATGAGGGAACACATAGTCTTTTCCCAAATCTCATAATTCCTCGGAGTTCATTAACATTGAACACTGAGGATTTCTTTTTTCTGATTGTTTCCACTTTCTATTGAATTCCTTCATCATCCTTTTGAGCATCATTTAATCTTTCCAAAAGATACATTTGGGAAATCATTTTTGAAATGATTGATGATGTTCCCTTCTTTAGGATATCCATGTCCATCTTTATCTTGTCTAAAAAGATTGGATCCTTCTCTATTCTCATCAATGATAGAATCACTGGGTCCTTTATACTTAGAGAATCTACCACCTTGTATACTTTCCAAGGTGGTAATGGATTGAGCAGTTATAGTCTTTGATCAGCTCTATCCATATTTGTTTGTGCATGTTCAACTCTATTTGTGTGAATATATAATTTAGGATTTTATGGTCTGTATATATTTTACATTTCTCGCCAAAGAGATAATGCCACCAAATTTTTAAAGTGATGATCACCGTAGAAAACTCCGAATAATGTGTTGGATAAGTATGATCGTGAACATTCAATTTCCTTGAATCATATGCAATGAATTTGTCATTTTGCATCAACACACAGCCCATGCCATTTTTCAAAGCATCACTGAATACCACAAACAATTTTCCACTTGTGGGTAATGTTAGAATAGGCACAGTGATAAGACTCTTTTTTAACTCCTTGATGATTTCTTTGTATTCATCAATCCAAGCTAACTTTTCTCCCTTCCGAGTTAGCATGGTATGAGGGTTGGACAATCGTGAGAAATTTCTAACAAATCGTCGATAATATCCAGATAACCCAAATATGCTATGGATATTTGTTACTGATGTTGGCATCAGCCATCCCTCAATTGCATATGTTTTGGAGTTATCCATAAATATTCTATTTCTTGTGATGATATGACCCATGAATGAGTCCTCCATCAACCAGAACTCACACTTTTTATATGTTTAATAATGATTCTCCTTCCGAAAGGTCTCTAGAACAGTTCTTAGATTATTTACAAGATCCTCCTTGCTTTGGGAGTATATCATAATATTATCTATAAATACTTCCACAAATTTGTCGAGGTAATCCCTAAAGACTATATTCATCATGTCCATGATGATTTATGGAGAATTAGTGAGTCTGAAAGGCATTAATATGAATTCACAGTGCCCTTATATTTTATGAAAAGTAGTCTTGGGGATATCTTCCTTCTACATTATTACTTGATAGCATCCTAACTACAAATCCACCTTGTAGAAGTATAGTGCTCCACGCAGATGATCAAACAAGTCATTGATTTGTGCAATAGCATACTAGTTCTTTATTGTGATTTTTTAAAATCATGATAATCAATGCAATGGTGCATTGACCCATCTTTCTTCTTGAGGAAGATGAATTGTGCACCCCAAGGTGAAGCACTTGGGCGTATAAACTCTTTATTCAGATACTCTTGTAGTAGTTTCTTCATCTCCTCATGCTCTACAACAACCATTCTATAGAGATTTTTGGATATTGGCAATGCCTTAGGTATAAGATCAATTGAGAATTCAACATCTCTTCTAGGAGTAAGTCCATGAAATTCCACGGGAAACAATTTAGCAAATTCTCTCACAATAGGCATGTCTTTAAGGATGGTTGCCTCTTTGGACTCAATAATCAGAGCCACTTAAGCATGCTCATGGGGTAGTAATATCCACGCTTGAGATGATGGAGCTAAATAATATTTGACTTCTTCCTTTCACATGTATAGAACTGAGAGTTTATTCTCCACATGGAGAGTGATTTCCCTCTCACGACAATTTATGTTTGCTCTATATAATGAATGCCAATCCATGCCATGAATTGTATCAAATTCTACCAGTGGGATTATGACACGGTTCGCCCGGATATTCAATCCACAGATTATGAAATGGGAGAAATTATATTCATGGGTTTAATTGATTGCACAATTTTCCATTCTCACCGACATCATTACATCCATGATTTTTGGTGGTGTTGGGATTTTTCTAATGATCTTTTGAGAAATAAAAGAATGTGTTGAACCTTGGAAGATAACCTTACCTTTCAATTTTTTATTCCAGTTCTACTCATTCTGATATATAAATAGGGATGAGTATTATAAAGTATTAACACAAAAAGGAGAATATAAGGACAAAAACGGATGACTTATAAATTAATTTTCTTAACTAATGTATCTATAGTCTTCCATCTATGTTATCCATGATTTACTTTCAAACATATATTCCTAGGGGAATTTTTTTATGTCCCTTTATAAGGGTTCACACTAGGCATGTGAATTTACCAAAGCATATCCTCCAAGAGTGTCATATCCAAGAGTGCAGTAAGGCTTGTTGTGATGAACCATTTCCCATTCGAGTCTAGCTTAAGGTATTGTTTTCAGGTTTTACCCCTAGGATACATATGTGCCAGAGCAACCCCTACCTACTCATATCCATACAGGGATGTATATTATTGATAAACCATGTACACAATACTCAAAAATACTTTGTGATATTCTTATTATACTTATTCTTGCCTATAATTTTTCACTAGGGTTTTCTAATCCTAATCCAAAAAATAACTAAACATATCCTCTGAAACCAACTATAACAACCCTTCTTTTATTACAAACATAAACATAATTTTTTACATAAACTATTCACATGGAACAATATGGAAGATCGATATGTATAGTGCATTTGGGGCTTAGGATCATTATATAATAACTTAAAACATGAAATACAACATCTTTATTTAAAACTGCCTTTACATGACCACTACATTCCCTCGTACTTTGCATTGCATGGGATAACATGAGGACATGTATAAGAAAAGGGTGATATATAAATCCTTGTAAGGGAATAAACATGTAATAACATGAGAAATAAAATAAATGTTAGAAAATAGGAATATCAATTGATCACAAGAGAAACATGACCATAAAGGCATGATAAAGCAAGATAATCATAACATGGAAATTTATAAACAACAATTAACATTGATTTAGCATGAGCCAAGGCTCATTGCAAATGGAGTATGAGTAAACCCTAATTGCACATGATGCATGAGTAAAACCTAGATACACTTGAATTATCATGAGTCAACACCCATTTCACATGACGTATCATGATACTATACTTTACCCAATTCATTGGAGTGCTATCAGGGCACACCATTTTAATCATTTCATTTCATGCATAAGTGTGACACATGGTTCATAAAACAAAACATCATCATTTATTCTATGATAAACGGGTGTGGAATTCATACATGAATTTCTTTAAACAATAAGTAAATGTTGATAAATTGTAATGCACTTTATTTTGAAAGGGGTATGGTATTCACTACATAGTGACTTTGGCATGGAAAATCACGGTGTAATTTCGGCAGTGTAACGACGTGACATAAGAACTCATACAAATGGTTGATGAGAGAGAAAAAAGATGTATCATAATATGTACATGAAATATACATTAAGGGGGTCATATAGATACATTTACCAACATATTTAATGGAATTTAGATTCATAATACAATTGAATTTCTTCAATATAATTGAGGATAGATAAATTCAATACGAAATTTTGGCATGGTAACGAGTGTACATGAGAGGCATTAATGAGAGAGAAAGGGGTATCCCATCATCCAAAAATAAAGAGGGGAGTATGGGAGCGGTGAAAAATCATACCAGAACATTACTAATTGAAAACAAATGTCTTAAAAACTTAATGAAAATTGGACCAAAATGAGGAAGGAAGAAATCCCATACATGGAAGTGTGATCCGAAAAGCTTGGGAGAGGCTTGAGAGAGGATTCATGGGACCTTGGGAAACCTTAGGAAGAATATAGGGAGAGGATTGAAGGGTTTGGTCTAACTCCAAATGCATTTAGTGAAGAGTAAGTGGGATCTTTCATGGGTTTATATAGGAAAAGAGGGGGAATTATTTATTAGTTTTGTTTGGGACACCACACATTAAACTAATTAAAACCACAAACCAGACCATGGTTTTTGCCCATGGTATTTTCCAAAGGGGAGTGGAAAACAATATTTTATAATTCCACTGCCCAAACATCTTAATATAATATGGTTTCTTATCTGTAGGTGAGTCACACTCTCAAGAAAAAAAAATTAAATAGACAAAATGTTTTATAAGACTTAGAGGGTCCACCAAAGCTTTGTAAAATAAATAAAACAAATCTAAAATCAGATTATATTAATGGTAAAACATATATTGGACTAAAATAATGTTTATAGTATTTCATTTCATTATTATTAGGTCATTATTATGTTATAAAACATATTATATATTTAAACATTATATAATTTTTACCCAAAATATCGATTGTCTCATATTATAATGAAAAAGTCACCATTGGATGATTTTGATGTCCTCATTCCAAAAATAATATTTATTTTATCAAAATAATTTTCTAAATATGCGAATTTTTAATTTTAAAATAAAAACCTACATTTATAAAAAAATTCAAGGGTTTTGAAAAAAACAGCGTCCAGTCCTTATTTAAAAATACAATTGAATCATAAAATTATACGATAATTTATATTTAATTAAATGTAATTTAATAATAATGATAATAATATTTTATTAAAATATAATATAATTTAAAAGTCTATTAATTCATTAAACTAAATTTTTTTATAATATTAACTAAAAATACTATTTGTGCTATAAAAACTAGTTAAAAAGTAACAATAATAAAAAGAATGTATATTATATATACAAGAATAATGTACATAATCATAGTACTAGGGTCTTGTTATATAACCCCTTTAAACATCCACATAAGATCTAAGGGTAAGGTGTGAGATGGTGACAGACTCTTGGGGTGGCTCGGATAATATTTCTCGTGTGGTAATCTCTAATAACTTCCACATACCTCGTAGTTGGTTGCGCTCAAACTTAACGTATTCAATCTTGGTTGGGCTTCGTCAAGAGCGAAGCCCAATGACTCCACCACTTTTCTAAGCTCTAATAAATGGTCTTCATATGGGGAATGTTCACAAGATGAGGCCATCGCTTCCTTTGTCTGAGTAAATTGGATTTGATAAAGCCTAATATATATACTAATCATGTGATCACTGTTCAACAGCTATATTAGCAATAGTCACAACTCATAACATAATTTTAACATCTAGAAACATAAAACCAATGTTTTTTACATTTTATATAACCATAAAAAGACATTTCATTAGATCAAGAGGAATTTCCAAAAATGAATGTTTGGGTTATTACAATATAGATGTAAATTATATTATTTAATTGATCATATGAAGAATAATAGTGTAGGGAAATATTTAAATTTATATTTTGTTACTATAGAATGATCATTCTATGATTAAAAGGGGATAAAAATATAGAGTATATTTTCCCTGGAACAATATATTCCTATTTATTTTTTTGAAAAAAATGATAAAATAATGAGGTAGAGAATTATTTGATTTTATTTTAATGAGGATTTGATTATAAAAATTACTAAAAATGGGGATGTTATTGATATGAAATAGATTTTTCTTGATTTTATTCATTTCTAATATATTTTAGTTAAGTAGAGTGAGTTTCCAACATAAATTATGGAAAATAAAGTGACTACACAATGTGTATTACTATGTATGCATCCTCATAATTCATGTGACCACTAAAGATTTATTATTCTTATAAATAGAATTTAATGTTAGTGAGACTAATGTATAAAATATTTATGGATGGTTAAGAAGTCGTATGATTGAATAAGAATGGTTTAATATGACCCTATGAACCTATGTAATATAATTTGAGGATGATTTGTGGACTCTTGTTGAGACAAACACATATCACAAGTTATGATATATGGGTGGGTCAATGAGTTCATCGGATGTAAGAGTGGTGATCGTACTATTTGTGATTTTTTATTGAATGTGAAAGGAAGTGGGATTGATTAATAGAATATTGAATTTATTTCATTTTATATAAGTGATTTTATTTTTCATTATATTTTTTATGGATGATACAATGTTGTATACAATAAAATATTAAAAGGACGCCACTCTTGTGTAAGTGTCCTTTGGGGAAACAAATGATGAAGTAGTTAAATGTATGAAATAAATATTTTCATGTAACTGAATACATTTTCTATGTAATGATCATGAGTCTATATATAAGTCCTATCCCAATATTCTAATATATATGAAGAAATGTATAAATGACACCCTTTAATTTTTCAGGGACATTATATTTTTCATTATGATATTTAATATGTTTATATAGATCAATGCATAAATACATAATAATTATCTAATACATTATAAGGATGAATCATTTATATGTAATAGTAATCTATATAATGATGAATTATTCAATATTAATAATTTTTAAATAGACTCTTGATGAATAAATAGAGGAAAAATTATTGAAGAATATAATAAAAACATTTATAATAAAAATATGAAAAAATTAAGAAATTATACAATGATAATCATCAGGGATTAGACACTATGATCACATGTACTCTATGATTCAAATTGAGATTATTGAGGAACCAACAAAATATGATTATTATACTAGATAGAAAAATATACATAGAAAATGAAAACTCTATGTCACAAAGAATGTATAATCATATGCATACATGGAATATTATATAGGTATAAAAATGTTTACAAGCTTTCTGTTTAATATTATCTAATGTGTAATTAATAACAAGTTTTTTAAATATATTAATGAATTGTTGGGGGGTTTAATTCTTACAAAATGTTGAGGATTAAAACCATTGTCTCTGAATGAACCAAATTATGATAATAGAAAATAATTTTTTATTTAAAAGATTAATAGAGTATATATATTAGTTACTAAATGAACCATAATATCATGAAAAATAATAAAAATATAAATTTAAAATATATTTAAATATAATCATTTAGTTATATTGAATATTGAAATATATTAAAAAAACTGAGAACCTGATAAACTATAGTATAGATTAATGATTGATAGTTCAAAGTTGGGGTCCAAACAAAGAGAAAGAGAACCTCTTTGAAAAATTACTCAAATAGTTGTGGAGAACAATATTTTTTGGTGATTTAAAATGTTAAAATTGAGATAAACTTGTTTTGAGGAAGAATATATTTTATGATAATGATGGTGTATTCAATTAAGAGAGATCCTAATAAGTCATAGTGAAATATTTTTATCATTTCTTGAACAATGAAGTCATGTGTAGATGATGAAATTTTTATATTGAATGATTTATTTGATAATGAACCTATAATTGGTGTTCAAAAAAATTCATATAAAGAAGTAACATGGTGAGGCTTAATGTTTATCAGTCATCAAATCATTATAGAGTAGCAACATTTTTCAGATAATAGTTTATCTATAACCTATGAAAATAATCACATGTAGAATGTGCTAAAACATTTTTTATTGATTGTTACCAGTAAAAATTTTCATACTCTACCTCAATAATTTATTAACACTAAAAATGTTTTCACATTATATTAATTTTTTTATACATGAATAAAATTATGCCTTATAGTCTAATTTCACAACAATGAATTTAAAAAATAACATAATAATTATTTATCCCCCATTTAAATTGTACCTAATATACATAGGATATTAAAAACAAAAATCCTAAAACATTATACATTAATGAATCCCTCATATAAGATGTAGTAATTCATGAAATATATATGTATCTAATTAATAAAAGTAGTACAATAAATATGTTTAATTTTTATATGATCTTTAATAGAGAGACAAATTTCAAAATTAGTAGTGGAATAAAATATTTTTAGAATGTATTTAGTGATCTATATCACAATAAAATGATTAATAAGGTTAATTTATTCATATGTGAATTAGGAAAATCTTGTATAAAGGGTAAAAATGATATAGGTAATTAAACAAATTAAGATTATCCAATAAATGAAATATGAAAACTAATGAATCATTTGAATGAAAGGGTAATTTGTAGAGATAGTTAAAATATATTCCATATTTTGATGTAAAAATATTATAGATAATTTATTAACATGGTTTAATATTGTTTGGGAAAAAATAATCAAAAGTGGATGTACCTAAAATTAAACAAATATGTTAAGTTAATATCATTCATCCCAATGATGATTTTTTTATATATTGTTTTTATTTCTCAAACATTGGAAATAAAATTTGTAATTATTTCATATGATGGAATGAAAATAGTACCTATAGGGAACTAAGGATAATGAAATGGTGTCATTCAAATTTTTCTTCATTGGTTAATAAATATTTCAATTTTTTAGACATAAGATACTAATTTTTTTGTTCATGTTGAATCTAATGAAGAGAAATCATATTTTTTATCAACTCATTCATTTATGATAAAAAGTTTATGGAAAAGTATATCCTTGATTATACTATATAAAAACCACAAAAAAATATATAATTGAATTCAACATACTGGTCTTATATACCATGTGATTTTTAATATGATTCTTATAAAAATGTTACTTATCATGTTGATAGAATTATTCAATTTGGTAATTATGACGAATAAAAACAAGATCAAATGAAAATATGAATCGTGAAGAAGTTGATGAAAATAAAATTAAGGTACTCAATTTGGATAGATTTGGAAAAAATTATCTTTAAATATGATATCATTGGGACACTTCTGTCAATGTAACAATCAATCATGTTTTAATATTAAAGAATGAAATTTATATAAATTCATTAATTATAGTATAGAAAAAAAATGTGCATCTCTATAAATTGGAAAAATGGAGTATACTTTCCTCCATATGTAATGAGTATTGAAAAACATGTGCCATTTAAGGCATTAGGGCATAGATTGTCAGTGTATATATTTCAAAAAAAATATTAAGAAGTTATTTTCAATCCAAATAAGAAATTCGTTTCTTTATCAACATGAATTTTATGAATAAAAGTGAAACTATATTAATCCCTTAAAATAAAATGAATTATAGGGAATCAAATTCACATGAATTCCTTTGTACAATGTCTATAGTCTAATGATAAATACATGAAAACAATATGAGTAGTCTATCACTATATTTTTTTATGAATATTATGGGATATGATATATTATTCTTTAGAAAACATTTATTATGGTGACAACATTCATTAAGAGGTTCAAGTAGAGGGCATAAAAATAAATCCAAATAATACATTTAAATTATTTATCAAGAGGTTTGCTCAAATAATAAAATAATTGATGTAGATAAATATCTTGGGATGCATGTATTCATCAAATAACACTCAATATTTTAGAAAATATAAAAAACATTGTAATTTAATATCATACTATGTTTGTTAAAAATAGATACAATAAGTTACATTTTAAGATAACCTAAATTGATAAAAATAAAAAGTATTGTTCTATTTGACTATTCAAACATAAAATATTGTTTTTTTTTATTTTCTTTATGGGAAAAACTAATTTAAATGTTTAAATTTATGATGAAAATATTCCAATACATTTTTATGTCACTAGGGTATGTTTTTTCCCTAAATATGAGGAAAATAAAGGAAAATAAGATGATATTGTAGTGGATATAGTTCTGTTTCATGCTTCATAAAAAATTTATGCATGTAGACTAATTTTTCATGGGGTAATAGTATAACCAGTGAAAAACATGAAATAATATGGATTTTTTTAGGACTGAAATTACATGAAGAGTCAGACATCATAAAAATCATGTATGGTAATTGCATGAATATAAACACAATTATTGATATTTATAAAAATGAATAGAAAACAAAAAAACCATAAATTCTAAATGGTATATTTGACATTGAAGCTAAATTATTATATACATATATCATATATATGAAATAATTGGGATATATCATCATATTTTCTATAAAAATTAAATTCAAATGATATGGATTAATGAAATTTCCAATGTTAATATTAACTTGAATTATTTTATTAACATTAAAATTGTTAAAAAAAATATGTTATAAATAATCCATCACTGATAAAATATTTAAGGTAAAAATTGACTATTTAATTTATAAAAATAAAAATGAAAACATAAAACTGAAGAGATATAATTTATATACCAAATATTTATATAGAAAATTATCTCGTTTAAAATTATTAATATTATAGATGTACGAACATAGTACCATATCATAATCATTTTTATAAGAATAATTTGAAGATGTGGAAAATGTTATTTTCATTGTCAAATATTTTAACAAAGAACATGATTACATAGAAAATAAGGAAACATTTAGTATTATTAGTGTAATTTTGGATCATAATTTCATAAAAACAAAATAGTTGTCTATACATGTATGATCAGGATAATTCTAAAAAAACAATTCTATATTGGATGTGGACCTATAATTTAACATATTGGATAAATATTAGATCATATTTATATTTAAATATATTCAAATTCAATGATTTATTAAAATTAATAAAATAATGATGTAGAATATATTATTAAATAATTTACTACAGATTAGAGAATATATTGATCAACTTGTCGCATCTAAAACATCAAATAAGGATGTAAATGTGAATTGAATATAGAATAAAATATATGTATTAAATAATGAATCTCACTGTTATTATAATGGATTTCAATAATGAAAAGGGAATACATAATTCAATATGTATGATGTCTGTGTTGATCAGAATCTTAAGGTGAAATCATATTTATAAGTGAAATTTCTTGTACTTTTTTTCCAGTTGATATAGCTTATAGAAGATGATTGAATTACTAACACGAAGATTTTCTTGAACTAATGATTTTAGAGTTCAATATATATATGATAAGTGAGTTGAGAAACATTCATTATCATCAATTGATTCACATGGAACAATATAAATATATTTTTCCAAAATAACATGAAAATTAGTGGATAATGAAGGTCAGTATTTATTATTGTTTCCCATTTGCATCAAAACCCATGATTAAAAATTATAATTTGAATTGTAATTATATAGTATTTTTATATCATATGACAAAATATATAATTATTGTAATCTTGTTCTGTATGACAACAATATATTTGGAAATAATTTATAACTCATGATTGGTATCTTAATTTTGAATTAATTGAAAGGAAAAAAAATCACAACATTGAAATGAATCATTTAGTATGTAGTTAGAAAAAATGATTATGTCTTGGTGTAATATATATATGAAGATAAAATCATTTTGGAATACACAATGTTGGATTGTGAGGAGAAATTAAGGGTATAAAATATAGGTGTTGATGATATTTTATTTTTTGAATAATTATAAAACATTATCATGTATGAAGCTAGAGATAACATCTATTAAAACATGATATGTATATTTTATTTTATATATATATTGATGTTCTCAATTTCTATACAAGAATCCATAGTTTATTGGTTTAGTATCAATGTGAGTGATCCAGTGTGTAAATTATGTGACAATAATAAATCTATTTTTTATTAAACACTATAGTATAACACTCTCTTACAATACAAATAAATATGAAGTATTATTTAATTAATAAATGGTGGAAATGTTAAAATCAATATTGGGTATATTGGAATGAATAATGAAATTGGAAAAAAATATCATAATAAAGTAAGTTGTGTTTGATGAGAAATCATCATTTAACAATATGTGTATTATTATTTCAAATGAATACGAGTATTTATGTTTAGTATTTAAATCATTCTTTTTTATTTATTTTTACAACCATAATACATAACATCATATTAAATATGATGGTATAGTTATTCTATAAATATGTAATCTTTTTTCAATGTTTTTGTTTTTTTAGTTTCACAAATATTTATATCAAACCAAATGGTGGAATATATTTGAACTAATTATTATAACTATGTAAAATACTTAACCCACAATATTTATCTATACATTAATTTTTTGTCTGTATAAAATTTTACATATTAGAAATATTATGGATTTGGATTATATATGTAGATGTTTCCATTTATTTGATAAGATTCAAGATGATTTTTTAAGGAAACATAAATCATGATCAAATTATATTTTGTCACAACATGCTTTGCGTCATGTAAGTTAAAAGTTATTAATGATAATTAATAATGATGAAATAATAAAAAAAATTATATTTTTTATAATTTTAAAAAATTCCACAATGAATAATAATATGATAGAACATGTAATTTTTATAATGTCCTAAATTCAAGATCACATAAAAATTTATGTTCAAGTAAAAATATACTAGGAAATTTCAAGTCTCATTTCATGTTATTTTTTATTTATAAAGAGATCATCTAGAATATGGGTCTCATCATTAAGGGAGTACCATTCAATTGAAAGATTAAATGAGGTATGATGATTCATAAGGAGACTTCATAGAACAAATTTTGTATGTTTTTTTCTGGATAAAATAGATTGAACAGTATAACTCTTGTAAGAATCACTGTAATGGAGTGACATAATGTGTGTCATGTGGTTAAAAAATTATATAGATAAATAATTAGATGTCATCAAGAGAATGAAATGTACTATTCATTGACAGATATAATTCGGTTCATTTTTTCCCATATGAAACAATAGGAAACCATGTTCATTGGTGTGGTCCAAAAAATCATATAATGATGTGGACATTATTCCTTGGTTTAGTTTAACTATAAATATATAAAGGGGGGAAATAATAACATTATATGGGAGAGATATAATATCATATAAGATTTTTAATAGTGACTATAATAAATTTATTATTCAATTATTTTGATATAAATCAGGATTTATCTCGCATGGATGTAGGACTAAATTTAAAACCACAAAAATCACTTATTTTCCTCTCATTTTTTATTTCTATATTTCACTTTATTCGTGATGTTTTAAATATGTGAGTGCAATCAATATTGGGGGGTAATAAGGATTTATCTTTCCTCACAATTTTATAATATGTTTTTCATGGGATTAGCAAATTGATGGAGATATAAACATTATCCCATGTTTTTATATTATTGTGGTCTTCTTTTAGAATAATTGATATATATAATCGTAAAATTAGTAGAAGGGGATATTTTTCTTAAAGGCAATATGTTCAAAAAAAATATCTTCTAGAAAATTTATTTACCCAATGATTTTATCTCATTAACACTCAACTATTTCTAATATAATGATCTTTAATGATGTAAATGTCTCGATATATAAATTCACTGAGATAGGATTTTGGTAATAGGGGATTCAAATACCGGAGTATCTATTATATAAAAACATAAATATACTATAGATTGACATCCAATTATAAGAAATGTGTATTGTAGAATGGGGTAGGCCTTATAAAAGTTTACATGGAGTTATATAAATTTTATTGTATTTGAATGTTTCGTTAAATTTGTAAGAGATGGAAAAAAATTATATTATTGAAGTACCATGAAAATATTCATGTGAATATACAAATATTATAAAAAGATAATTCATAATGATGGGGATATTCATAATGACTATTTTATTATAAATACTATCATATTACATTTTCAACTCATATTACATGATTAAGAGATAACTCAAACTAGTATAATTGGAATAATTAAAATAAGTGTCAAAATATTTGTTGATGTCATCCCATAAAAAATCATTTAATAATTTTATAACTACGTTTCAAAATAATTATGGAATGAGTTACCTTGGGATTCTAGAAATTATTTTCATTATAATGAATAATTGTATATAGAAAATGGAATTAAAATAAACAAAAATAATCATAATAATAATAGATGTTATAGGTTTTTCCATTGAATATAAATGGTAACGTAAATTTTAATATATATCCATGGATTTTATTCATTATAAATTGACAAGTCAAAAACACATATGTAACTAATGTGGGGATAATGGGAATGTAAGGAATGTTTTCATATATACTCGATGATTTTTTAAAGGGGGGATATTGGAAGATGATGTTCAACAGAATCTATGGTAGTATATGAGATTAGTTTATTTATATGTTCTGAATTTCTATTATAACTATTTCTATTATTCTGTTTCATACTACTGATGATAGATTATTAATAGTTTATTATGTTTGCAAAAGGTATTCTAGGGTCAATCTAGTTATTGATGAAAATCTAGATATATTATGGACATTAGATGCTTATGAGTTATTATAAAATGAAAGATACATGGAGTTATAAGTTATTCGAAATTTAGATGTGTTAGGAAATATTAAAATTTCCTTTGGTCACATGTAGGATATATGGTTCAATAAATACTTATAAATTGTTCTAAGAAGATTAATTGGTGTTCGATGGATATGGATAGTGGGGTTGAGGATAAAATGTTATATATGATGGATATGTTATATGGAGAAACAATTTCTCAAATTTTATCTCTTTAATATCTATATTTATTATATTATTATATTGGGAACCTGTGTTAGAAGAATGTTTGGGTCTATGTGGTTTTCACTAATTATAAAACACCCATATTTTAGATTCGGTGATATATTTTTCTATGTAAATCAGAGATGGTTGAAATGTCCCATAAATAGAAGACACACCAAATATAAATGAATGCGCTCATACATTATGCTATTTTTGGTCATAAACTAGTCCATTCCATAATAGGTCACTATAAATTTTAACATTTATTGATGATTCAAAATATATTTTTTGATCTTATTTTATAATCTCAAATATGAGGTCTTAATGTGTCTATTCGGTTAAGAGTAGTGTTGGAGAATGACTATAAAAATAAACATAAATAATTTACATCTAATAGTGGTTAATAATACTATTTTAGTGAAATTTGGAGTTTCTACTATAAAAATAGAGTCATGTTCAAGAAGATTTCTCTTAGAACAGTATAATATAATGATATAATGAATTTTATGAATCATACACTTATAGATATGTCTTTGTGCATGTTACATTTTATTGTTTTTTAATTATATCTTTCTGAAGATTCATTCATCAATACTACTTAGGACATTTATTGGATTCATTTCACACTATTCTATTGGGATATTTTGAAAAAAATATTGAAAACTAGTAAATATTACATACCTTTTAGTATTTAGAGGTCTTTACATTGCCCCTATTTTTCTCAAGAATATGGTATGTCTTGAAGCAAGTCTCCATGAAAGTTTTTGTTTTGTTATAGTAAATGAAAAATTTTGTTTTTTATTTAGAAAATTATAATAATGTGGTTATTAGTTGGTGTAATTTTCAATTCAATTATATTATCTTAATAAATAACCATAACATGGAAGATAGAGAGTTGAGAGAATGGAATCAACTGACCATATTCATGTTGAGCTTAACATATTTTTTTATTTTTTAAAATTATATTGAGTTTTTAATGATTTAAAATTGAGAATGATCTAGTAAGGATTTAAGGGTACAAAAATATCTTGGGATGTTAGAATCATGGGAATGAGTTCCAGAAGTTTATGTCCTATAATATATATTTACAGAAATCATAGAATAATATGTTTAGTTATATATATAAACTAGAATTAAATGATATTTTCAATGATTTCATACTAATTTTCAGTACAATATTATATATCGTGAGGAGTTTTAGAGATCTATAAATAAATAGAATGACTTAAAGAGCGTTCATGTTTTATATTAATATAAATGAGAAATGCAAAAAATTTCTAACGATCATATCATTAATAAGAATATTTTTTATAATCAAAAAATAAAATATTAATAAATAAAATTACTAAAAATTAAAGTATTTAATGGGTTATATTGGACTAATCTATGTATTATAGTATTAGTTTTAAAAGATTTTTATGCATCATTACAATTAATAATATATTTTTTGTACAATGGTCATGTTTTTAGTATATATTATGAGCTTTGAAAAATCTATAAAGTATGTATGAAAGAATTACTGACCTCAACACACATGATCATACAATATAAATAACATTTATTATATATTTTTATAGAGATAGAATCACATGGATTTTCTTTCTAATAAGACCAAGTTGCAATTTTAAAAAAATCCTTGAGTGAAAGTGTTTAGAAAAGAATTTAATGGTCATCAAGATCGTGGAAAAAATGTTCATAGAAAAATATGAGGAAAAGCTCGACAATACTCACCTTACCATTATAGAATTTACTAGTGTAATAAGTGTTTTTGTAATTAGATCATAATATTATTCGTTGTATGTTTTTTAATAATTTTAGGATCACATTTATCAAATTTTTATTTCTTTATAAATGATTAAATAATTATTTTAATAAAAACATTATATTATATTAAAAAAATTGTTTTATGAAATATATATATTCAATCAAGAGAGTAATTTTGATAGAAAAAACTTATTTTTAAAATAAATATTATTTTAATAACATATTTTTATTAAATATTTATTAATTAAATATATATGATTGTATAATTTTTGAATAAAATGTAATTTAATAATGGTTCAAAATCTATTAAATTAAAAAAACTAGTATTTATCAATAAATTTATATTTTTTATATAATTTTTTATATTAAATAATGATAAAATTATTTAGATAAGAAAATTATTTTTTTAAATTTTACGCCAAAATTATCCAACAAATATTCTTTCATTATTTTATGAGAGAGTGGAATTTTTCTGTGAAAATTCAATATTGTATAAATTTAAAAATTTAATTATGAAAATGTAAAATTCTAAAACTGATTTAATAGATTCTAAAAATTGTATCCACAATCAATATTATGTTTCCCCTTTATAATAATATGATTTTAAAGTTATTTAATAAATTTTAAAAACCATTAATGAATCCTCCAAAACAAATATTTAATTTTAATGGTTTAAAAATAAATTTTTTTTAAACATGACTCACCTCCACAACACGAAATTATTAATTTTTTTCATTATGTTCATATACTTATAAAACAATTAAATATATCCCTCTATGAGGGAAGCCATTACGAGAACCATAGTATGGTCTGATGTTTGTTTTAATTTATTATATAGTTTCCAAAACATTTGTTTGGAAATTAATAAAGTATTCCAACTCTTTTTTTATAAAAACTCACCCATACTCCTAGTACACATCAGTAAAAACCCAGGGAGCACATATTTATAATTTATTTTATTTAAAAGTCATTCCCAATGTTTCGCAAACTTCTTTTGATTCCACCCCCTTGCTCGTTGATGGAACCTCTAAAGGTAATGGATTTTCTCATTCCAATTTTTATTCAAGAACCATCTTATATTATAAATTTTTAATTTTTAAACATTCATGGTGGGATCTTTTTTAAACTTTCCATCCTATTTTCCATTTTATTTCTATGTTATGAGAGACCCCTTAAAAGTATTATTAAACACTTACATAAAACTTCATGTATCCCAATTATAACTCCAAAATTATTGAGTGATTTTTAATGAAAAACATTTTCATAGTAAAAACTCAATTTCCATATAAAAGAAGGTGTATTTACCATCTCATAACTATACATCACAAATTTTGTAATTACATTCACATAACCCAAAAAAATTAATATTTTGTCAAAAATTGATGATGTAAATCTTTATGTGTTATGATCTATGTGGCATTCTTATACATGTATATCATATGAATGTGATAGGTGGGCCCAAGATTATATATAACTCTAATTCATTGGGTAATGTTTTTATCTCATGAGAAAAATATGTTGTTTCATGGGAGGTCATCATAAGAACAATTAACTATGATTTCTACGTAGTTATCTTTGACTTATGCTTATGAATTTTTTGTGTTTCTTCTATATTCCCATGTTTCCATTATGTTATCATATTACATTATGTGTTCAAGATTATGATTTTCACCCCTCTTATGTTACCTTGATATGTATCATTACTCACATTTATTATTTAACATTATCCTATTTTTTTATATTTCCCATTCTTGGCTTTATAGATCACACCCTTCTTTTGAATGGCCCCGTGTTATCACAAATAGTTTATAAAAAAAAATAGAATGTTAAGGGGATTTCATGTAGTTTTTAAAAAACACTATGGCACCCATGATTCATGTTATCAAGATATGAATTATATATCCCAAATACACAATCCATTTCGATAATCTATGATTTTTTAAGTTCATAATTCTATAATATGTTATAAATTCATTCTTCTAAAAGATATAGGTTATTATATTTTTTAATGAAAAAAATGAGTCAACAAATCAACCATAATTGATGTAGTTATAGAAAAAGAATTATATTTTCATGTTACAGGATTAAATATGTGGTATAAAAATGGTTCATGATTATATAATTAATGAAATGGATTCAACATAATTGTGGGATAGTTTTATCTAAAAAATCATTCATATTCTTACATATAACTATAAATATAAGTAAATGATATGTTTCCTGTAAAATGTTACATTTATATAAAATAACTACGAACACAATATTCTTTCATGATGATTAAGATAATGAAATAGTTATGAGAAAATAGAGGGTTCCATGTATAAAACGAATAATGGCATGTAATGAATATAGAAGTGGTGAACTTATTGATTTATTGATGTTCCAGAGTATTGGAACATTATTGTTTATTCCTATTCAACTGATAATAGTTTATCATTATCATATTGAACAATATTTTTTACCTAAATTTATTCAAAGTGTGTTATATCATCATTGATCTCACTTTTAAAGTGTAAATTATCTTGGTTATTTTAGACATGATGAAAATTCCGGAGATGAATGATAATTATCGTGGAATGTTTGGGACAATTAATCATTATGAAGATAAGAATATTTTAATTATGTGGACCTAAAATAAAATAAATAATAAATAATAAAAATTATTTCAGTGCGTGTATATTTTAAAAATCATGGAGTGTTTTAAAATGAGTGTATGTAATCCTATTTCTATCCTACTTGTCATATACATAATAATTTAAAAAAAGAAGACCCAAAAGTTTCATGATATGGTCATATATATTAATGATGATCATTTTTATGGATGGAAGGATAAAAAACTACATGGTTTGTAAAAGTGTAAAAATAAGTCACTGAAATAAATCTGTGTGTTGTTATGTTTTGAAGATTAGAAAGAAAAAATAAGATGTGGTGAAGTGGATTGTTGGATAAGATAATAATTTCTATGAACTGGCCAAATGTTTTGAAATAGTTGAACAAGAAAAAGTGTTTGTAAACGAAGAAATTTTTTAATATATTGTCTCATGAAATAGTAAAAATGGAATTGTATTCATATTAATAGTTAAAACAGTATGTTTTTTGTCAAAATTGTTGTCAATAGTTACATTGACCATAATAAAATAATAATATGCTTTCATTTTCAACTCATGTAAATATATCATATTTTTAATGTCCATATTGGGGGAATTTGGAAGGAAATACAAAAATATTTTTTATTTTTTCGTGAGTTAAGGATTAATCAACATGGAATAAAATTAATTTTTTAGCATATAGATGAATTATATTGAGTTGAAGTATAATTTTGTTCTTATGATGATGGGGTATGGGATGATGAATCAATGTAAGATTAGAAAAATTAAAAACATTCCTAATATGTTCACCAAGGATTTAGTTTGAGATATTTTATGGTAGTAGTATGGAATTGTGGTGACTAGAAATATTGGTAGAGGAACTATCAATTTTTTTGTAAGTCACGTTGCTTCAAATGTTCATTAGTGTCTATAGTTAACATGAAATTATCATTGAAGACATCAAGTGAGATATTGTTCTTAAAATTGAATACTCTATTAATGATCGAGTTTCTTTCATAAATAAGGGTAGTCTTTAGAAGATTTTTTATGAAAAATATGGAGGGTTTGAATTAGTGTAAGTCCAACTATGTTATGTTAGAGGAGATAATGATGTATTAGGCTAAACTGAGATAGTGTCTATATCTGGATGATTGGGTACTATAATGTCTTGACCCTTCTAAACAGTTACCTTTCAAAAAATCTAATAATTGAGATCTCTGAGGGGGATATACGAGTTTTTTTTTTGAACATGTGATACATTCCAATGGTGATACATTTCAACAGTTTTCTACTGTTCCACGTCCCGTTATGTGGCTCATTCTAACAGTGATACATTCTAATAGTTTTCTCTTTTTCTGCATCCCTATTTTTGATACATACCAATTGTGTGGCATATTATTTTTTTTTTAAATTTTACACTTCTCCAACTTTTATATATTCCAATAGTGAGGTATTTGAATAGTTTTACATTTTTCAAAATCTTTAATGGTGAAAAATTTCAATATTTCTCCATTTTATAAATTTCCAATGGTCAGACATTTATAATGGTGATACATTTTCATCAATGATACATATAGAATTGTGATACATTTTACATGGTGAGAACTTTACATAGGTAAGACTTTTCCAATGGTGATACATTTCTAACGCTTATCTAAAAGTGATATATTTAAAAAGTTGAGACATTTCTAATGGTCATAAATTCTAATGGTAAGAGATTTCCAATGGTGAGACATTTTCAATATTGGTACATTTCCAATGGTCATAAATTTCTAATTTTTATACATTCCAATTATATGATATTTCAAATGGTTTCATGACTCGTCCCAGTGGGGTCCGAGCCGCAACTCCCCAAGCCCGCCTCCAATAGGCCAGGGGCTGGTGACTAGCACCGAGTAGGCTTGCTACTAACATGGGAGGCATTTCCTATAAACCTGTACACACGCACGCACATCTCCAAGCCCACGAAGCTGAAAATTAAAAACCACTGAAAGGAAAAGATGCATGCATACACTAAAACCCAACCAATAGAGTACAAACAGGGAAGTAAAGTACATGAAAGTAAAACCCTGGGCCAAAGCACAATCCCACCAAAAGAAAGTCTGTAAACAAGTCCAACCTATAAAGAAAGGTTCTGGGACTACAGTCTGTAGCTGTAGGAACACACCCCGGCATGTCTGATCTCACTGAGTGCCATCCGGTCCTGGTCCACCTAGAATCCTATCAAAGGCTCGCCTGTCTACATAAGACACGACACGAGCGGGAAATGCCCGTGCAGGGGTGAGTATAACAATACCCAATAAAACACCCTGAAACCACAAAGGGAAAATACATCAAAGATGATACCACAACAGAAAGGTACAGTCAGCTCTACACAGTATATGTCTACCGAACATATAACAAGAATATCCAGATATATTCATACACAAACGACCATCGCGAAAACCACCACTAGGATCCAGCTCGAAGATTCCACTAAGCATACAACCGGGAGAACACACTCGTAGGTTTGAAGAGAGATATGAAGTACTTGTTCTGGGAGGACACACTCCACAAGTACCTTGAGAACATGATGCCCAGATGAGGATCACAGCCAAGTCATGGGGTGATTCCGACAACTCAGTCTGAGCTAATCCGCTAAGCAGAGGATCGGCGCCCGGGTAATGTTGGTCACGTCGATACCAAGAACTCTACCTAGGGTTCCAGGGATTAATAGAGGATCCGTCTCTATGTCTCACAGAGGGGATTCCAAAAAATCTATTCAGGAAGTTCTACTGAAGGGATCACACTCCCGTATATAGGGAATGATACCAAAACCTTCATGGAATGCCAGGGGTACGAACCCTAAAAAGCTAGTCCAAGTCACAGAAGACAAAAAGCTCAAGCTATGAAGAATTTGATACACGGTGTGTAGTAAGGTTACACGCCGTGTTACATGACCCAGGGTACTGCCCGTGTAAATGGCCCGTGTCATCCGCTCAAGCTGTGTAAAACCAAACTATGCGGCGTGTAGAAAAGATACACGTTGTGCTCCCTGACTCTGGTTACTACCCATGTAAACGGCCCGTGTCACTTGGATTGTTGGATAGAAAGAAACTACACGGTGTGTAGAAGAATCACAGTCCGTGCCTGAGCACCTGGGCTTGCTCCATGTACGCTGGCCTTGTGCCCGTACACGGCCTCTATCTATGTCTGTGTCACCTGCCCGTGTACCAGTACACGAGGTATCCCGTGTATCTGGCCTGGTCTAGCTGGGGAGGGGTATACACGGTGTGTCCCTGGACGTGTACCCCGCTCGTGTCTGTGTACTCCCAGAGTACTTTCCAAGTAATCCTGCCGATGAACACACGCCATGCAGCCCATACTACACGGCGTGTAGTAAGGATTTCTCCAGAAATGTTGTCTTCTTCCTCGCACTTCAACTGATCTCCCAGATCATGTTTCTCTGGTCCGCTCGCCACGAAACTCCAGATCAGGGGTCGACTCGACGTCGTGATGCCGAATCTGTGGGTCTCGGCCCGTCGATGGGCTCGAAAATCCGTTTTTGGCCATCCGCGCAGAAATCGTCCGAAGAACGATTTCTTCCGATCCGGTTCGATCCATCTGTCGCCACCACAGCCCCACCTCTGTAGGGTTGTACCGATGCCAGATCTCTTGTTTGGGATCGTTGCGTTGCACAACAGATGCGCAACAATCCATCGTTCAAATCCCATGAAGAATGCGTATAACACAATGAAGAACACATAGAATTTGGGGAAGAAGAACACAACGAATCAAGAGGGACGAACCTCGATCGATGTTAGTGTCGATCTTGGTCCGTCACAGTTATAAGGTTTGAACAAATCCACAAAAAATCAAGAATCAATCCCCATGATTCCACCAAAAATCTCATCCCCCAAGAATGATCGAACCGCGGGCTAATCTGTTCATGGATTAGTCTGCGTTCGTTATGGGAATCAAAAATGGGAAGAATTAAATCACAACAAATGTCCTACCTGGATCTGCGGTGTTCGTTGGAGATGATTTGATCACCGCATCGTCGTCGCCGGCGAGAACCGTCAACAACGTTGTCTCCGCGTCGAGAGGTCTTCTGCAGATCTCTCCAGGGAGATTCATGGTTATGAGAAAAGTAACCCTAGGCCTCTCTGCGAAATCTCTATTTAAAAAAATATATTTCGTTGTAACAAGGATTAAATAAAATATTTTAATCAAATATTTTATTACAGTTATTTCCTAAAGCCAGATTCCACCATCGACCTGCGTCGACCGAAGTTAGGTCTTGCCTAAGGTAAAATGGTTGTCCCGAACGCAACGGTGCCCTTGGATTTCTGATCCAAGCATCTGTTCAAAGTTTATTCCACTTTTTCAGGAAAACTGCATGCTCACGTTATTTAATTATTAAATTAAATTTAAACATTCGTTTCGGGCCTCAGAACTATGCGTCATCCCAGAACCTGATCTCAAAGATATTCCCATATAATATTAAAATAATACGTGGAATAAAAATCTGGGACATTACATCACACCCACCTTAGGGATTTTACGTCCCCGAAATTCCAAAACAAAGGCTACTAAAAAATATGGGGGTACTAAAAGAGAATTTGAGCATCCCGCTCCCACATTCTCTCTTGGAGATTCTCATTCTGCCACCAAACTCGCACCAAGGGAATAGCTCACCCACGAATGATCTTCTCCTGCCGATCCTTGATCTCCACTGGGTACTCTACAAAGGTCTCTTCATCATTGATGTCCAGCTCGGCCCAGTCGATGACGTGCAATGGATCATGCACGTATCTCCGTAGCTGCAACAAATGGAAGACGTCGTGTACCCGGTCCATCTGAGGGGGTAGAGCCAAGCAATACGCCACCTCTCCACCTCTGCCCAGAATCTGAAAAGGACCAACAAACCTCAGAGATAGCTTGCCACCTCATCCAAATATCTACAATCCTTGTCGTGGTGAGACCCAAAGGAACACTTGTTCTCCCTCCTCGAACTCCAAGGGTCTCCGCCTCCTATTGGAATAGGACTTCTGCTAACTCTTAGTTGTCTTCATCCGCACCTGGATGACTTGCACTTTTTCTGTAGTAGCTCTCACCATCTCTGGGCCCATGAGTGCTGACTCTCCCGGGTCATTCCAGCAATGTGGCGACCTGCAAGGTCGCCCGTATAGAGCCTCGAATGGTTCCATACCAATAGTGGAATGATAACTGTTGTTATAAGCAAATTCCAACAATGGTAGGTGATCCTCCCAACTATGACTGAAGTCAAGGATGCAAGCTCGAAGCATATCCTCCAGAACCTGGATGGTCCGCTCTGTCTGACCGTCATGAGGGGATGAAACACTGTGCTCAAACGTAACTAAGTCCCAAAAGCTTCCTGCAATCCCTTCCAAAACCGGGATATAAAACGAGCATCATAGTCTGAGACGATCATGGGCGGCATTCCATGAAGTCGAACTATCTCCTACACGTAGAGGCGTCCCATGCTCTCTACTAAACTTTGCTCCCGTATGGCTAGAAAGTGGGCCGACTTGGTGAGTCGATCAACGATCGAGGTTCATCCCTCTTTTTCGGTGCCCTATATTTTTCTCCCTCGCGTTCTTCGTCTCGTTCTATGCATTCTGGGTTGAAATCGATCGTTGCGCATTTGTTTTTCAGCTCAACGATCCGAGATTGGAGATCTAGCCCCGGAGCGATGTCATGGAGGTGCGATGACGGTTTCAGCGGGCAATTCGGAGCGGATCGGGATATACAAGTGTCCGAGTGGTTTTCTTCAGATGGATCGTTCAAGGTTTTTGATCTGATTCAAGAGCCTAAAACATCCGTTGTGGTGTTCTTATGGTGAAATGAACCTACTCCTGGAGGATCGGGACGAACGGATCAGAGAGACGCAATCCAGAAGATCGGCCAAAGCGTGAGGAAGAAGACGGAGTTTCTGGAGAAATCCCAACTACACGTCGTGTAGTATGGGCTACAAGGCGTGTGTTCGTCGGCGGGATTACCTGGCGTGTACTCCAGGAGTACACGGACACGGGCAGGGTACATGGCCAGAGAAACGCCGTGTATACCCCTCCCCGGCTAGACCCAGCCAGATACACGGGACACCCCATGTACTGGTGCATGGGGCAGTGATACGATCACGGACAGAAGCCGTGTACGGGATCTTGGCCAGCATAAACGGAGCGAGCCTAGGTACTCGGACACGGCGTGTGATATTTCTACACGTCGTGTAGTTTCCCTTTATCTAACATGTCGGGTGGCATGGGCCGTTTACACGGGCAGTACCCGGAGTCAAGGAACACAACGTGTACCTTTCTTCTACACGTCGTGTAGTTTGGTTTTACACAGCTTGATCGAATGACACGGGTCGTTTACACGGGCAGGACCCGGGGTCGAGGAACACAGCGTGTAATCTTACTACACGTCGTGTATTCAATTATTCAGGGCATGAGCCACTTGTGTTCTGTGACTTTTACTAGATTCTTAGGGTTCATACCCCTGTTTTTTTCACTAAATGTTTTGGTATCTTTTGTTATATACGGGAGTATGATCCCTTCAGCAGGACTTCCTGAATAGAGTTGTTGGAATTCCCTCTATGAGACATAGAGTTGGATCATCTATTCATTCTGGAACCCTAGGTAGAGTTCTTGGTATCGATGTGCACAAAATTACCCTGGCGTCGATCCTCTGCTTAGCGGATTAGCTCAGACAGAGTTTTCAAAATCACCCCATGACATGGTTGTGATCCTCATCTAAGACTCATTTTCACAAGGTACTTGTGTAGTGTGTTCTCCTGGAACAAGTACTTCATATCCCTCTTTTCAAGACCTAGGAGTGTGTCCTACCGGTTGTATGCTTAGTGGAATATTGGAACTGGATCCTAGGGGTGGTATTCCCGATGGTCATTTGTGTATGAGTATATCTAGATATTCTTGTTATATGTTCGGTAGACATATATTTTGTAGAGATGAATGTATCTTACTGTTGTGGCATTCCCTTTGTTGTATTTTCCTTTGTGTTTTCAGGGTGTCCTACTAGGTATTGTTATACTCACCCCTGTACGGGCTTTTCCCGCACGTGTCGAGTCTTGTGCAGACGAGCGGACCTTTGACAGGATTCTAGGCAGACCAGGACCAGATGGTACTCAGTGAGATCAGACAGGCCGAGGTGTGTTCCAACAACTACAGACTATAGTCCCAGCATCTTCTTACAGGCTGGACTTTGTTACAGACTTTCTTTTGGTGGGATTATGTTTTGGCCCATGGTTTTACCTTTCTTTTACTTTACTTTCCTATCGTACTCTGTTGGTTGGGTTTTAGTGTATGCATGCATCTTTTCCTTTTTGTAATTTTTGACTTTTCGGCTTTGTGGGATTGGAGATGTGGGTGTGTGTGTACAGGTTTATTAGGCCAAGGGCTGGTGACTATCACCGAGTAGGCATTCTACTGACATGGGAGGCATTGCTTATAAACATGTATACACGCATGCACATCTCCAAGCCCACGAAGCTGAAAAGTAAAAACCACTGAAAGGAAAAGTTGCATGCATATACTAAAACCCAACCAACAGAGTGCGACAGGTAAGTAAAGTACAAGAAGGTAAAACCCTGGGCCAAAGCACAATCCCACCAAAAGAAAGTCTGTAAACAAGTACAACCTGTAAATAAAGGTGATGGGACTGCAGTCTGTAGCCGTAGGAACACACCCTGGCCTGTCTGATCTCACTGAGTGTCATCCAGTCCTGGTCCACCTAGAATACTATCAAAGGCTCGGTCGTCTGCAGAAGACATGACACGTGCGGGCAAAGCCCATGCAGGGGTGAGTATAACAATACCTAGTAAGACACCCCGAAACCACAAAGGGAAAATACAACAAAGATGATACCACAACAGAATTGTACAGTCAGCTCTACAAAATATATGTCTACCAAAAATATAACAAGAATATCCAGATATACTCATACACAAACAACCATCGCGAAAACCACCACTAGGATCCAGCTCAAAGATTCCCCTAAGCATACAACTGGGAGAACACACTCCTAGGTCTAAAGAGAGATTCGAAGTACTCGTTCCGGGAGGACACACATTAAAAGTACCTTGAGAACATGATGCCTATATGATGATCACAACCATTTAATGGTGTGATTCTGACAACTCAGTCTGAGCTAATCCGCTAAGCAGAGGATCGGTGCCCGGGTATTGTTGGTCACGTCGATACTAAGAACTCTACCTAGGGTTCCAGGGATGAATAAGGGGTCCGGATCTATGTCTCGCAGATGGGATTCCAACAAATCTATTCAAAAAGTCCTGCTGAACGGATCATACTCCTGTACATAGGGAATGATACCAAAACCTTCAGGGGAAAGCCAGGGGTACGAACCCAAAGAAGCTAGTCCAAGTCACAGAATACAAAAGTCTCAAGCCATGAATAATTTGATACACGACATGTAGTAAGGATACACGCCGTGTTCCTTGACCCTAGGTACTACCCGTGTAAACGGCCCATGTCATCTGCTCAAGCTGTGTAAAACCAAACTACACGGCGTGTAGAAAAGGTACACGTCGTGCTCCCTGACTCCGAGTACTGCCCGTGTAAATGGCCCGTGTCAGTCAGCTTGTTGGATAGAAAGAAACTACACGGTGTGTATAAGAATATCACTCCATGCTTGAGCACATGGGCTCGCTCCGTGTATGCTGGCCATGTGCCCGTACAGGGCTGCTATCTGTGTCCGTGTCACCTGCCCATGTACCAGTACACGAGGTATCCCATGTATCTGGCCGGGTCTGGCTGGGGAGGGGTATACACGGCATGTCCCTAGCCATGTACCCTGCCCGTGTCTGTGTACTCCCGGAGTACACACCATGTAATCCCGCTGACGAACACACGCCATGCATCCCATACTACACGGCATGTAGTCGAGATTTCTCCAGAAATTCCATCTTCTTCCTCGCACTTCGGCTGATCTCCCGGATCGCTTTTCTCTGGTCCACTCACCGCCAAAATCCAGATAAGTGGTCACCTAGACGTTATAAAGTCAAATCTGTGGGCCTTGACACTTCGATCAGCTCCAAAATCCGTTTTTGGCCATCCGCGTGGAAATCGTTCGAAGAACGATTTCTTCCGATCCGGTTCGATCCGTCCGTCTCCACCGCAGCCTCACCTCCGTAGTGTTGTACCGATGCCAGATCTCTTGTTTGGGATCATTGCATCCCACAACGGATGTGCAAAGTTCCGTCATTCAAATCCCACGAAGAATGCGTAGAACGCAACGAAGAACGCTTAGAATTTGGGAAAGAAGAACACAATGAATCGAGAGGGATGAACCTCGATCGATGTTTGTGTCGATCTTGGTCCTTCACCATTAGAAGGTTTGAATGAAACCACAAAAATTCAAGAATCAATCCCCTCGATTCCTCTAAAAATATCATCCCCCAAGAACGATCAAACCGCGGGCTAATCTGTTTGTGGATTATTCTGCGTTCGTCGTCGTAATCAAAAATGGGAAGAACGAAATCACAACAAACATCCTACCTGGATCCGCGGCGTTCTTTGGAGATGATCTGGTCGCCGCGTCGTTGTCGCCAGCGAGAACCGTCAAGAACGTTTTTGCCGCGTCGAGAGGTCTTCTCCAGAGCTCTCCAAGGAGATTCAGGTTTATGGGAAAAGTAACCCTCGCCCACCCTGTGAAATCTCTATTTAAATGAAAAAATGATATTTCGTTAGAATTGGGGTTGACCTCGTTGATTTGAGATTCAAACATTCCAATCGGTATCTAAGAGTTTTACTCATAGAACCGGAAACATCGCATGAGCCACTTGTCTTTCTACACATCATGTAATTTTTGGAAAATGGCATGGTCCTTTTGTTCACCGTACCTTGGACATCTTTCATTTGGGTTAGTGCCCCTTCTTCTTCTTCCTCTGAATGTCAGGCATCATTCCCTCACACAGGGTTATGATCCCTTCAGCCGGACTTTCAGTGATAGAGTCGGCATCCCTCCGAGAGGCCCGTAGCGAGATCCTCAATCCATTCCTGACCCTAGGTAGAGTCAGGCATCGACATGACCAAGTCTACTGGGAATTGATCCCTTACCTAGATGGTGTATCACCTCACCGGTGAATCTGGATGAGTTGCAGTATCCTCCATGGCCCTGGCAGTGATCCTCATCTGTGTATCGAGGTCTTTTCCACTCAAGAGTGTGTCTCCCATAATGAGTGCATCTATCTACCGTTACCTTCCACTCTAGAGTGTGTCTCCTGTAATGAGTGCAGCCACCTGTCGTGATGGTTCCTGACGAAAAACACATCTTGGACGGACGTCATCAGAGCTATAAGACTTGTGGAGTGTGTTCTCCCGAAGCGAGTGTATCACGGAACCTTCGAACAGAATCACTAGCTGAGTAAGCGGTTGCGTGTCTTGTCTCTAGACCACGGGTCTGGGTTTTGAGTATATCTAGTTTGTTTTATATGTTGGTATACATATACTGTGAATAGCTAACTGTTCCTTTACTTTGTGTACTGCTTTTTGGTTTTTGGGGCCCTCTATTGGGTATTGTTATACTCACCCATGCACGGGCCATGCCCGCACGTCTGGTGTCTTGTGAAGATGAGCAGCCTTTCGACAGAGTCCAGTGCGGACCAGGACATGACCAAGCTTTCTGAGTTCCCTACAAGCCGAGGTGTTCCTATAGCTACGAGCGGCAGTCCCAGTAACTTTTTGTGCTTATGGGATGGACTTTGCAGTTTTTAGACTCTCGTTTTCTGGTGGGCATGTATTCAGGCCTGGTTTACCTTTTGTCGTACTCTGTTGGTTGGGTTTAGTTGTATTCATGAATTCTATTTGTTCCTTAGTGTTTTACTTTTCAGCATTTGTGGGCTTGGAGTTGTGTGACTGTGTACAGGTACTTAGGCAATGCCACCCGTGTTATTGATATGCATACTCGGTGCTAGTCACCAGCCCCTGGCCTATTGGAGGCGGGCTTGGGGAGTCACAGCGCGGGCCCCACTGGGACGGGTCGTGACAGAGGTAGGGACAACTGCAGGCGGAAGAGGCTTATGACCCAGGTACTCCCGGAATGATTAGAGGTTCTATCTGTGTCTTTTCTACTTTGTCTGCCATATTGATAGACACTGGTGCTAGTCATTCATTTTTGGATGCATAACTTGTTTGGGACCTTTGAGATTCTAGTTGATCCATTTACTTGACCCTAACGCTTAGAAACACCGACTGGAGAAGACTCAGAGATCACACACCTCTGTAGAAAGTGTGACCTGACCCTTGGAGGCGAGAGTTTCGGTTGGAACCTCTTGGTGGTAGCGTCGAGGCCTTACGATGTCATTCTTGGTATGGATTGGCTATCCACAGTTCATGCCAAGATCGACTGTTTTAGGCGAAGGGTGAGGTGTGTCCGCAGTGATGGAATGGGGTTCTCTTTTGTCGGTGAAAGAGAGACCCAGGCATTGTGGGATGGACTCGTGCGTAGGAGGGCACAACCGATTTCACATCAGTTTGCTAGCCTGGCCTTTGGCACAGTAGACATTACGAGTTTCCGGTTTCCAGCAGTAGTGGCTGAGTACGAGGAAGTCTTTTCGGAGGGTGTCCTAGGGCTACCTCCCCGTCAGGTGATAGATTTCTGCATCGAGTTGCAACCCGGGACGAAACCAATATCGGCATCAGCATATCGGATGGCTCCTACAGAGCTTTGTGAGCTGAGGGTGAATCTAGACAACTTGCAGAAGAAGGGCTTTGTGAGACCCAGTGTTTCACCCAAGGCGGCCCCAGTGCTGTTTGCCAAGAAGGCGAACGGAAGCTTGAGGCCACGTGTGGATTACTGGCGCTTGAATCTGGTGACGGTGAAGAACCAGTATCCACTACCGGGGATCGATGACCTCTTCGACCAGTTGAGAGGATCACGATGGTTATCAAAGGTTGATCTACATTCAGGCTATCACCAGTTACGAGTACGGGAGGAGGATATACCGAAGACAGCTTTCAGATGTTTCTACGGTCAGTATGAGTAGTTGGTGATTCCCTTTGGCGTGACAAACTCCCCGACAGTGTTTATGGGACTCATGAACCGAATCTTTCATCCCAATCTAGATCGGTTTGTAGTGGTCTTCATCGATGATATCCTTGTGTACTCTACGTCCAAGGAGGAGCACGTGAGACACTTAAGGATGGTTCTAGAAACACTCCGAGAGCACCAGTTGTATGGGAAACTCTCGAAGTGTCAGCTCTGGTTATAGGGGTCCAATTTCTGGGAAAAGTTATCTCAGCTGATGGTGTAGTAGTGGACCCAGCCAAGGTGTGGCAGAGTTTGTTTCTCGGTGCCTTACTTGTCAGCATGTAAAAGGAGAGCACCAGGTGCCAGCAGGTTTGACTCAGCCCCTTGAGGTGCCAGAGTGGATGTGGGATGTGATATTCATGGACTTCGTGATGGGTTTACCACGTACGTCCAGGGGACACGATTCCATCTGAGCGATCGTTGATCGACTCACCAAGTCGACCCACTTCCTAGCCATACGGGAGCAGAGTTCAGTAGATATATTGGGACGCCTCTATGTACAAGAGATAGTTCGACATCATGGAGTGCCATCCACGATCATCTCTGACCTTGATGCTCATTTCACATACCGGTTGTGGAAGGGATTGCAGGAAGCTTTTGGGACTCAGTTACACATGAGCACAGCGTTTCATCCCCAGACTGATGGTCAGACAGAGTGAACCATCCAGGTTCCGGAGTATATGCTTCGATCTTGCACACTTGACTTCGGTCTTAGATGGGAGGATCACCTACCTCTAGTGGAATTTGCTTATAAAAGTAGTTATCATTCCACTATTGGTATGGAACCATTCGAGGCTCTGTACGGGCGACCTTGTAGGTCACCACTTTGCTGGACTGACCCGGGAGAGTCAGCACTCGTCGGCCCAGAGATAGTGAGAGATAATACAGAGATGGTGCAGGTCATCTGGGAGTGGATGAAAACAGCTCAGAGTTGGAAGATTTCATTTTCTGAAAGGAGGCGGAAACCCTTGGAGTTTGAGGAGGGAGACTATGTGTTCCATTGGGTCTAACCTCGACGGGGTTTGTAGAGATTTGGCCAAGTCGGAAAGCTATCTCTGAGGTTCGTTAGTACTTTTCAGATTCTGGGAAAAGTTGGCGAGGTGGTCTATCACCTGGCTCTACCCCCTCGGATGGACCGGGTACACGACGTCTTCCATGTGTCGCAGCTACGGAGTTACGTGCATGATCTATCACACGTCATTGACTGGGGCGAGCTGGACATCGATGATGGAGCGACCATTGCGGAGTACCCGATGGAGATCGAGGATTGGCAGGAGAAGAACCTTCGTGGGAGAGATATTCCCTTGGTGCGTGTCCGGTGGCAACACGGGAATCTCCAAGAGAGCACGTGGGAGCGGGAAGCTCAAATTCGTGTGCAGTACCCCCATCTTTTTGAGTAGCCCTTGTTTTTCCTTTTCAAGGATGTAAAATCCCTAAGGTGGGTGTGATGTAATGTCATAGATTTTTTCCATGTATTATTTTGATATTATATGGGAATAAATTATAAGACCACGCTCTGAGATGACGCGTAGTTCCGAGGCCCGGTGAGCCCAGAACGAATGTTTTATTTTAATTTAAATAATTAAATAACACGCACATGTGGTTTTTCCTAAAAAAGTGGAATAACCTTTGAACGGATGCTCGGATCTAAAATCCAAGGGCACCGTTGCTTTTAGGACAGTGATTTTACCTTAGGAAAGCCCTAACATCATTAGGCGCAGATCGATGGTGAAATATAGCTTTTGGACGTAAATGTAATAAAATATTGGATTAAAATATTTTATTTTAATCTTTGTTGAAGCGAAATATCTTTCCCTTTTTGACAGAGATTTCACAGGGGATCAAGGTTATATTTTACATAACCCTCAATCTTCCTGGAGAGCTCTGGAGAAGACCTCTCGACGCGACATTGACGTTCTTGACGGTTCTTGCTGGTGATGATGACGCGGCAACCAGATCATCGCCAGCAAACGCTGCGGATCCAGGTAGGATTTTTTATTCTGGTTCCCTTATCCGTTCTTGATTCCTACGATGAACGCGTACTAATATACGAACCGATTAGCCCGTGGATCGATCGTTTTGCAGGCATGTGTGATTTGGGGTTTTATCGAGAGATCAAACATACGAGTTTTATAATATGTTGAATGTTGTGGTTTTGATCTAACGGCGACGGACCTGGATCGTCATGAAAAAACGATCGAGGTTCGTCCATCTTGTTCGGTTCCTTGTATTTTTCTCCCTTGCGTTCTTCATCGCGTTCTATGCATTCTTGGACGAAATCCATTATTGTGCGTTCGTTTGTTGGCGCAACGATCCGAGATTTTAGATACCGCCCTGGAACGATGTCATGGAGGGGTGATGACGGTTTCGGCGGGCAATTCAGAGCTAATTGGGAGATACTAGTTCCGGGCATTTTTCTTTGGAGGGATATTTTGAGGTTTATGATCCGATTCAAGAGCCAAAAAAATTTGTTGTAGTGTTTTTATGGTGAAACGAACCTACCCTATGAGGAGCGGGACGAACTGATCAGAGAGACGCAATCCGGAAGATTGGTCGAAGCGTGAGGAAGAAGACGGCGTTTCTGGAGAAATCCTGACTACACGCCGTGTAGTAAGGGCTACACGGTGTGTGTTTGTCGGCAGGATTACCTGGCGTGTTCTCCAGGAGTACACGGGCACGGGCAGGGTACACGGCTATAGTCATGCCATGTATACCCCTCCTCAGCCAGACCGGGCCAGATACATGGGATACCCTATGTACTGGTGCACGGGCCGGGGATACGAACACGGACAGAGGCCGTGTACGGGATCTTGGCGAGCGTAAATGGAGCGGGCCCAGGTGCTCGGACACAGCGTGTGATTCCTCTACATGTCGTGTAGTTTCCCTTTATCCGACAAGTTGGGTGACATAGGCTGTTTACATGGGCCGTACACAGGGTCAAGGAACACGACGTGTACCGTTCTTCTACACACCGTGTAGTTTGGTTTTACACATCTTGAGCGGATGACATGGGCCGTTCATACGGGTAGCACCCGGGGTCAAGGAACACAGCGTGTAATCTTACTACACGTCATGTATCCAATTATTCATGGCATGAGCCACTTGTCTTCTGTGACTTGGACTAGCTTCTTAGGGTCCATACCCCTAGTTTTTCCCCTGAAGTTTTTGGTATCATTTACTATATACGGGAGTATGATTCCTTTAGCAATACATCCTGAATAGATTTGTTGGAATCTCCTCTGTGAGACTTAGAGCTGGATCCTCTATCCATTCTGGAACCCTAGTTAGAGTTCTTGGTATTTACGTGACCCACATTACCCGGGCGCCGATCCTATGCTTAGCGGATTAGCTCAGACTGAGTTGTCGGAATCACCCCATGACTTGGATGTGATCCTCATCTGAGCCTCATGTTCACAAGGTACTTGTGGAGTGTGTTCTCCCAGAACGTGTACTTCATATCCCTCTTTTCAAGACCTAGGAGTGTGTTCTCACGGTTGTATGATAAGTGGAATCTTCGAACTGGATCCTTGTGGTGGTATTCGCGATGGTCATTGGTGTATGAGTATATCTGGATATTCTTGTTATATGTTCTGTAGACATATATTGTGTAGAGCTGGGTGTACCTTTCTGTTGTGGAATTCCCTTTGTTGTATTTTCCTTTGTGGTTTCCGGGTGTCTTACTGGGTATTGTTATAATCACCCATGCACGGGCTTTGCCCACACGTGTCATGTATTGTGCAGACGAGCGGACATTAGATAGGATTCTAGGTGGACCAGGACCAGACAGTACTCAATGAGATCAGACAGGTCAAGGTGTGTTCTAACGGCTACAGACTATAGTCCAAGCACTTTCTTACAGGTTTTACTTTGTTACAGACTTTATATTGGTTGGCTTGTGCTTTGACCCAGGGTTTTACCTTTCTTGTACATTACTTTCTTGTCGTACTCTGTTGGTTGGGTTTTAGTGTATGCATGCATCATTTCTTTTTTGTAGTTTTTACATTTCAGCTTTGTGATATTGGAGATGTGTGTGGTTGTGTACAGGTTTATAGGCAATGCCTCCCATGATAGTAGCATGCCTACACGGTGCTAGTCACCAGCCCTTGGCCTATTGGAGTTGGGCATAGGGTGTTGCGGCTCGGACCCCTCTCGGACGGGAGATCAAACACATGAGTTTTATAATCTGTTGAATGTTGTGGTTTTGATCTAACAGCGACGAACCCGGATCGTCATGAACAACGATCGAGGTTCGTCCCTCTTGTTCGGTTCCTTGTATTTTTCTCCCTCACATTCTTCATCGCGTTCTACGCGTTCTTGGCGAAAATCGATCATTGCGCATTCGTTTGTTGGCGCAACGATCCGAGAATGTAGATCGAGCCCCGGAACAATGTCATGGAGGTGCGATGACGGTTTCAACGGGAAATTCTGAGCGGATTGGGAGATACGAGTTTCGGGGCATTTTTCATCGAAGGGATCATTCGAGGATTATGATCCGATTCAAGACCTGAAAAAATCCGTTGCGGTGTTCGTATGGTGAAACGAACCTACCCCTGGAGGATCGGGATGAACGTATCATAGAGACGCAATCTGGAAGATCGGCCGAATCGCGTAGAAGAAGACGGCATTTCTAGAGAAATACTGACTACACGCCGTGTTGTATGGGCTACACGGCATGTGTTCGTCGGTGGGATTACCTAGTATGTACTCCGGGAGTACATGGACACGGGCAGGGTACACGGCTAGAGACACGCCGTGTATACCCCTCTCGGACCAGACCCAACCAGATACACGGGATACCTCATGTACTAGTCCACGGGCCGGCGATACGAACATGGACAGAGGCCATGTACGGGATCTTGGCCAGTGTAAACGGAGCGCGCCTAGGTGCTCGGACACGGCGTGTGACTCCTCTACACGTTGTGTAGTTTCCCTTTATCTGACAAGCCGGGTGACACGGGTCTTTTACACGGGTAGCACCCGGTGTCAAGAAACACGGCGTGTACCTTTCTTCTGCACGCTCTGTAGTATGGTTTTACACAGCTTGAGCAGATGACATGAGTCATTCACACGGGCAGCACCCGGGGTCATGGAACACGGCGTGTAATCTTACTACATGTCGTGTATCCAATTCTTCATGGCATGAGCCACTTGTCTTTTGTGACTTGGACTAGCTTCTTAGGGTTCGTACCCATGGGTTTTCCCCTGATGGTTTTGGTATCTTTTCCTATATACGATAGTATGATCCCTTCAGCAGGACATCCTGAATATTGTTGTTGGAATCCCCTCTGTGAGACTTAGATCTAGATCTTCTATTCATTATGGAACCCTAGGTAGAGTTCTTGGTATCGACGTGACCATCATTACCCGGGTGCTGATCCTCTGATTAGCGGATTAGCTCAGACTGAGTTTTCGGAATCACCCCATGACTTGGATGTGATCCTCATCTGAGCCTCATGTTCACAAGGTACTTGTGGAGTGTGTTCTCCCAGAACGAGTACTTTGTATCCCTCTTTTCAAGACCTAGGAGTGTGTTCTCTCGGTTGTATGCTTAGTGGAATCTTCGAAGTCGATCCTAGTGGTGGTATTTGCGATGGTCATTCGTGTATGAGTATATCTTGATATTCTTGTTAAATGTTTGGTAGACATATTCTATGTAGAGATAACTGTACCTTTCTGTTGTGGCATTCCCTTTGTTGTATTTTTCTTTTGTGGTTTCGGGGTGTCCTACTGGGTATTGTTATACTCACCCCTGCACGGGCTTTTCCCGCACATGTCGTGTCTTATGCAGATGAGCGGACCTTTGACAGGATTCTAGGCAGACCAGGACCAGACGGTACTCAGTGAGATTAGACAGGCCGAGGTGTGTTCCAACGGCTATAGACTACAGTCCAAGCACCTTCTTACAGGTTGGAATTTGTTATAGACTTTCTTTTTGTGGGATTGTTCTCTGGCCCAGGGTTTTTACATTTCCTGTACATTAAATTCATGTCGTACTCTGTTAGTTGGGTTTTAGTGTATGCATTCATCTTTTCCTTTTTTTAGTTTTTACGTTTCTGCTTTGTGAGATTGGAGATGTGTGTGTGTTTGTACAGATTTATAGGCAATACATCCCATGTTAGTAGCATGCCTACTCGGTGCTAGTCCCCAGCCCCTGGCCTATTGGAGGCGGTCTTGGGGAGTTGCGGCCCGGAACCCTCTGGGACGGGTCGTGACAGAGTGGTATCAGAGACAGGTTATGGGGTGATTCTGATAACTCAGTCTGAGCTAATCTGCTAAGAAGAGGATCGGCGCCTGGGTAAAGTTTGTCACATCGATACCAAGAACTCTACATTGGATTCCAGGGATGAATAGAGGATCTGGATCTAAGTCTCACAGATTGGATTCAACAAATCTATTTAGGAAGTCCTACTGAAGGGATCATACTCCCGTACATAGGGAATGATACCAAAACCTTTCGGGAAAACCAAGGGAATGAACCCTAAGAAGCTAGTCCAAGTCACAGAAGACAAAAGCCTCAAGCCGTGAAGAATTTGATACACGGCGTGTAGTAAGGTTAAACGCCATGTTCTTTGACCCCGTGTACTACCCATGTAGACGACCCGTGTAATCTGCTCGAGCTGTGTAAAACCAAACTACACGGAATGTAGAAAAGGTACACGCCGTTCTCCCTGACTTCGGGTACTTCCCCTGTATATGGCCCATGTCACTCGGCTTTTTGGAAAGAAAGAAACTACACGACGTGTAGAAGAATAACACACCATGCCCGAGCACCTGGGCTCGCTCCGTGTACGCTGGCCATGTGCCCGTACACAGCCTATATCCATGTCTGTGTCACCTGCCTGTGTACCAGTACACGTGGTATCCCGTGTATCTGGCTGGGTCTGGCTGGGGAGGGGTATACACGGCGTGTCCCTAGCCGTGTACCCTGCCCGTGTCTGTGTAATCCCGGAGTACAGGCAAAGTAATCCCGCCGACAAACACACACCGTGCAGCCCATACTACACGGCGTGTAGTCGGGATTTCTCCAGAAACACCGTCTTCTTCCTCGCGCTTCGGCTAATCTCCCAGATCGCGTTTCTCTAGTCCGCTCACCGCGAAACTCTAGATCAGGGGTTGCCTCGACGTCGTGATGCCGAATATGTGGGTCTCGGCCCTTCGATTAGCTCCAAAATCCGTTTTTGTCCATCGGCGCAGAAATCGTTCGAAGAACGATTTCTTCCATTCCGGTTCGATCCGTCCGTCAGCACTGCAGTCGCACCTCCATAGGGTTGTACCGACGCTAGATCTCTTGTTTGGGATCATTGCGTCGCACAACGGATGCGCAACGATCCATCGTTAAAATCTCACAAAGAACACGTAGAACGCAACAAAGAACGCTTAGAATTTGGGGAAGAAGAACACAATGAATCGAGAGGGATGAACCTCGATTGATGTTCGTGTCGATCTTGGTCCATCACCGTTAGAAGGTTTGAACGAATCCACAAAAAATCAAGAATCAATCCCCTCGATTCCTCCAAAAATCTCATCCTGCAAGAACGATCAAACCACAAGCTAATCTGTTCGTGGATTAGTCTGTGTTCATCGTGGAAATCATAAACGGGAAGAACGAAATCACAACAAACGTCCTACCTGGATCTGCGGCGTTCGTTGGCGATGATCTGGTCGCCACGTCGTTGTCGCCAGCAAGAACCGTCAAGAATGTTGTCGCCGCGTTGAGAGGTCTTCTCCAGAGCACTCCAGAGATATTCAGGGTTATGGGAAAAGAAACCCTGGCCCTCCCTATGAAACCTCTATTTAAAAGAAAAAAGGAGATTTCATTGTAACAAGGATTAAATAAAATATTTTAATCAAATATTTTATTATGGTTATGTCCAAAATCCAGATTCCACCATCGACCTACGCCTACCAAAGTTAGGTCTCGCCTAAGGTAAAATGGTTGTCCTGAACGCAACAGAGCCCTCAGATTTCTGATCTGAGCATCCGTTCAATGGTTATTCCACTTTTTCAGGAAAACCACACGCTCACGTTATTTAATTATTAAATTAAATTTAAACATTTTTTCCGGGCTAACCAGGCCTTGGAACTGTGTGTCATCCCAGAACCTGATCTCGAAGATATTCCCATATAATATTAAAATAATACATGGGGAAAAAAATCTTGGACATTACAAATGGTGATATATTTTTAACGGGGAAATTTTTTCAATTTTGAGACATTTATAATGGTGATACACATCCAATGGTGAGACATTTAAACAGATGAGACATTTACAATGGTTATACAATCAAACAGTGATAAATTTTTTATAGTGAAACATTTCCAATGGTGAGACATTTCCAATGGTAGGATATTTCCAATGTTAAGACATTCCAATGGTGAGAAATTACCCATGGTGAGGCATTTCAAATGGTGATACATTTCAAATGGTGAGACCTTTCTAACAGTGAGACATTCCAAAATAGGCACATTTCCAATGGTTATACATTTTCCTTCATTATATATTTCCATTAGTTATCCACTTTTCCTAATTTTTCTATTTTTCGAAAATATTATAGAATTTCTATGTTGACATATTTTATGACAATAAATTGGTTAAATGAGTTAATTATTAGGTTTTAAAACCATTTAAGAAGAGAATAATCATATCATTGATTTCAAAAAATTCCAAAATACCATTTTAAATGCTTAAACTGCATAGATTGATGGGATTCGAAATTAATGGTCAGTTAAAACCATAAATAGTCCCCCTAATATCAGATGTTTTCTTACTAATGAGAAGACCATTCATCATTTCATTCTAGATTACATTATCTTGATATAAGAGTCCCCAAATCCTTCTTCCCTAGGAGTTTTATAACATGTTTTTGTGGTTAGAATGAGATTACCCCACGGAAGATCCCTCTTGTAAACGAGCCCTCTATTTTGGTGGAGTGAGATTGAGAAAAGATTCTATATTCCATAAAAGTTCTTCCTTAATTTCTACTCAGGTGTATTGTATTGTATGGGTTAATTATTTTCACCTCTTATGAACATGGTTGCTTCGGGATTGAGAGAGATAATGAATCTGTAAATAGTTTTTAAAGGGGAAGGGGATTGTAAAGTATTACCTTAGATATTTTTTTTATTTTAATAGATTTGATTTTATATTATGATTGTATGGGTGTAAAATAATAATTAATATCACTAATTTTGGTGTCTTGATTATGAAGTAGTGAGTTTTCTTTAAAAACCTCTTTTTAGTGATCTTTTTGTATCATCATAAATAAATGGATAACTACATATATTCATTGAATAGAATGGATACACTAGAATCTAATGACTTGTTTGATAGCTCTTTTATATAAATATGTGGAATTTAATAAGAGACCCCCAGATAAATATGAAAATGTGATATTTTATTATATATGTTGTGATTTGATGAATTGTAACACCATAGGATTTCATTATATGTTATCTCTTTAATGTAATTTAATTGCTTGTGCCTCATGCAACACCATGTTCGAGCGCACCATGACATAACAAACTAGCCGTTTAGAGAGCGGTTATGAATAGTATTAACTATATTTTGAATTTTATATACTATATATAATTTTTACATCCATATTATGTGGTCTATTGACATAATATATGAAAAAATTCAATTTTTCAAATAAAAGAAATGTTTTTCGAAAAAATACAATTTTATTGCATTTTAATGGAGAAAAATTTTTCAAATACAATATTTGACAATTATATATATTCAATTTAATGAAATTAAATTTTTCTTTAAAATTGAGACATAAAAAATTTAGTTGGGATAATTTTTGGGGGTTTTTCTGATAACTGTCATATTTTGATGAATATTGGAAATACTTAATTTTAATTGAAAACAACATTATAAATCAAAATAATGTATGTTTTTATATTATATATTTTTTTTGTAGTATAATTATATTATATTTTTATCATTTAATCCAATGGTGGTCATATAATGTAATTTTACATTTAAATTGGACATAAACACATATCAACCTTTTGATAGTTTTTACTTCTCTAAATCCTACATTCTTGTTTTGTCAATGACAATTAAGTTTAAACTAATTAATGTAACTTATATTTTTTGAATTTGGTAAAATAGAAATTATATCTGAATTCATAACATCAAAATTATCATAGAGTGAATTTTTTTTATTTTTCTAAAAGCATTCAATTTTTGATGAATAGTGAAAAATACAGCATAGTACATAAAAATGAATTTTTCATTTAAATAATTATTTTTAATTAAAAAATTAATTTAAAATAGAAACAAAAAAATATATTAGTACAATGTAATTCATTAGAGTTATTTTAAAATAATATTTGATATATATAATTTATTGAACCATTTTAACATCTTTTTTCCCACCTTCTAGGAACATTTACCAACCTTCTAGGAACATTTTCATATTTTAATAACAGGTAATTTTACTACTTCTGTGAATTGTATTTAAAAAATCAAATAGAAATAGTTGAAATTAGTATGAAAAATGTGGTTCAACAGGATGAAAATATTTTTTGGTGAATAGTAAATATTGAATTTTATTTTCCACAGTTGAAAATATATTAGGTAGTTAAAGGTAAAAATAATATTTAACTTACACCAACACATGTCTTAATTCTATTGGATAAGTGTATTTCGACAAAAATCAACCTTATGTCCAAAATAAGATCATTTTTATCCATTTTGGTATGATTAGGACATTTATTATATTATATTTAAAGAAGAGAAAAATGTGTTAAATTCAATGTTTAATAACTACACTATTTTTAATATAGTGTTACACATATAATAAATTAAACTATAAATATTCATTATAAATATAAAATTATTTCGTAAATCATGGTATTTTATTTATTATTTTTAGACAATAAATAATTAATGTTATTTATGACACAATGTTGAAGCAGTAACTACATTATTAATGAATGATTTAACTAATTGATATTATAAATATCAAAATAAATGTAAATTGTGACATTTTATGTCATACATGAATTTTATAAGTTAATATGACATGTTAGAGTTCATTTAATCTATTTTTGTTGTGAAGTAATCAACTTTTTATGACTTTAAAAAAACCAAATTCTAAATTGTGTCAAAATTCACATAAATGAGTTTTTAAAACAAACACTATAATATTAAATGATATAATAATCCAAAAAATGGGTTATCCAAAGGACTTATATAATGATATATATGTAATTAGTCAACCACATTAGGTTCTATTGGAATTTTATAATATGTTTATTAAACATGTATTATAATAGTTCAAGAAGACATGGTAAAAGTAAACTATTTAAATAAGGGTTAAATCTAAAAGATAAGGTTAATATGGTGGCCTAAACTAGTCTAAACCTATTGGTTTTGATAATTTAGACCCATACCCACCTTATAATTTAAATAAATCAATTTTAGGTTATTAGAAAAATGAAAATAATTTTATAATGAATTAATATTTTAAGTTTTTTCTAATGTGCCTCTCACCTCTCTTATAAAAGTGTTCTTCTCATTCTATTAAATTCACACCTCCAAAGCCATTTGGCATAGACAACCCCTCCTCAAATATCCTCAAAACTACCCTCACGTCAACCTAGAGGCCTTAAATTGATCATAATGTCAACCTATGATTTTTTTTGATCAAATCAAATGGAAGCACCCGAAGAAGAGGTAATTATCTCATCACATCATTCAATGTGTTTTTATTCTTCCACTTCCTCTTTCATTGTGGTTTCCATACCACAATAATAACTCCAGTACCTTCTACATATTGTGATGTTATTATAAATATTGTAAAACCATATTCATTATTCTATCCATCCTATGAATGAAAAAGTCACCATACCTGCATACGCACGGCTTAGCATCTCCATGTCGTGGTGAATTTTTATTGAAAAGGATCCTCGAACAAAAGGCAAAGGCTAATATTCATAAAGGAAACTAAAGTTAAAAGAGATGAAAATATGTGGTCTTATAACAATTAGCCACATAATGAGGGATTAGAACCATGGGAAGTGAATCTGACTTGGTAAGAGGATTACCAACTCCCAAATTAGCAAGACCATCTGTAACCATATTCGGCTTGCGATAAACATGAGTGATAATGAAGTTAAGGCTCAAAAGGGTCTTCCTGAATTCCATCCATCATGTAGCAAGACTCCAAGAGATATAATGTTAACCATTTCTTATGGCTTGTACAAGAGTGATAGAGTCACTTTGTAACAGTATATATTTCTAACCATTCATTCTAGAAAATGAGATAGCATGAATTATTCCATGCATCTCCCCCTCAAGTGATGTAGTCATGCCACAAGTGCCAAAGAAATAACCCATTACATAATCATCATGTGTCCTAAAAATTGCATCACACCCCACTAGCCACAGATTTCTCTTTGAGGCCCCATTAATATTCAACTCTATCCAATGACGGAGAGAAGGCAAACATCTGTATTCACCTTCATCGCTCGTGCATATGTACAACATACATTCTCCACGACACAATGAGATTCATTTCCATGTTCACCATTCAATGATGATTCTAAATATATATATTATTAATAATTATTGGATATATGATATAATAATTGTACTGAATATATATATATATATATATATATATATATATATATATTTATACATATATCTAATTCACTTACTTCCAGTCAATATGATAGGAAAAAGGAAATGGTGTTTATGCGTACGTAAGGCCTACCATCTCCATAAACAATGTTTTCCATTTTATATATCTATCTATTATACATTCTTATATTCAAAATATATATGATACATAAATAATATTTTAAATTCTAGAATCAATTATATCATGATATAAGTTATATGATAAAGATTAACAAGTTAAAACACGTATGATGAAGAAAGTGACTATTACCTGAAATGTTATTTTAATATTTAAATTTTTATTAAATTGGTAGTATAAATCCATAAATTAATAAATTATGATATCATAAATATGAATATGTTTATTTTATAATTTAATAAAAAACTATAGTCATTATCCAGGAGGATAAGTGTACGCTCGAACAATGGAAAGTACAAGGTAAGAGTTAATTCCTCATTCTCATTATTATCAGAGAATGTTTATGTGTATTTTTTTACTGGGACATATTTATTATCTATGTCCATGTCTCATAAAATGTTTTTCACAAGTATTCCTTTTAAGGGACATTTTAACAAAAAAATAAATTTAAATGGTTTAAATATTTATTCTCCTTAATGTCCATGTTTTCAAAATGGTTTTAAGGATTTATTTATAAGAAAATAAATGTTTTAAAATTTTAATTCCTTTTAAATGTTTTCGAGTGATATGGGACACTTTGATTCAAAAATTTCTTTTAAAATTATTCCATTATAAATTTTGTGACTTTTAAATGATTTCATGAAAAAGAGATATTTCTCTCAAAGTGTTTTGCTGATCATTTTCTACTCTGTCAACATCCAATACTGGATATTATTCATGACTGAGGTTCTGTTATTATAATACGATATTATATATTGTATTGAATGGGTTATGATATGTTTGACTATGGATGTGTTGTTTATATACCATTCATGGTTTATGGTGTAACGACCCGGATTCAGAGCCCCTCCACTGGTGCCCCATACCCGATTCGCCACATAACCTCAAGCGCATTTCCCCTAACGCCAAAGGTTGCTGACTAGCAGCGAGGGACTTGGAATGTCAGTGGGGAAACTATGCCCTCATCGGCAGAGTATACAGCGGGAAAAGATAAACATGTAAAAACCAGAAGCGGTAAACAACATATAACCATTGTACCAAATGTATAAAGAAGTCTGATATAAATGATGATGAAATGTAGTACAAGTATCTATGGAAAGCAGTAAACAAGTCAACATTCTGAATACAACTGAAACAGACAACTAAAGTAAACAGCAGCTCCAAACAGCATCGCGAGCCAAAGCCCGGTCCCATGCTCCCCAGCTTCACAACAACTCAGATACCCGAAGTAGAAGGGCGCTTTCCCTTATCTATCCCTGCAGCAACAAAGTCTGCCCGGGCCCAAAATCATAGCCCGAACAGAGTGTGAGATAAAATACCAGTAGGCAATCACCCAAATATCTATGCCTAACAGTCAGTGAGTATATGGCAGGTAAATATGAAACAAGCAGTGAACAGTACCGATAGCAGTAGACAGTAGCAGTAACAGAAAGCAGTAGCAACAACAGTAAGCAGTAACACAAGTACTAACAAGCTAACAGCATGAACCCTATGGGAAGTACACGCAACAATTCTTTCTAGTCCTATCCAAGAAGTATCACAGCCCTCTGGTCAGTGCACTCAGCCTAACCCCTCTGGCTTGGTCATACAAATTTATCAGACTCTCTGGGGAAGCACGCTCGGTCAATTCCCCTCATAGTCTAAGGTAGTCAGGGGATCTCTTGAGGAAGATCACGCGGTCTAACCCTCTTAGACCCAAGGTCTAGACACACTCTAAGGAAGCAATCTCGGTCAATTCCTCCTATAGCCTCAGGTATACCGCAGACTCTCTAAGGAAGCTCACTCGGTCAATTCCTCCTCTAGCCTGGGAAGGTTATTAAAAAGATTCGAACAAGGTAAGACTCTCTGAGGAAGCTCACTCGTTCTACCATCCTGTAGTCTATAAAATCCAAGACTCTCTGGGAGCTCACTCGGTCATCCCCCATAGTCTATAATATCAAAGCCTCTTTGGGAAGCTCACTCGGTCTATCCCGTATAGTCTATAGCACCAGGTTCCCGCAGCCTCGTGCCGGTCAGTGCATAATAATGATAAAAGACCAAAGTACACCTATAGAGATATTTGGATAACCAAAGTACACCTATAGAGATACTTGGCTATCATTCTATAAGGTGACAGCAAGTCAAGGGTAAAACTCCTACCAGTAAACACCAGACAAGCAGACAGACAAAAACTGCCAATGTCTAACGGGACCCGAAGGTCATAAACAGAACAAGGCATGGGAAAACACATCCAAGTACAACAATTATCCTATATTATGATCAATAATACCTCTACACAAGCATAACAGCAGGGCAATAAAATAACGAGGGAAAACGGTAAACAACTAATAACCCGTTCACGGGTATCGGTATAAATTGTGCATAAAAACTCAACGACTCCTAGAAGCAAGGCACAAACCACCTAACTTGATCTCAGGTGATCGATATACGTGAGACTCGATGACAGATTCCCCTTAGAACAACATAGATCTGAGAAAAACGCAAAAATGCTCAACCTACGATAACTAGAAAATGAGAGGGAATCAAGGAACATGGCTAAAGCAGAAGGAAGAACTCACCGATGTGGTTCCAACCCAATCGACCATGCTCGAATCAGAGAATGGATGGAAGGGTGGGAGCTCGTCAATGATTCGGCCTGGCGGGGTGTTTTGGACAGGAGAAAACTAGAGAAGAAGATGGATAACAGGGTTAGCCGTGACCCCGGTCTGTTAAATGAAGAAAAGAAAAGTACACGGCGTGTACTTCCAGAGTACATGGCATGTACTGGGTCTTTCCATACTTTGCTAAAAACGGCTCCACGTCACCCCTACACACCGTGTGTGTGGCCCGGATACGGTCAGCACACGGATTCAAGCGGAAAAAGAGTACACGGCGTGTACTGAGAAAGTACACGGCGTGTACTTCCAAAATTTCCAGAAACTCCATTTTTCTTAAAAACTCCAGAAAAAGGAAAACATACCTGAAAAGAAGGTCCGAGTTCTTACAAACTTCCCCCCTTAAAGAAATTAATCCCCGAATTTCCCTAACCAGGCGGAGAAGAAGAAACCCCAAACAGCTCCGGCCACTGAGATCGCACATCGACCTCCCTTTCCCTGGTCTCGTCTTGTACTTGCCTGTGCTGCCATAGCACCCGTACCAGAGGAACAGACCGGCCTCAGAGAACCTTCGTACTGCGATCGACAATCCAGATAAGATGCTCCTCAAACGACGCATCCGCTTCAAGCTCAACCTCCTCAGACTGAAAGACATGAGACGGGTCTGAAAAGTAACATTGGAGCAGAGAGGCGTGGAAGACGTCGTGCATAGCCTGGTAGCTCTGAGGTAATTGCAACCGATAGGAAACCAGCCCAATTCTCTCCAATACCTCGAACGGCCCGACGTACCGCGGTGAAAGATTACCTTGTCTCTAAATCCTCTTGTGTCCCAACCTCAGTGTGACACGCAGGAAAACCTGATCCCCGACCTCGAACTCCAGAGGTCGTCTCTGCTGATTAGCATAAGACTTCGGCCGAGACTGTGCTGTAGCCATCCTCTTCCGAATCAACTATATCTACTCTGAAGTCTCTTGAACAAGACGAGGTCCCAGAAAATCTACCTCTCCTGCCTCCAGCCAGTATATGGATGATCGGCATGGCCTACCGTACAAATCCTTGTATGGTGCCATCTGAATGGTCGCCTGAAAACTGTTGTTGTAGGCGAACTCCACCATAGGAATATGCTTCTCCCATGAACCGTGAATGTCTTGAATGCAAGCTCGAAGCATATCCTCAAGCACCTATGTCACGACCAGTCCTCAGGGCCCGTGCCGTGACTACCCCAAGCCCGCCTTCCATAGGCCAGGGGCTGGCGACTAGCACCAAAGGTGTAAATCCCGATAACTGGGAAGGCATTTCCTTTATAAAAGTAACAAAACACCACAGAGTACAAGCGGAAGTAAAACACTAAGTACAAAAAGAAGTGCTGAAAAGTAAATGGGTCAGAATACAAACCCAAAATAAAGTACAACTACAACTGAACAAAGTACAACATAAAAAGACAACAGCTGGAGGGACGGAATCGGCTCCTGGATCGTCCTCCTCGGAGCCTACCTGAAGGGTAGGTACAGATGGCACAGCTCCTGGATCGTCCACCACGAATCCTACCTGAAGGGTAGGTACAGATAGCCTCTACAGTGCTCTCGTCCGTCAACCTCCTCCGAGTGTCGTCTCGCCATGAAGTCCACCTCCGGACACTGACTTGTCGTGTAGTCCACCTCCGGGTATCGTCTAGTCCTCGAACACTCGGCCTCCGTTAGCACTGCCTGTCGTCTGCAACCAACACAACGAGGTGCGGGCATAGCCCGTGCAGGGGTGAGTATAACGATACTCATTAGGGACCCTGATACCCTCAAGGTATCACTAAAACCAACAAGGATAACCACAAGAAGATCTCAACAGATAAACTATACTTAGGTATATGCCCATACATATACCTAAGTTATCAAGTAACCCATCTCAATCATGAGGAAACACAAGGATCATGAGATCAACGGATAACCACTACCCAGGTATATGCCCATACATATACCTAAGTTATCAAGTAACCCATCTCAATCATGAGGAAACACAAAGGTCAAAAGTCTCAGCTCAAACCAGGATTTTCATTATCGAAACCGTAACTGCTGAAGAGCTCCGTCTCTAGAGTGTACAGTGGTCCTGTCACGACTCTGAGGTACTTCTCACTAACCTAAGACTGCTGAGGTACTCCTCCTGTCGAGTACCGCGGGTCTGCAGCCAACTACCGGGCACTCCGTCCGCTGTGGGTCTGTCGCCAAATACCGGGCGCTCCCCCCAATATCCTACAGAGGTACTCCTCCTGTCGAGTACCGCGGGTTTGCGGCCAACTACCGGGCGCTCCGTCCGTCGTGGGTCTGTCTCCAAATATCGGGCGCTCCGTCCACTGGGCTAGTCGACCTACTCCAAGTCGAGTCGGTCAAGCAGTCATCAGGTCTCAGTAGGCTACACGATCTCCGTACTTTGCACGCTCGTCTCTGGGAGGGTCCGCTCCACGAGCTACTGGTCGATACTCCAAGTATCTCAAGGTCCCACGAAGAAGTATCTCAAAGGACCGCCTCGTCATAGGGGTCTCAACGCAACAGACGGCGCGTCAATCGGACGCCCGGTCTGTGAGTTATTAGCCTTTTCGTCCTAGGGGCCCGGTTGGTTTCGTGAGCAAACCAATCCCGGATGTATCTCAACTGTACCCCGAACTCCCTTAGGGTATACTCATAGGGACCGTTACTCAACGTAATCACCAACGCCGCTGACGGTTCGTCAAACGGACGTCTGGTTTGAAAGATATCGGCTTTTCTGTTCCAGGGGCCCGGTTGGATTTCGGTGCGATCCAACCCAGCCACTATTCATCTGCATCCAATTCTCAGGCGGAGGATGCCAAAAGTTCTGTATCGACAACAGGAACTCAACGTCGCAGACGGCGCGTCAATCGGACGCCCGGTCTGAGAGTTATTGGCTTTTTCGTCCCAGGGGCCCGGTTGGTTTTTAAGGCAAAACCAACCCGACCGTACTCCACCTGCGTCCAAACCTCGGGCGGAGTATTCCAAAAGATCCTTCTCACTTAGAGGAATTCAACGAAACAGACGGCGAGTTAATCGGACGCCCGGTCTATTAGTTATTGGCCTTTCCGTCTCACACCCACCCTGGGAAACTTCGCAGGAGGTCACCCATCCTGATCCCTGCTCTAGGCCAAGCATGCTTAACTACGGAGTTTTAACTACGTAGGCTCCCGAAAAGGAAGGTGCACCTTGAGTATAGTATACCGAAACGACCGTCTCGATCCAAGGATCGCGTTGCCGCTGACGGCGGGTCGTTTGGAGGCCCGTAGCTCAAGATACAGCCATTTGAACGAAGTCCATCCGAAGACGGGGGTACGGGCCCGGACTGACCCGGCCCGACCCCCCCCCCCCCCGGGAGTCGGCCGAACGGCCGAAGGCCGTGGCACGCGGGATGCCGCCCCCCCCGCGGCCAGGTGATGCCCCCCCCCCCCCCGCGTGGGGCCGCGTTGTGTCGGGACGTGGCTTCAGCCGCGTCCGAGGGCACCGGACCCGCGCGGCCGAGGGTCCGCGGGTGCCGCCGCCGCCGCGCTGAGTCGCGGCGGTGCACCGGGGCGCCGCCGCTCCCGGCTGCCGGCGCTGCCACGCCGGAGACCCGCACCGCCGGCGAGTTCCGCAGGCCACCGGGATCGCTTCGGTGGTCCGATTTTGTTCCCGCCTGCGCCGCTGCTCCTCCCGGGACTCGTCCTTCACTGCGGAATCATCAAACACCCATTGCGGCACGTTCCGTCGTCGCCTGCCAAATCCGAAAAACACAAAGAACGACGGAGGGTTGCCGGGCCGTGTTCGTTTGACCCGCCCCCTCCGCGTTAGATAAAAACAACGGGAGAAATTAAAGTTCAACACATGAACGCATATCCGAAACAATTTTTTTAATGAAATAAAATTGTTTCATAAAAACGGGTTCCTTATTTGAACGGAAACAACAATTTTAATAATTTTAAAATTGTTCACAAATCTAGTTCTTTAACTTTTTAAAGAAACAATTACGGGAATATAAAAAGAAAAAGGGGGGTAATTCCCAAAATAAATCCCTACCTCGTCGTCGCTGTCGGATGCGAGGTCGTCGCGGAATTGACCGTCGCGGAAGGAGGTGATCGTCACACCGCGGAAGGGCATCGCGTCGACGATCTCCGAGGACCAAGAACATACGGATTTAATTAATAATAATTAAATCCATGTTGTTGTTGAAATCCAAAAGGAAAAAAAAAAGAAGCGCAACCCCCTACCTTGGTTGTTGTCGATCGAAGGCTGTCGCGGGGTTGGATCGTCGCGGAAGAAGCGTCGCGAAGGGAGATCTGTTGGCGTCGCGGTACAAGGATTCGCGTCGTCAATCTCCACAGGTTTGGCGTTCTTCGCGTTCTTCACGTTCTTCGCGTTCTTCGCCGAAGAAGAATGCTTTCCTCCAAATCATCTCCACGCCACAAGTTTCAACCCAAAATAAAATAAGCTTAAGCCTTATTTTATTTACACAACTAAACATTCGAATTTCAAAAGATAAGAAATGAACCATTAATTCGTAGAATTAATTCAACAAAAGAAACAGCTCATTTAATTTATGACAGAAACAGCCAAATTAAATGGTCTGTTATGATTTTAAGAAACGCGTCAGTTGAATTTCATTAAGACGGGTTTTCACGGGTGCGTTTCTTAGCGGAAAGAAACGGCGGGGCTCGTGCGGGCCCCACCTCACAAATATCCTACCAAGGGGTAGGATATTTCTGGATAGCATCCTATCCAGTTCAACTCAGTTCAATCCGCCTTTAAGTGGATTCAAGTGGCTTCAAAGTGGCTTAAGCGAAATAAAATAAAGTTGTAGCAAAATTATTTTATTTCTTAACTTTAAGCCCGAAAATTAAAAACCACACCCGAGCAAACGCAACTCTGGAAGAGGTGTTTCTAAGCGAATACCGGCTCTGCGATTTCATCGGAGCCCTCAGAATTTGATTCCGGGCACCGGTTCAAAAGTTAGAAAAACCCGCTCGTCCGTTCACTGAACGTACCCGAGCCAAACTTCGGAAATTGATTCCGGGAACACCGGGCCACGGAATCAGGCGCCGTCAGAAACTGCGTTCTTGTAAAATTCCAAAGAAAATTAAGAAAAAAAATTTCCTTGAAATTTACGGGTCTTTACATTACTCCCACCACAGGGCTTTACATCCCCGTAAAGCTTCACCACAAACTTAGGGAAACAAAGCGGTACTGAGCACGCATCTGAGCCTCCCGCTCCCATGTGCTCACCTGGAGGTTCCCGTGCTGCCAAAGAAAGTGCACAAGAGGAATTGACCATCCTCCTAGGATCCGCTCCTGCCGATCCTCGATCTCCACCGGAACCTCTGTAAAAGTCACCTCATCACCAAAGACCAGCTCCCCATGGTCAAAGATTTGTGTCGGGTCGTGCACGTATCTCCTCCGCTGAGATATGTGGAAACGTCGTGCACCTAGTGCAACTGAGGTGGATGGACCAAGTGGTAAACCATCCCGCCTACCCAGCTGAGAACCTATAAAGGTCTGTTGAACCTCGGAGATAACTTTCTGCCTTGGCCACATCTTCGTAACCCTCGTTGAGGTTAGACCCGTATAAGGACGTGATCGTCATCCTCGAACTCTAGAGGTCTCCAATTCTTGCTGGAACTGAAACTCAAAATGACTGCTGCCACGAGAGTAAGGTTGACCGACTCAAGAGTGATCGGTCGCACCCTCCTGTGCAAGAGTTACCCTGCACTGCCTGGGGTTTCCTTTTCCGTCGACCAAGGAAAACCCATCCCAACATTTGCCTAAAACCGTCAATTTGAGTATGAACAGTTATTGCCCATTCCATACTCAAACTAACGTCATAAGGCCTCGACGCTGCCACCAAGAGATTCCAACCAGAACTCTCGCCTCGAGGGTCGGACCACACCGTCGGCGTAAGTGTGATTATCGAGTCTCCTCTCAAGGTATCTCCAGACGTGAGGGTCAAGTCCACGGCTTACCGGAAACTCTAGGTCTGGAACAAGATTTGTGAAAGCGAGGAATGATTCATATCGACGTCTGTTACTACAGCAGCTTGTAGTGGACATAGACTGTCCCTTGAATCATTTCTATAGCCATTGGGTCACACTCCTTGACCGCATGCAGCCGCACTCTTCCTCCGCCCTCCAGCTCCCTGAGCCTGGCGGGAATAACTAAGGCGGGTGGTTGTAGCATGTTAAGATGTACACCACCTCATGCTGCTCTCCTAGCTTTTCCTCCACGTCTACCGCTTCGCAGACTCATCTCTATTTAAGGCTACCTCTTCTTGAAACATTTATCATGCCCGAGTCTCTAAGACTGGAACCGGTTTCTTGTTTCTTACTGCATTGTGCAGTCTTCATCCGCTCCTGGATGAACTGCACATCCTTTATCCTCAAAAGAGCTGCTATGATTTCTTCTTTGCCGATAAGAGAAATCTGGTCTCATCCCCTGGATGAACCACATTCTTTGCCTAATACAGTCAATCCTGGCATGAAGGATGCATTCATGCCATGGATGATGTCATAAGGCCTCGACGTAACTACTAAGAGATCCAACTGTCACTCTCGCCTCCAAGGGTCGAGTCACACTGTCAGCATCAGTGTGAGGTCACTAGGTCTCCTCCAGTAGGAATTTCGAAAGTGAGGGTCAAGTCAACAGTCTTAACCAGGACCACTTAGTAACATCACAAAAGAGGACAGGAAATCAAACATCACAAGATAAGTGTCTTTATTTTATTGTAGCTCATGGTACAAAGACACAAAAACAATATCAACATGGAACTAGAAGTACAAGAGATGTATCCACTAGTTCTGCTCCATTCCACCTGCTCCAAGAGCTCTACTACCTTGTCCACTGCTCTTCTGTTGCTCAAGCATTCGTCGCTTCCTCTGCCTCGGTGGCTCCTCAAAAGCCTATGGATCAACTGTACGAGGAGTCGGACAGTCATGTGCCAGGTGCCCCTTTCCACCGCACGAGTAACAAAGTCTGCTTCTGGCACGCCTGGCTCTGACCCCACCCCGGGTGCCCCGCACCACTGGTCGTAAAACCCGAGATCGCCCAACTACTGGTCTGGTCCTCCTGGACCTCTTCATCATCTGTCTACTGCCCACAGATGACTCGGCTTCTGATCGAAAAACACGCGGCAAAGGCAGCAGCTCCTAAACACGCTCGGGGTGTAGAGCTACTGGCACAGACTCCACCCTGAAGAAGGTCTCGAAGTCTTCTCATGTGAAAGCCATCCCATCGCAAAACTGGAACAAGTGGCTCCACCACCTGCCTGCTGCTGCCTGAAGAAGGCAGGCAGCAAAGGTCACCATGAAGTCCGATGGCGTCCCCACTAGCCTGAATACTCCCACCACAACCTCCAGCCAATCCTCAGCCGCCTGCGGGTCCGTATCTCCCCCGAACCTGGGTGGCCTCTGGCGCTGGAACTCATGCAGTGCGCTCAAGTAGCGGGCATCGCCTACTGCTGGGGCTGGTGGCATCGGTGGCCAAACGTATGGTAGTACCGCTGGTGCCTCAACTGCAAGAGGGCCCTGTACCGAAGCCTCGTCACTCGACAGGCTGTCAGCACGCACATACCTCTGGGCTCTAGCTGGTCGTCCGAGAAAAGGTATCCTGAAAGAAACAACGTAACACGGTCAAATGATTATACCTGGTGAGCTAACCTGGTTTGAGCTGTTTTAAGGGGGGAAACCTTTGAAAACACACACGCAATCAGTGTTTTCGTGCACAAAGTCGGAAATCAGTTGCCGGGGTCCTGGTGTATGGATATGTCGGCCGCCCGCACCAACACTGGACTCCCTGAACTGAAAACCACACTCGGTACCCTTAACACTATTGCTTCACAGAAAGAAAGATCAGAGTCTGTGGTAGAACCGACCACCTCTGATACCAATTTGTCACGACCCGTCCTCGGGGCCCATGCCGTGACTACCCCAAGCCCACCTTCCATAGGCCAGGGGCTGGCGACTAGCACCAAAGGCGTAAATCCCAATAACTGGGAAGGCATTGCCTTTATAAAAGTAACAGAACACCACAGAGTACAAGCGGAAGTAAAAAACTAATTAAAAAAAGAAGTGCTGAAAAGTAAATGGGCCAGAATACAAACCCAAAAGAAAGTACAACTACAACTGAACAAAGTACAACAGAAAAAGACAACAGCTGGAGGGACGGAAGAGGCTCCTGGATCATCCTCCTCGGATCCTACCTGAAGGGTAGGTACATATGGCGCAGCTCCTGGATCGTCCACCACGAATCCTACCTGAACGGAAGGTACAGATATCCTCCACAGTGCTCTCGTCCGTCAACCTCCTCCGAGTGTCGTCTCGCCGTGAAGTCCACCTCCGGACACTGACTTGTCGTGTAGTCCACCTCCGGGTACCGTCCAGTCATCGAACACTCGGCCTCCGTCAGCACTGCCTGTCGTCTGCAACCAACACAACGAGGTGCGGGCATAGCCCGTGTAGGGGTGAGTATAACGATACTCAGTAGGGACCCCGAGACCCTCATGGTCTCACTAAAACCAACAAGTATAACCACAAGAAGATCTCAACAGATAAACTCTACTTAGGTATATGCCCATACATATACCTAAGTTATCAAGTAATCCATCTCAATCATGAGGAAACACAAGGATCATTAGATCAGCGGATAACCACTACCCAGGTATATGCCCATACATATACCTAAGTTATCAAGTAACCCATCTCAATCATGAGGAAACACAAAGGTCAAAAGTCTCAGCTCAAACCAGGATTTTCATTATCGAAACCGTAACTGCTGAAGAGCTCCGTCTCTGGAGTGTACAGTGGTCCTGTCACGACTCCGAGGTACTGCTCACTAACCTAAGACTGCTGAGGTACTCCTCCTGTCGAGTACCGCGGGTCTGCGGCCAACTACCGGGCGCTCCGTCCGCTGTGGGTCTGTCGCCAAATACCGGGCGCTCCCCCCAATAGCCTACAGAGGTACTCCTCCTGTCGAGTACCGCGGGTTTGCGGCCAACTACCGGGCGCTCCGTCCACCGTGGGTCTGTCGCCAAATACCGGGTGCTCCGTCCACTGGGCTAGTCGACCTACTCCAAGTCGAGTCGGTCAATCAGTCGTCAGGTCTCAGCAGGCTACACGATCTCCGTACTCCGCATGCTCATCTCCGGGAGGGTCTGCTCCATGAGCTACTGGTCGATATTCCATGTATCTCAAGGTCCCACGAAGAAGTATCTCAAAGGACCACCTCGTCATAGGGGTCTCAACACAACAGACGACACGTCAATCGGACGCTAGGTCTGTGAGTTATTAGCCTTTTCATCCCAGGGGCCCGGTTGGTTTCGTGAGCAAACCAATCCCGGCCGTATCTCAACTGTACCCCGAACTCCCATAGGGTATACTCATAGGGACCGTTACTCAACGTAATCACCAACGCCACTGACGGTTCGTCAAACGGACGTCTGGTTTGAAAGATATCAGCTTTTCCGTTCCAGGGGCCCGGTTGGATTCCGGTGCGATCCAACCCAGCCACTATTCATCTGTATCCAATTCTCAGGCGGAGGATGCCAAAAGTTCCGTATCGACAACAGGAACTCAACATCACAGACGGCGCGTCAATCGGACGCCCGGTCTGAGAGTTATTGGCTTTTTCGTCCCAGGGGCCCGGTTGGTTTTTAAGGCAAAACCAACCCGACCGTACTCCACCTGCATCCAAACCTCGGGCGGAGTATGCCAAAAGATCCGTCTCACTTAGAGTAATTCAACGAAACAGACGGCGCTTTAATCGGACGACCGGTCTGTTAGTTATTGGCCTTTCCGTCTCACACCCACCTTGAGAAACTTCCCAGGAGGTCACCCATCCTGATCCCTGCTCTAGGCCAAGCACGCTTAACTGCGGAGTTTTAACTACGTAGGCTCCCGAAAAGGAAGGTGCACCTTGAGTATAGTATACCAAAACGACCGTCTCGATCCAAGGATCGCGTTGCCGCTGACGGCGGGTGGTTTGGAGGCCCGTAGCTCAAGATACGGCCATTTGAACGAAGTCCATCCGAAGACGGGGGTACGGGCCCGGACCGACCCGGCCCGACCCCCCCCCCCCCCCCCGAGGGTCGTCCGAACTGGGTCGACCCGACCCGGTCCCGTCCGGTCGGGGCGCGGCCCGGCCGGTCGGACCGGTCTGGTCCGGTTCGGCCGAACGGCCGAAGGCCGTGGCACGTGGGGTGTCGCCCCCCGTGTGGGGCCGCGTTGAGTCGGGACGCAGCTTCAGCCGCGTCCGAGGGCACCGGACCCGCGCGGCCGCGGGTCCGCGGGTGCCGCCGCCGCCGCGCTGAGTCACGGCGGTCCGCCGGGGCGCCGCCGCTCCCGGCTGCCGGCGCCGCCGGCGAGTTCCGCGGGCCACCGGGATCGCTTCGATGGTCCGATTTTGTTCCCGCCTGCGCCGCTGCTCCTCCCGGGACTCGTCCTTCACTACGGAATCATCAAACACCCGTTGCGGCACGTTCCTTCGTCGCCCGCCAAATCCGAAAAACACGAAGAACGACGGAGGGTTGTCGGGTCGTGTTCGTTTGACCCGCCCCCTCCGTGTTAGATAAAAACAACGGGAGAAATTAAAGTTCAACACATGAACTCATATCCGAAACAATTTTTTTAATGAAATAAAATTGTTTCATAAAAACGGGTTCCTTATTTGAACGGAAACAACAATTTTAATATTTTTTAAAATTGTTCACAAATCCAGTTCTTTAACTTTTTAAAGAAACAATTACCGGAATATAAAAAGAAAAAGGGGGGTAATTCCCAAAATAAATCCCTACCTCGCCGTCGCTGTCGGATGCGAGGTCGTCGCGGAATTGACCGTCACGGAAGGAGGTGATCGTCACACCGCGGAAGGGCGTCGCGTCGACGATCTCCGAGGACCAAGAACATACGAATTTAATTAATAATAATTAAATCCATGTTGTTGTTGAAATCCAAAAGGAAAAAAAAAGAAGCGCAACCCCCTACCTTGGTTGTTGTCGATCGAAGGCTGTCGCGGGGTTGGATCGTCGCGGAAGAAGCGTCGTGAAGGGAGATCCGTTGGCGTCGCGGTACAAGGCTTAGCGTCATCGATCTCCACAGGTTTGGCGTTCTTCGCGTTCTTCGCGTTTTTCGCGTTCTTCGCGTTCTTCGCGTCTTTCGCGTTCTTCGCCGAAGGAGAACGCTTTCCTCCAAATCCTCTCCACGCCACAAGTTTCAACCCAAAATAAAATAAGCTTAATCCTTATTTTATTTTGGGTTGAAACTTGTGGCGTGGAGAGGATTTGGAGGAAAGCTAAGAAACGAACCATTAATTCGTAGAATTAATTCAACGAAAGAAACATCTCATTTAATTTACGAAAGAAACAGCCCAATTAAATGGTCTGTTAAGATTTTACGAAACACGTCAGTTGACTTTCATTAAGACGGGTTTTCACGGGTGCGTTTCTTAAGCGGAAAGAAACGGCGGGGCTCGTGCGGGCCCCACCTCAGAAATATCCTACCAAGGGGTAGGATATTTCTGGATAGCATCCTATCCAGTTCAACTCAGTTCAAGCCGCCTTTAAGTGGATTCAAGTGGCTTCCAAGTGGCTTAAGCGAAATAAAATAAAGTTGTAGCAAAATTATTTTATTTCTTAACTTTATGCCCGAAAATTAAAAACCACACCCGAGCAAACGCAACTCCGGAAGAGGCGTTTCTAAGCGAATACCGGCGCTGCGATTTCATCGGAGCCCTCAGAATTTGATTCTGGGCACCGGTTCAAAAGTTAGAAAAACCCGCTCGTCCGTTCACTGAACGTACCCGAGCCAAACTTCGGAAATTGATTCCGGGCACACCGGGCCTCGGAATCAGGCGCCGTCAGAAACTGAGTTCTTGTAAAATTCCAAAGAAAATTAAGAGAAAAAAAAATTCCTTTAAATTTACGGGTCTTTACAACCTAGATCATGCGCTCGGACTGGCCATCGATCTGGGGATGATATGTTGTACTCAGAAGCAGCTGTGTACCCAAAGCCTTCTAAAGTCCCTACTAGAACCGAGAAGTAAAGCACACATCCCTGTCTGAAACAATGGAGTGTGGAACCCCAAGTAGAAGAACGATCTTTCGGATGTAAACTCATCCCAGATCATCGACACTGAAGGTCTTCTTGATTGGCAAGAAGTGAGAAACCTTCGTAAGTCTGTCGACGACGACCCAAACAGCATCGTTCCCTCGAGGCGACCTCGGCAAACCGGTCATGAAGTCCATCTCAACATCGTTCCACTTCCACTTCAAAATGTTTAACTACTGTAAAAGCTCTGATGGTCGCTGATGCTCTGCTTTCACCTGCTAACAAGTAGAACATCTCATGACAAAACCAGAAACATCCTTCTTCATAGCTGGCCACCAGTACTGACGAGGAAGATCCCGATACATCTTGGTGACACCAGGATGAACTTTCCAAACAGTGGAATGAGAATCCCGCATCAGCTCCTCGCATATGTCCATTGGCGCCCATACGCATCCCCGGAAACGCAAGATCTCATCCTCACCCACTATCCACCCAGGAAGAGGGTCTCCTCCTAACACACTCTCCCGTAGGACCAAGGACTCTGGGTCTGATAGCTGCCTCATCCGTACTCGATCAAGTAGTGTCGAGGTAACAGCCACAGAAATAGGTAGGTCTTTCCCTGTCTGTTGTGCACCTCCAGATGCATCTCAGAGAACAGAGCCACAAGCCGCCACTCACTGCTGGCCTCCTACACTACCTGAACCTGAGTTATCCTCCTCAAAGCATCTGCCACCGCGTTGCCCTTACCCAGTGTATATGCGAGTTCAAAGTCAAAAGACTAAAGATAGTCAACCCACCTACGCTGTCTCAGATTCAGATAACGCTGAGTGAAGATATACTTGAGACTTTTGTGGTCGGTGAAAACCACGAAGTGCTCTCCAAGAAGGTAATGTCTCCAATAGCATAAGGCATGAACAACAGCTTCCAACTCAAGATCATGCGTAGGGTAGTTCCTCTCATGTTTCCTCAACTACCGAGACCCGTACGCAACGACTCCATCTCCCTGCATAAGCACAGATCCTAGCCCGAAACCCGAAGCATCGCACTAAATGGTGTATCTCTTGCCTGGATCTGGAAAGACTGGTATCGGTGCTGACGTCAACCTCCCTTTCAGCTCCTGAAAGAAGGACTCACAAGAATCTGACCATAAGAACTTCACCCCCTTCTTGGTCAGACCAGTCAAAGGTGCTGCTAGACAAGAAAAGACGTGAATGAAACGTCTGTATTAAACAGCCAGCCCTTGGAAACTCCATACCTCAAAGACGTTCTTCGGCTACTCCCAAGAAACTATAGTTCTCACTTTCTCTGGGTCCACTGATACTCCTGACTCTGAGATGACGTGACCCAAGAAGTGAATCTGGTCCATCCAGAAGTGGCACTTTCAGAGTTTGGCATACAGTCGATTCTCTCTCAGTGTACTCAAAACGATCTCAAGATGGGTGGCATGGTCGTGTCTAGTGTGAGAGTACACCAAGATATCATCCACGAAGACCACGATGAAGGAATCCAAGTAAGGATGGAACACTCGGTTCATCAGTGCCATGAAAACTGTAGGCGCGTTCGTGAGACCGAACGACATAACCGTATACTCGTAAAGACCATACCTACTCCTGAAGGATGTCAGATGTATGTCTGATGGTCTAACACGCAACTGATGATAACCGGACCTCATGTCGATCTTCGAGAATACCCGAGCTCCTCGAAGCAGATCAAAGAGGTCATCGATCCTCGGTAAGGGATATCAGTTCTTGACCGTCAACGGGTTTAGCTTCCAATAATTCACACAGAGCCGAAGGGTACCGTCTGCCTCTTTCAGAAAGAGGACAGGAAAAACCCAAGGAGAAGTACTGGGTTGGATGAAACCCTTTTCCTGCAACTCCTCCAACTGTTTCTTGAGCTCCTGTAACTCAGGTGTGGCCATCCTGTAAAGAGGAATGGACACCGGTGCCGCTCCTGGCACGCGCTCAATCGAGAAGTCTACCTCACGCTCTAGAGGAAAACCTAAAAAGTCCTTAGGAAATACGTCCCTGAAATTATCCACCACTGGAGGAATGTCCAACTGTGGAGTCCCCTGATCATCTAGATAAAGACTGGAAATCTGGGCTGCCACCCGTCCTAGCCCATGATGCTCGAGTCCTGCATGACTCGCCTAAACATCCCATTCGCCTCTATGAAGAAAATATTCACCCTCAGGTGAAATGAAACTCACTCTGTGACGATTACAGTCAAAGAATGCCTAGAAGGAAACTAACCAGTTCATGACGAAGATGACATCATAACTTTTCATCTCTAGGGCATAGAAATCCCATAAGAAATGATACCCTGCAACCTCGAGAGGGCACTCTCTACACTGGCGTACAGTAGATGTCCTCGTCCCCAATGGTGTGTCCAGTGTCAATGAATCGGCAGAAGAAAAGAGGCAGAGCCCAAGGCTGGAACAGCAGGAGGATCTGTATGAAGACCCTGATCAGCCATATCCAGTGTCTGCTCACTGCCTGACAACCGATGTACGACCGAAGGAAGTCTCGGATGCATAGCTCTGAAATATCAAAAGCATGCCTTAGATCAAGAATACAAGGATAGAAAAAACAGGAGAACAAAACAGGTACAGGGGTAATGAAAGCAAAAAAGCTTATAAAACACAACTACACGGCGTGTATAACCACTACACAGCGTGTCTCCTTTAGCCATTAAAATGGGTGTGCATTCCAGCCCGACCGGTCGTGTAAAAACCCAAAACAACACGGCGTGTTATACAAACACACATGGCGTGTACTTGATCCCTAACCCCTTCCCGAGTCTCCTTTCATGGTTAACCAACACGGCCCCAAACTATCATCAGACCACACGGCGTGTTCCGAAAGGACACAGCCTGTACTAGACACTAGCTCGGCGGCCCGTTTTGTTAGTTACACGGCCGACTAACACGGCTGACCCTTACACGGATGACCCTTACAAGGAGTGTGCCGAACGAACACGGCGTGTATAGGTGAAGGTGACACGGTTTCGTGTTGTTCGTGACACAGCTCGGTACCTAGGCAAAACTACACAGCGTGTTCTGAAGGACACACGGAGTGTCTAAGAGACGGTCACGCCGGCCCGTGTTGTTCTTGACACGGCCGGGTAGCTGGGTAAGACTACACGACGTGTTTCCAGAAAAAACGGCGTGTTCTACTCGAGCTTCCCCGACCCGTGTTGTTAGTTACACGACCGGGTACACGGCTCTGAACCACACGGCGTGTTTCAAACAGACATGGCGTGTTCTTAAGTTTCTTTCAAGACACCGTGTTCTGCTCACACGGTCAGTGAAATGGCCTGAAAACTACACGGCGTGTGCCCAAAAGGACACGCCGTGTATTCTGGGTTTTTCTGGGTAGTAGCTTCGAAACTGTATAGAATTTCCAGAATACCAAAAACAAGCCCAAGAGGTGCCAAATTCCGATCCGTGAGGGCCCAAACTCCCTGCAAATCAAAGTTTTACATCTCCTACAGTCATATACAATAGATAATAGAGTCATAATCCACCAAATTCCATCTAATGAGGGCCTATAACACCTCAAAATCAAATTTTGGCGTTCATTTAAGCAAAGTACAAAACAACCAGTTTCTAACATAACAGCAGAGATTCTTTCAAGAACCTATCACAGTAGCATGCATAATCTACACAAGGCCTATCACTACAACATGCAATTACTAATGCACCCTTGATGGCATGGTAAGAATGAATGGCATGTTATTCTTATAAGTGCATATATGTTGCATGAGATGGAATACCCTCATCTCATCGGGTTACGACAAAAATAGAACCATAATAATCAAAACAATAACAGCATAGGTCAAGTGAATCACTCTAGCTGAAATCAGATCAACTGCAAAATCACAAAACCAAAAAATGCAATTAACGAGGTAGTATGGCTTTTCCCTATACACGGGTTAGCTACACTCGAGAACAGCTTAACACCAAGTACCGAAGCTGTCCTATCCCTGGATAAAGTCTCCAAATAGTAAAGCAAGAGAAAAGAATCCCTCTAATACCACTTTGTAATGACCCGGATTCGTAGCCCCTCCACTGGTGCCCCGTACCCGATTCGCCACATAACCTCAAGCGCATTTCCCCTAACGCCAGAGGCTGCCGACTAGCAGCGAGGGCCTTGGTAAGTCAGTGGGGAAACTATGCCCTCATCGGCAGAGTACACAGCGGGAAAAGATAAACATGTAAATAGAGGAAGTGGTAAACAACATACAACCACTATACCAAAAGTAGAAACAAGTCTGATATAAATGATGATGTAATGTAGAACAAGTATCTATGGAAAGTAGTAAACAAGTCAACATGCTCAATACAACTGAAACAGACAACTAAAGTAAACAGCAGCTCCAATCAGCATCGCGAGCCAAATCCCGATCCCATGCTCCCCAGCTCCACAGCAACTCAGATCCCCGAAGTAGAAGGGCGCTTTCCTTTATCTATCCCTATAGCAACAAAGTCTGCACGGGCCCAAAAGCATGGCCCGAATAGGGTGTGAGATACAATACCAGTATGTAATCACCCAAAGATCTGTGCCTAACAGTCAGTGAGTATATGGTAGGTAAATATGCAACATGTAGTAAACAGTAATAGTAACAGCAGAGAGCAGCAGTAACAGTAAGCAGTAGCAACAACAGTAAGCAGTAACAACAGTAGTAAGCAGTGTCACAAGTACTAACAAGCTAACAGTAGGAACCCTAGGGGAAGTACATGCAGCCATTCCCTCTGGTCCTGTCCAAGATGTATCACAGCTCTCTGGGCAGTGCACTTAGCCTAACCCCTCTGGCTTGGTCATACAAATTTATCTGACACTCTGGGGATGCACGCTCGGTCAATTCCCCTCATAGTCTAGGGTAGTCAGGGGCTCTCTTGAAGAAGATCACGCGGTCTAACCCTCTTAGCCCCAAGGTCTAGAGACTCTCTGAGGAAGCTATCTCTATAAATTTCTCTTATAGACTCAAGTATACCACAGACTCTCTGAGGAAGATCACTCGGTCAATTCCTCCTCTAGCTTGGGAAGGTCATTAAAAAGATTCAAACAAGGTAAGACTCTCTGAGGAATCTCACTCGGTCTACCCTCTCATATTCTATAAAATCCAAGACTCTCTGGGATCTCACTCAGTCATCCCCTGTAGTCAATAGTATCGAAGACTCTCTGGGAAGCTCACTCGGTCTATCCCGTATAGTCTATAGCACCAGGTTCCCGCAACCCCGTGCCGGTTAGTGCATAATAATGCTAAAAGGACAAAGTACACCTATAGAGAGACTTGGCTAACAAAATTACACCTATAGAGCTACTTGGATATCATTCTACAAGGTGACAACAAGTGAAGAGTAAAACTCCAACCAGTAAACACCAGACAAGCAGACCGATAAAATCTGCCAAGGCTAACGGGACCCGAAGGTTGTAAACAGAACAAGGCATGGGAAAACACATCCAATAACAACAATTATCCACAGTTATGATCAATAATACCTCTAAACAAGAATAACAACAGGTCAAGAAAATAACGAGGGCAAAACAGTAAACACTTGATACCCCATTCACGGGTATCAGTAGAAATTGCGCATAAAAACTCAACGACTCCTAGAAGCAAGGCACAAACCACCTACCTTGATCTCAGGTGATCAATATACGTGAGCCTCAGTGACAGATTCCCCTTATAAAAACATAGATCTCAAGTAAACTCACAAACTTTCAACCTACGATAACTTGAAAACGAGAGGGAATCAAGGAACAGGGCTCAAGCAGAAGGAAGAACTCACCGCTGCGGTTCCAATGCAATCGACCGTGCTCGAATCGGAGAACGGACGGAAGGGCGGGAGCCCGTCGAATATTTGGCTGGGCGGGGCCTTTTGGATGGAAGAAAACTAGAGAAGAAGATGGATTATGGGGTTAGTCGCAACCTCGGTCTGTTTAATGAAAAAAATAAAAGTACACGGCGTGTACTTCCAGAGTACACGGAGTGTACTCGGTCTTTCCGTACTCTGCTAAAAATGGCTCCACGTCACCCCTACACACTGTGTGAGTGGCCCGGACATGACCAGCACACGGCTTCGAGCGGGAAAAGAGTACACGGCGTGTACTCAGAAAGTATACGGCGTGTACTTCCAAAATTTCCAGAAACTCCATTTTTCTTAAAGAATCCAGAAAAAGGAAAACATACCTGAAAAGAAGGTCTGGGTTCTTATATATGGATAATTTATTGATATTTCATATGCTATATTTAATACAAATATTTATGTTATGTTTCACCCTTTCCATGTGACGAATGCATAGGACTTTGTTTGTGATGGGTGGAGTCGGAAATAGCTTTTTGATGCATCGGTAGGTCTCATGAGACAAACTAGTGTTTTGGAACACGGCATTGACAAAATCTTTTTTTTACTCTTGACACAAGGCCTTCACTATGTGGTTATAATGTCCTGCATTATGCATTCAATCATTCTGAAATTAGCTATTGATATTACATGTGATTATTCGACAAGTAGCATAACCATGTGAATTTGTTAATGGAATTATTTGATTTATCATTTCCAAATGATGCTGTATTTTATGTTTAAATGTCTTGTGTTTTGTTCTTATACATTTCAGTAAATTGTTAGGCTTGTTTAAGATAGTTTACTTTATACTTTTATCCTTACAGAGCATCTGATCTCACCACATTCATATGTTTTATTTTTTCCAGGATGAAAATGAAGCGTAATATTATTGATATGAAGGTTTCAGCTAGGGGAATAATGGTGTTCACAAAATATTATATATGTTGTGTTTTATTTTATAAATTTTAATGTAATGTTCATATATGTTTTCTATTTTCCAAGACTGTTGAACTGATCAGTCATTCGGGACTTGATTCTTTGTAATCATGTCAATGTATTAAAATAATGCACCGACTCTGGTTAATTGGGGTCGGGGCATTACAGTTGGTATTAGATGAAGTTTAGTACAAACCATAGAAACTAGATTTAGAAAAACTCATATTAGAGAACACTACCCTAAGATATAATTTTAGGATTTGTATTTAAGAACATAAAAAAGTTTTGGTAATGTAGATATTATGTGAGTTCTCTATGAAATACATCTATGTCTAGATATGAGTAGGGAGAGGTGGCTGTAGAATAGATGCATCTAGTGTAAAACCTAAGAACACCATGTTAAGCTAGACTCGAACGGGAACTGGTGCAAAACAATAGGCCATGCTGCACTCTTGGTTTCAACACTCCATGGGGATATGATAAGGATAATTCTAATTTAATTACAAACCATTATGAATGATTTATGAGTAAATATGTCCGCAAAGAAACCATTTTTATGAATATGAGACTAGATGTGTGAAAATATTCAAATAATGTTGAGAAGTTTTGTAGTTTTTGGATTATACATTATGATATCATCTATCCCAGTGTATTTTGTCATTTAGAAATGTTTCCCAGTAGAAGGAATGATAAATTCATTAGTACACATGATCCAAAGTGTAAGAAGGATCATATCTATCGTGGTCGTAATCCAACATTTACAAGGGAAATAGTCTACCACATATTCTTATCATATAAATAAATAGTATCATGTGTTAATAAGATAAGTAATGAATTCTCTGAGTCGTATGGCTTTGAAAGGAAGCTAGAGAAAAAGATGATAGTAGAGAAAAATATGGATACTGGGAAGAAAGGAATGTTGGATATTTTTATATGTGATAACTATAGACTGAATCACCCTTAGATGTGTTTGAAAGGAACAAGAGTAATTTTTATGTTGTGAGAAAAGGACACCAACTCCGTGATTGAAATCGTATGAAAAAGTTTATTAATGTACAATGTTTTATCTACAAGGAGTTGGGACACTGTGCGAATCAATGTCCCAATCATCAGATTATACCTCAAATGATGCTATTGGATAATAATAATGTTATGATACTACAACATATAAAAAGGAATAAGTTGTGTTCTTAAGTTGTTTTTAAAGAATTGTGTCATTTGGGTACGAGTTATAATAATTATAATGCATATAAAGATTGTATTTTAGTATGTTTTCATTAAGGATTTGAGATTTTATTATACCATGTAAAGTGACATAGTTTCAAGTTAAAAATTTTGGTAAATATATGGTTGGGAGAAATATAACCCTTAATATGTTACTAAAACTGAGATAATTATTTCAGAATAAGATATAATTGATTTTTATAATGTATATTGGATATTATTTACAACCTTGGAACTAATTAATTGTTCGTTTATTCCTTAATTTTTGGAGTATAAAACATTTTTCAATTTATGGAGTATATCTGAATTTTAATAAGGAATAATGGAGAATGAACATATTTAACAAATTTTTATTATAGTTCAGTGTGTTACCAAGTTTAAATAGAATACATGATGATGTTATTTACGTATTGTTACATTGTAAAAGAGATCTTTATTATTTTTACCTTCCTTATATATTTTGGACTGTGAGTTTGGAAAAAAGAATTTTTGATATGTATAAAGGTTCGTATAAAATAATATGGTCATTTGGAACTATTGTTTAAGGTTAAATAATTTCTTAATATTATATTATGATTTTTATAAAAAGTACATCCCGGAGGTCGGGCGACAACCTGTCGTGTTCAGCAAGGCTGCAAGACATAAACCCACAATTGAATGGTGACAAGGGTGAATCACCTACCTGTAGCCTACGTGATTTCCTGGTTTGTATAATGTAGTTTTTTTAAATGGTCTAACAGATTAATTATAAATTCATTTTTTTTGAACACTATTCAATTTGGATAAATATAATTTTTTTTAATTCTATTATCTTTTGAAGTCAAAGATAAATTTTTGGTAGAAGTTAGTTGAAGGACAGAACTCTACTTATAGTGTATTTTTTTCACTATTATTATATAATGAAACTAATTCTTAAACATTAGGGAAGGTATCTTAAAACCAAAAATGTTTTATCGTAATACCTTATGTTTTGTTGAACCGATGATATATAAATCATCATATATTTATGGCTTTGATGCCCTCAATTTTCTATTCACTTGTTTATGGTTGATGACCTCAATAACTCCCTGTAAATATTTACATTTTTTCTCCAATATTAATTTCCACTAATGTTCTCATATTCAAAATCCTAATTTGGTGGTTACTTTTTAATTTCCCTCTCCCTCTTTTAATGACATAATTTTATTAACACATTTTTTGATGTAGTTTTTCCACAAAGGTATTTTTTATTTTTAACCATTTATTATCAAAGAACAATTTCAAATTTTGAGGATTCAATTTATTGAATGAGGGTAGAATATAACACCATAGGATTTTATAATATGTTATTTGTTTATAGTAATTCAATAGTTTGTGCCACACGCAACACTGTGTTTGATAGAACCACAACAAACCAAACTAGCCATTTTAAAAGCAATTATGAATATTATAAACTACAATTTGAATTTTATATACTCCATATAATTTCAACATTCATATTATGTGGTTTTCTGACAAAATATAAGAATAAATTCAATTTTTCAGATAAAAGAATTGTTTTTCAAAAAAAATAAATTTTACTGCCTTTTAATGGAAAACCCTTTTTAAATTAAATATTTGACACTTTAATATATTCAATTTAAAGAAATTAAATTATTTTTTATAATCAAGACATAAAAATTTATTTTAGAGACATTTTTCGGGTTTTCTGATCACTCTCATATTTTGATGAATAGTGAAAAATACAAAATTTTATTTGTAAACAACTTTTTTAATCAAAATAATTTATATTGTTAAATTATAACTTCAAATGGTTTTTAACTATAACTAGATTATATTTTTATCATTTAATCCAATTATGGACATTAGAGGTAATTTTACATTAAAACTGTACATAATCAAATATCAATATCTTAATAGTTTTTACATCTCAAAAACATGCTTTCTGGTTTGACAACAGGAATTAATTATAAATTAATTAAAGAAAATTCTACGTTTATTATTTGGTAAAATAGTCATAACTTTTAAATTTAGAATATCAATATTTTCTTTGGGTGAATTTTTGGTATTTTTCTAAACACTATCAATTTTTAATGAATAGGGAAAAATACCGCATAGTGCATAAAAATAGACTTTTTCATTTAAATAATTATTTTTAATTAAACATTAATCTTAAAATAGATACATAATACCTATATTAGTACAATTTAATTCATTGGAGTCATTTTAAAATAATATTAGATATATAAAATTTTATTGAACCATTTTAATGCCTTTTTACCCACCTACTTGGTACATCTACCCAACTTCTAGGCACATTTTCAAATTTTCATAAAATGTAATTTTACCGCTTCTGTGAATTGATTTTAAAAAATCCTTGATACATGGTCGAAATGAGTAGGTAAAATTTGGTTCAATTGGTTTCAAATAATTTTGCATGAATAATAACTGTTGATTTTTATTTACCATAGTTAAAAGTAAATAAGGTAATTAAAAGTAAAAATATCATTAAATTCACCCCAACATATATCCTAATTCAATTGGATAAGTTTATTTTAAACCAAATAAACCTTAATATAAAAATAATATCATTTTGATCCACTTGGATTAGATTTGGACATTTATTATTATTTTATTTAAAGAAGAGTGAAAAGTGTTAAATTTAAATTTTAATAACTAAAACTTTTTTAATATGGGGTTATACATAAGATAAATTAGACTATATATATTCATTAGAAATATAAATATATTTTATACATCATGGTATTTTATTTATAATTTTTATATATTAAATAATTAATGTTATTTACGACACATTAATGAAGAAGTATTTACCTTATTTGTGAAAGAATGAAATAATTGATATTATAAATATCAAAATAAATGTACATTGAGACTTTTGATTCCATCCACGAATTTTTTAGGTGAATATGACATGTTAGGGTTGATGTAATGTATTTTTTTGAAGTAATCCACTTTTATGGACTCTCACAAAAACCAAATACTAAATAGAGTCAAAATTAACATAAATGACTTTCTAAAACAAATACTATATTAATAAATGATATAGTTTCCCGAAAACAATAATGTTCGGAAAAAGAACTTATATAATAATATATGTCATTAATGAACCACTAGAGTTTCTATTGTCAGTTTATAGTAATTTTATTGACCATTATTACAATAATACAAGAAGACATGGAAAAAGTTAAACTATTTAAACAAGGGTTAAATCTATAAATATAAGGTTAATATGGTGACCTAAACTTGTCTGAAACATAATTTATAGAGTATTTAGACACATACCCACCTTTTAATAGAATTAAATTCATTTGTAGCTATTATAAACCGAAAATAATTTTATAATAAATTACTATTTCAAACTTTTCCTAAAGTGCCCCTCACCTCTCTTATAAAAGGGTACATCTCCTTATCCTAAATTCAAACCTACAAAGCCATTTGGCTCTAACAAACCCCAATAAAACATCCTCATAAATACCCTAACATCAACTTATAGGGCTTAAAATGATCATAAATGCATCCTATGGAGCCATTTTGATGAAACCAAAAGGACGCACCTGATGAAGTGGTAATTATCTCAACACCTCTTTCAAAGTTCCTTTCTTATTCAACTTCCTCATTCTATGATGTTTCCATACCAAAATAATAACTCAATAACATTGTACATATTGTTATGTTATTAGAAATATGGTACAACCTTATTCATTAATCTATCCGTCCTACGAATAACAATGTCACCATACGTGGGTATGTACGGCTGACCATCTCCACGTCGGGGTGTAGTTTTTTATTCAACTCCTCATTATTTTTATGGGTATAAGAATGAGTATAATTGATTTAAATAATAAATCTGAAATTTTAATTATTTTTTATATATAATATTCTATACTATTACATACGATTTCACAATCAATTGAATGATGTAATCGCTCGTGCATACGTACGGCTTACCGTCTCCACGACACGATGAGATTCATTTCAATGTTCACAATTCAACGATGATTATAAATATATATTGTTAATAAGAATGAAATATATGACATAATAATGCTACTGGAAATATATATATATATACACACATATATCTCATTCACTTACTTCTTTTTAATAAAATATGAAAACAGAAACGACGTTTATACGTACGTACGACCTATTGTCTCCATAAATGGTGTTTCCTATTTCATATCTATATCTATTACACATAATTATATTCTAAATATATATGATACATAAATAATGTTTTATATTCTCGAATAAATTAAATCATGATATAATTCATACGATCAAGATTAACACATTAATACACTTGGGATAAAGAAAGTGATTATTTCCCGAAATGTTTTTTTAACATAGATATTTTGTTTATATGGGTATTATAAATAAATAAATTAATCATGTATGATATAATAAATATTAATATGGTTATTTTATAATTTAATAAAAAAATTGTTCATTATACAGGAGGATAAATGTACCATCGACTAATAGAATGTACATGGTAAGGGTTTATTCTTCAATCTCATTATTATCTGAGATTGTTTCTGTGTAAGATTTTACTGGGACATATTTATTATCCTTGTCCATGTTTCATTAAAGTTTTTTAAAAAGGATTATTTTTAATGGACTATTTAACTAAAACATCATTTTAATTTTCTTAAATATTTATTATCATTAATGTCCATGTTTTCAATTTTTTTTAATAATTTATTAATATAGACATGAATGTTCTAAAATGATAATTCTATCAAATGTTTCAAAGTGGTATGGGAGATTTTGATTCAATAATTAATTTTAAATGTTTTCCTTTATAAATTGTGTTACTTTTAAATGATTTCATGAAAAAGTATATTTCTCTCAAAGAGTTTTACTTATCATTTTAAACTATGTCAACATCTATTACTGAATATTATTCATGATTGTTGTTTATTTATTATAATACAATGTTCTATATTGTAATGAAAGAGTTATGATATGTATGATTGTGGATGTGTTATTTTTATACATTTTATGTTTTAAGGTGAATGTATTGACATTTAATATGCTAGTTTTAATATGACTTTTTATGTTATGTTTCACCTTTTTCATATGAGGAATGCATTGGACTTAGTAAGTGATGGGTGGAGCCCGCCATAGCTCCTCGATGCATCGGTAGATCTCATGAGACAAACTAGTGTCTTGACATAAGGCCTTGAGATAATATTATTTTTAGTCTTGGAACAAGGCCTTTACTATGTGGTTATGATGTCTGGAATTATTCATTCCATCATTATGAAATTTTTTATGGACATTACATGTGATTATTCGACTAGTAGAATATCTATGTGAATAAGTAAATGGAATTATATGATTTATATTTTTCATATTATGCTGAAGTTTATGTTTAAAATGATAGTGTTTTAATCTTATACATTTCCTTAAATGTTTATGATTATTAATGATAGTTTCTGCAGTATTTTTATCCTTACTAAACATATGAGCTCACCGCTTTCTTATGTTTTATTGTTTCTAGGATGCGAAGAAGTTTATTATGATTGATATGGAGGTTTAATCTATGGGAATAATGGTTTTATCAATGTATTATTTATAGTTTTTTTAATTTTAGATATTGAAATTTAATGTTTATATAAGGCCCCAGCCTTAAACATGACTTAATCTTGAGATATTTCAAGAATACACATGGAGAATCTTTTCAGGTTTAGAGTTTTAGAGAATTAGATCATAAATCATACATTACATCCCACTTTTAAGCAAGGTGGTTACATAAAAGATAGTATTAATTTCCCAACATCGGAAACACTTCCAAAAAAACATTTATTCATTCTTGACACTTCCTTGACACTATCATCACATCATGTACCTTTCCCTTGACCTGTGAAATACATTTCAAAAACTTGGGATGAGCATAAAAAGCTCAGTAAGGGATATAAAAGTACAAAATGAAAACATTAGTCCATGTATTAAAACTCACTTTACTCATAAAACACAATCACTTTAACATACCTCATGAAATCATAAGTTTTATGAATAATTCATAGAAAACATATGACATAAAGGTATCTTGAGGCATTCATAAAATTCTTGCAGAGGGAGTAACCCTCTTGGTTACTTTTGGAATACCCATCACAGTATATTCCCTGAAATATCTTTGGAGAAACCTTAACATTTAACTCCTTCACATTACCCAATGCATTGGAGAGCTATAACGGGCTCACCTGCCCTTAGTTTATCACAGAACCACCCGTCTTCATAAATAATTCCCAAAAACCATAATATAATCGTATCACATAAAACATGCATAAAGGAAACATAACATTTCCACATCACAATCATGAGATATCAAATCACATTGATATAATAAAAACATTAGGAAAACTATTTTCAATACCAAAATAAATGAAAAGTAAAACTTGGTATTTATTTTTCGTTTAAAAATAGGTTATGGCTTGTAGAGGAAGCCGAAACTCAAATAATGGTCACGGCGGCCGAGAAGTCGTTGTTGCCGCATACGTAAGACAAAAACATTCCTTTTGTCTTTTAGTAAAATGCTTCGTATAGAAAGATTCCTTTTGAATAAATTTAAAAGTCAAAGAGGTTTATACACCGTATAAAAGAAATTTGTGTACAAAACAAATTATGCCTCAATGAAAGGAGATTGAGACGAAGTCATGTACCTTTTATCCGACTTGACCCGACCGTTCTTTAATCTCCAGAATAATATACTTGAGTTAATATCTACTTGATTAATAACCTTTTTAATGTTCATTATTCTTTTTATGCCATGTTATGAACATCATGTAATTATTTAAGCTAATAATGTTCATTTTGTCGGTATTTGGTTCTTAAGTCAAAAATAGAATTCTTACACTTACATGTTGTTCATTTGGTCAAAGGTTCATTATATCCAGAATGATATTCATGATTTTGATAACATATATATCATATATATTCAGCATATAATTATATTTATAATATTACATCACATTTAGAGGTAAGAAATGAAATGCACCGTTCATGGAGACGGTAAGCCGTACGTACGCATGAACGCTACTTCCATTTATATTTCGTATTTTATGGAATGGAATCATAATTATATAAGGGTATATTATAATTACATTATAATAACATATATAATATCATTAACTTTATCCTTTACACATCCTACATATGGTATTAACGAATCAAATCACTTTTAGGGGGCGGTAGTCCGCACTTCCTAAAATGAAGATATCATGTTTACCCATAATGGAAACAGTAATGGCATGCCATAAATGAATAATACATAAGATTAAAGAATGAATAAACATATTATATATCATATATAAAAATAGTGACATCATAATGGCCACCTTTGAAAGTGTTGAATGAGTATTGAAAAATCATCGTTTCGGGAGGCAGAATTTCGCCATCCACGGAAACTGTATGTTCTTTAACCATTAGATGTATTTGTGTGAGAGTGTAGCTCGAATAAATCTTATAAAAATATCCTAGTATATTGAAGATACTTGTGTTGTTACAAAATAAAAAAATAAAAAGAGTTTAGGGGGTTGGAGAAGTAAAATAAAACCATTGAACATGAGAGAAAGATTTACCTTTAAAAGTGTAACTCCTTTTGATTTTACCCTAAAGGCTTCCTTGGAAAGGATTCTGCCCAAAGTGAATCCAATAGGATTAGTAGAGGGATGTGGAGAGAGTAAATGGGCAGGGGATGGCCGAGCCAAACGCTTGAGGAGTGTGAGAAATGAGGTAGAGGTGGGGGACATTTATAAGAGGAGAGGAGGGGCACTTTTGCAAATCATGAAACTATTATTTTATATTCAAAAGTGTTTCGAATTTTTAAGGTCCCACGTTGATATATTTCGAATGTAAGATGATAAGTATTCAAAATATATACCCATCCAATAGTTTTTGGACATGTTTAGGTATTATATTTTATATTATCGTTTCATTTTATTTTAAACCGTTCATTAATGAGGTCATCGTTGCATCATCATGATGTCATAATTAAATTAAGTTATTTAATGTCTAGAAATTATAAAAAAAAATATCATGATGTAGGAAATCGTTTTATCTTTCCAAATAGTATTTATAGATAAAAATCTGATTAGTGTAACCCCCACTAAAAATTGTTTTAGTAAAACAATTTATGTTAGTGTCATTTTTACCTTTATTTAAAAAAAGGCATTAAAGTCATTATCTCACCCAAATGGCTCCATGGGGTCCCCTAAATAGGCCCATGGGTTTTCGTGGTCATCCATGACTCATCCAATATGGGTAGGACAAGTTTCATGGTGTTTTCATATTTTTATAATATCATTTTAAAATTAAATTACACTAATTACCTCTAATTGCGATTAATAAAAAAAAGTTACTATTCACCAAAAAAAATTCATCCCATTGAACCACATTTTACATAATAATGACTACCATGTATGTCAGATTTTTGAAATTCAAAACACATTAGTGGTAAACATTCATTTAACTGAAAAATCAGTTTGCTTGATTACAACTTAGTGGTTTCACTATTCACCAAAAAATTGAAGTTTTTCAGAAAATTATCAAAAATTCACTCTAAGCTATAATTGATATTGAAAATTCAAAAATGATGTTTATATTATCTAATTCAAAGAATATAATTATAATTAATTAATTTAATAATTAACTCCTGTTGTCAAAAAAATAGCGTGTTTTTAAGAAACAATATACATCAAAAGATTGACATTTGTTTATGTCCAATCTCAAAGTGAAATCAATTCCAAAGTACACCATTGTATTAAATGGTAAAAATATTTTATGGTTTCACTTAAAAACCAATTCAAAATATAATCGAATCATATAAACAAATTAGATTAAAAGATGTTTTGAATTAAAATACAACATTTCCCACTAGTTCATAAAAATGTATTTTATCCAAAAAATAACAAAAACATACACAGAGTAAATTTTGATGTCCCAATTGTAAAGGAGGATTTTATTTGGTCCAAAAGAATGTATAAGAGTGACCAAAACTAAATTTAAAGATGTGTCGCCATCAAATGGTGATAAATCGACCCTTTAGCGAATAATAGGGTATTTATGCATAAAATTGAATTCCTTTCTTATTTTATGCCTTTGTCTTTTATTGGATAAATATAGAAACATTTAACAGACATATATATTCATATTTTAGTTATTTCTATTCATTCCTGCCATTACAACGGCTACGTGTCAACTACCATTTGAAATAATATTAATATATTATTGGCGTGTAACGTAAGATTTCGAAGAAACTCATTGTTGCGTATCGGGTACGCTATCGAACATAGAAACCCCTTAAAATAAAATTAATATTTAATTCAAAAATATTAATAAATATGAATATGTATTATTCTTTATTTACCTGGGATGTTACATCCTTCCACCCTTTTGGGAATTGCGTCCTCGCAATTTTATTCAGTAATCGAATAAGTGGGGGTATTTATCCCTCATATCATTTTCAGATTCCCATGTTTCCTCTTCAATCATGTGGGTTTTCTATAAAACCTTTACCTGATGAATCACTTTATTCCTCAATACCTGCTCCCTGTGGTCAAGAATCTGGACTGGTTGTTCCTCGTAAGATAGATTCTCTTCCAGCTGAACTACCTCGGTACTCAAAACATGAGATGGATCTGGCATGTACTACATTAACATTGAAACATGAAAAACATTTGTGTACCTGAGATAAACTCGGAGGTAAAGCCACTCGGTATGCAAATGATCCAACTCTCTCTAGAATTTCATACGGTCCATTGAACCTTTGACTTAGCTTTCCTTTCTTACCAAATCGCATAACACTTTTCCATGGAGAAACATTGAGAAAAACATGATCACCTACCTCAAAAGAGAGGTCCTTCCTCCTGTCGTCCGCATGTCTTTTCTGCCTGCTCTTATCTGTTCTCATGTGTCTCTGTATCAGCTGAACTTTTTCTGCCAACTCTTCTACTAATTCCGGTCCCATCAACTTCCTTTCTCCCAATTCATCCCAAAAAGCTGGAGTTCGACACCGCTTCCCATATAATGCCTCAAATGGTGCCATCTGTATGCTGGAATGAAAACTGTTATTATAAGAAAACTCAACCAAAGAAAGTGGTTGGTCCCAACATCCCTGATAATCCATCGAACAAGCACATAGCATATCCTCCAAAGCCCGAATCATTCATTTTGACTGCCCATCTGATTGTGGATGAAAAGCTATACTAAAATTTAATTCACTACACAAAGTATTTTGAAGGCCTTTCCAAAAGTTAGAAGAAAACCTTGGATCATGATCAGATACAATGGATAGGGGAACTCCATTTAACCTGACTGCCTCTTTAAGATACAAAAGAGAAAGTTGATCTAGGGAAAAAGTATCTCGTATAGAAAGGAAATGAGCAGACTTAGTCAAGCGATCAACAATAACCCAGATTGCTTTATTACCTCTAGGTGTCTTCGGCAATCCAACAACGAAATCCATGGATATATTCTCCCATTTCCACTCTGGCACTGGTAAAGGCTGTAGCATCCCCTTCGGTAACTGCCACTCTGCTTTATCCTATTGACAAGTCAGACACTTCACAGTATAACCAGCAATATCTCTTTTCATTCCATCCCACCAGTAATACTCTCGAAGATCTCTGTACATATTAGTACTGCCAGGATGAACTGAAAACGGAGAACTTTGAGCTTCACATAACAACTCTTCCTTCAACTTTGAATCACAAGGTACACACAATCTCATCCCAAATCTCAAAACATAATCATTATCAATGTTGAATTCAGGCAACTTACACTTCTGAACCAGGTCTACCTTTTTCTGCAACTCACTGTCTTCTTTCTGTTCTTGCTTTATTCTATCTAATAGAGATGATCTCAATGACACATGAAACAAAACAGAAAAATTCCCTACACCAACCACTTCTATGCCAAATTTCATCAAATCCTTAATCAAAGGATCACATTCCAGACGCAACATGGTTAATGAAGCATTACCTTTTCAACTCAGAGCATCAGCCACTTTATTTGCTTTTCCCGGATGGTAATGAATCGTGCAATCATAATCCTTGATTAATTCCAACCATATCCTCTGTCTCATGTTAAATTCTTTCTGAGTGAATTTGTACTTTAGACTTTTGTGATCATTATATATTTCACACTTTACTCCATACAAATGATGCCTCCAAATTTTTAAAGCAAAAACAACAGAAGCTAATTCCAAATCATGTGTAGGGTAATATACCACACGAATTTTCAACTAACGTGAAGCATAAGAAATTACCTGATCATTCTGCATTAGGATGAAACCAAGTCCCTTCAATGAAGCATCACTGTAGATAACAAACTCATCATTTCTAGATGGTAGTCCCAAAACTAGAGCATTCACCAATATTCTTTTCTATTCCTGAAAACAATCATCACATTCTTTTGTCTATATAAATTTAACACCCTTTCGAGTTAGCTTAGTCATTGGACTAGATAACTGTGAAAAAATTCTAACAAACCATCGGTAATAGCCTAGAAAACCAAGAAAACTACGAATCTCGGTTACATTTGTGGGTCTTGGAAATTCTTCAACCACTTTTTTTTTATAGGATCAACAGTTATCCCATCTTTAGAAACAATGTGACCAAGGAAAGAAATTTTTTGCAACCAAAACTCACACTAACTGAATTTACCATACAATTTCTTTTCTTTTAAGGTTTGCAAAACAACCCTTAAATGACTTTCATGCTCCTCTCTACATTTAGAAAACACAAAAAAAATCAATAAAAACAACCACAAACTTATCGAAGAACTCATGGAAAATTCTATTCATAAGGTCCATGAATATAGCAGGTGCATTAGTTAGCCCAAAATGCATAACTACAAATTCATAATGGCCATATCTAGTACGAAAAGCAGTCTTTAGAACGTCTCCTTCTTTTACTTTCAACTGACGGTACCCCGAACTTAAGTCAATCTTCGAAAAATACCGAGCTCCCTAGAGATGATCAAACAAATCATCGATATGAGGCAAAGGATATTTTTTCTTAATAGTAATATTATTCAAGGCTCTATAATCAATGCAAAGTCTCATTGAACCATCATTCTTTTTAACAAATAAGACAGGAGCACCCCATGGTAATGTGCTAGGTCGAATTAAACCTTTCTCTAATAAATCTTTCAATTGCTCCTTCAACTCTAAAAGTTCAATTTGAGCCATTCGATAAGGGGGTTTTGAAATTGGATTAGTATTAGGAACTAAGTCAACATAAAATTAAACTTCCCGATCAGGTATTATTCCAGGAAACTCATCAAGAAAAACTTCTGGATACTCATTTACCACTGGCACATCATTAATCTGAATAGTCCCTTTGTTTTCAACAATATGTGCAAGGTAACATTCATTTAAATCTTTTACAAGTTTTTTAGCCTCTTGATATGTTATCAACATTAAGGGTTCATTCTTGTACAAAAACAGAAAGTCTTTCTGAAAAGAATCTTCTTTAGCTCTACAGTCAATCTTAGCATTGTAAACAGAGAGCCAATCCATACCCAGGATGACATCAAACTCTACTAGAGGTAAAACAATAATGTTTGCAAGTAGTTTCTTTCCACGGAGAAGTATAAGAAGATTCTTATAGATTCTTTTTGCCTCTACATTTCCCCCAGGTGTTTTTACCAGTAGTTCAGGAGTCATTTCTTGAGATGTTATTCCCAATTTACTAGAAAAGTTTTCAGAGATAAAAGAATGTGTAGACCCTGAATCAAACATCACACGGTCATAATCTAAAAAAACAAACAAAGTACCTGATACCACTTCATTTGATGGCCCAACATCCACTGAAGTAGTTGCAAAGGATTTCACAACCCCTTTCTGCTCGTAGTAAAAATGCTTCACATCACTCGAGCTCTTTGTCGAACACTCATTTGCATAGTGACCCATCTCATTGCACTTGAAACATTTCACTAACTGTAAATCAAATTTTGCCTTACCATCACCATGATTCTTTTCAGTGCAGTCATGATCCCTATGTCCCATCATACCACATTGGTAGCACTTTCCATAATTCCAAAGACAATCCCCAGGATGCCTTTTACCACACTTATCACAAACTGGGAAAGTAGTTTTCTTACCATCAGAATTTTTTGAAGAGTTCTTCCCTTTCTCCTACCACCACGGTCTCTTCTTCTGTTGGTTTTTATAGAACACTTGATCATCGACAAACTCCATTTCCAACTTCTCAGCACATCGAACAAGATATTCATAACTCTTGAACTCACGAGAAGCTAATGCCCTTCGATATTTTGGCTTTAATATTGACTAAAAACGATTGATCTTACTATAAATGTCTCGAATAATGTTTGGAGCATACCTTTTCAAATGAGTGAACCTTTCTTCATAAGCAGCCACTGAGTCTTCCTCTTGCCTCAATTCCAAGAATTGTTTTTCCATCCTAAGTCGAACAACCATAGGAAAATATTTCTCAAGAAACATACCATTGAATTCATCCCAGTCAAGAGCATCAATCTCATTAGCGTCCCTGATATTTCTAACCATCGACCACCACTGATCTGCCTCACCCTCCAAACGTTAAATAGCAAGACTAACCTTTTGATTTTATGAACACCCCATGACATTGAAAATCTTCTCCAGTGCTTTAATCCACCCTTCAGCTAGCACAGGGTTAGATGATCCTCTAAATGATGGAGGATTTTTCCTCATGAAATGTTCCACCACTGACATGTTCCTCTGTGGTTGATCTGGCTGATCTCGTGCATGGATACCACCACCATTTATCGCTTGAGTCAACTGCGCCATTACTGCAATAAACTGTTCAGTTCCAATTCCAACTATCTCAGGATGCTGATTCGGAAGGTTGTCTTCCTCCTGATGTCATCCCGACATAGCTTCCCTCTTTCCTCTCCGGAAAACCATTCTGAACACAGAAATATCATAGGCAAAGCAACATGGTAATCTATAAATGCTATATCATTTCGATCATACCATAAATTAATTTTGGAACATAACATTTCAATCTCCTAAAGTTGTTTAACCGACCTATGATACCAACTATAAGGCCCCAGCCTTAAACATGACTTAATCTTGAGATATTTTCAAGAATACACCTAGAGAAACTTTTCTGGTTTAGAGTTTTAGAGAATTAGATCATAAATCATGCATTACATCCCACTTTTAAGCAAGGAGGTTACATAAACGATAGTATTAATTTCCCAACATCGGAAACACTTCCAAAAAAACATTTATTCTTTCTTGACACTTCCTTGACACTATCATCACATCATGTACCATTCCCTTGACCTGTGAAAAACATTTCAAAAACTTGGGATGAGCATAAAAAGCTCAGTAAGGGATATAAAAGTACAAAATGAAAACATTAGTCCATGTATTCAAACTTAATTTACTTATAAAACGCAATCACTTTAACATACCTCATGAAATCATAAGTTTTATGAATAACTCATACAAAACATACGACATAAAGGTATTTTGAGGCATTCATAACATTCTTGCATAGGGAGTAACCCTCTTGGTTACTTTTGGAATACCCAGCACAGTATATTCCCTTAAATCTTTTCAGAGAAACCTTAACGTTTAACTACTTCACATTACCCAATGCATTGGAGACCTATAACGGGCTCACCCGCCATTAGTTTATCACGGAACCACCCGTCTTCATAAAAATGCCCAAGAACCATAATATAATCGTATCACATAAAACATGCATAAAGAAAACATAACATTTCCACATCACAATCACGAGATATCAAATCACATTGATATAATAAAAACATTAGGAAAACCATTTTCAATACCAAAATAAAAGAAAAGAAAAACTTAGTATTTATTTTTAGTTTAAAAATAGGTTATGGCTTGTAGTGGAAAACGAAACTCAAATAATGGTCACGACGGCGGAGAAGTCATTGTCGCCGCATACGTAAGACAAAAATATTCCTTTTTTCGTTTAGTAAAATGCTTCGTATAGAAAGATTCCTTTTGAATAAACATAAAAGTCAAAGTGGTTTATACACCGTATAAAAGAATGTTGTGTACAAAACAAATTATGCCTCAATGAAAGGAGATTGAGATGAAGTCTCGTACCTTGTATCTGACTTGACCTGACCGTTCTTTAATATCCAGAATAATGTACTTGAGTTAATATCTAATTGATTAATAACCTTATTAAAGTTCATTATTCCTTTTATACCATGTTATTAACATCATATAATCATTTATGCTAAAAATGTTCATTTTGTCGGTATTTGGTTCTTAAGTCAAAAATACACTTCTTACACTTACATGTTGTTCATTTGGTCAATGGTTCGTTATATCCAGAATGATATTCATGATTTGGATAACATATATATCATATATATTCAGTATATACATATATTTATAATATTACATCACATTTAGAGGTAAGAAATGAAATGCACCGTTCATGGAGACGGTAAGCCGTACGTACACATGAACGCTACTTCCATTTCTATTTCATATTTTATGGAATGGAATCATAATGATATAAGGGTATATTATAATTCCAGTATAATAACATATATAATATCATTAACTTTATCCTTTACACATCCCACATATGGTATTAACGAATCAAATCACTTTCAGGGGGCGGTAGTCCGCACTTCCTAAAATGAAGATATCATGTTTACCCATAATGGAAACTGAAACGGTTTGCCATAAATGAAAAATACTTAAGCTCAAAGAATGAATGAACATATTATATATCATATATAAAAATAGTGACATCATAATGGGCACCTTTGAAGGAGTTGAATGAGTATTGAACAATCATCATTTCGGGAGGCAGAATTTCGCCATCCACAGAAACCGTATGTTCTTTAACCATTAGATGTAGTTGTGTGAAAGTGTAGCTCGAATACATCTTATAAAAACATCCCAGTATATTGATGATACTGGTGTTGTTATAAAAGAAATAAATAAATAGAGTTTAGTGGGTTGGAGAAGCAAAATAAAACAAATGAACATGAGAGAAAGAATTACCATTAAAAGTGTAACTCCTTTTGATTTGAGCCTAAAGGCTTCTTTGGAAAGGATTCTGCCCAAAGTGAATCCTCTAGGATTAGGAGAGGGATGTGGAGAGAGTAAATGGGAATGGGATGGCCGAGCCAAAGTCTTGAGTAGTGTGGGAAATGAGGTAGAGGTGGGGGCCTTTTATAAGAGGAGAGGAGGGGCACTTTTGCAAATCATGAAACTATTACTTTATCTTGAAAAGTGTTTCAAATTTTTAAGGTCCCACATTGATATATTTCGAAGATAAGATGATAAGGCTTCAAAATATATACCCATCAAATAGTTTTTGGAAAAGTGTCGGTATTAGATTTTATATTATCGTTTCATTTTATTTTTAACCGTTCATTAATGAGGTCATCGTTGCATCATCATGATGTCATAATTAAATTAATTTATCTAATTTATAACAATTATAAAAAAAATATCATGATTTAGTAAATCTTTTTATATTTCCAAAAAGTATTTATAGATAAAAATCTGATTAGTATAACCCCCTCTAAAAATTATTTTAGTAAAACAATTTATGTTAGTGTCATTTTTACCATTATTTAAAAAAAGGCATTAAAGTCATTATCTCACCCAAATGGATCCATGGGGTCCCCTAAATCGTCCCATGGGTTTTATGGGTTTTCCATGACTCATCCAATATGGGTAGTACAAGTTTCATGGTGTTTTCATATTTTTATAATATCATTTTTAACTTAAATTACACTAATTACCTCTAATTGCGATTAATAAAAAAAAGTTATTATTCACCAAAAACATTCATCCCATTGAACCACATTTTACATACTAATGAAAACCATGTATGTCCAATTTTCGAAATTCAAAACACATTAGTGGTAAACTTTCATTTAACTGAAAAATCAGATTGCTTGATTACCACATAGTGGTTTCACTATTTACCAAAAAATTGAAGTTTTTCAGAAAATTATCAAAAATTCACTCTAAGCTATAATTGATATTCCAAATTCAAAAATGATGTTTATATTACCTAATTCAAAGAATATAATTATAATTAATTAATTTAATAATTAACTCCCACTGTCAAAACAAATAGCGTGTTTTTAAGAAACAATATACATCAAAAAATTGACATTTGTTTATGTCCAATATCAAAGTGAAATCAATTCCAAAGTCCACCATTGTATTAAATGGTAAAAATATTTTATGGTTTCACTTTAAAACCAATTAAAAAGATAATCAAATCATATAAACAAATTATATTAAAAGAGTTTTTGAATTAAAATACAACATTTCCCACTAATTCATAAAAAAGTATTTTATCCGAAAAATAACAAAAACATACACAAAGTAAATTTTGATATCCCAATTACAAAGAAGGATTTTATTTGGTCCAAAAGAATATATAAGAGTGACCAAACTAAATTTAAAGATGTGTCACCATCAAAAGGCGATAAATCGACCCATTAGGGAATAATAGGGTATTTATGCATAAAATTGAATTCCTTTCTTATTTTAAGCGTTTATCTTTTATTGGATAAATATCAAAACATTTAACAGACATATATATTTGTATTTTAGTTATTTCTATTAATTCCTGCCAGTACAACGGCTACATGTTAACTACCATTTGAAATAATATTAATATATTATTGGCCTGTAACGTAAGATTTCAAAGAAACTCATTGTGGTGTACTGGGTACGCTATCGAACATAGAAACCCCTTCAAAATAAAATTAATATTTAATTCAAAAATATTAATAAATATAAATATGTATTATTCTTTATTTACCTGGGATGTTACATCCTTCCCCCCTTTTGGGAATTGCATCCTCGCAATTTTATTCACTTATCGAATAAGTGGGGGTATTTATCCCTCATATCATTTTCAGATTCCCATGTTGTCTCTTCAATCATGTGGGTTTTCTATAAAACCTTTACACGATGAATCACCTTATTCCGCAATACCTGCTCCCTGTGGTCATGAATCTGGACCAGTTGTTCCTCGTAAGATAGATTCTCTTCCAGCTGAACTACCTCAGGACTCAAAACATGAGATGGATCTGGCATGTACTTCATTAACATTGAAACATGAAAAACATTTTTGTACCTGAGATAAACTCAGAGGTAAAGCCACTCAATATGCAACTGATCCAACTCTCTCCAGAATTTCATACGGTCCAATGAACCTTGGACTTAGATTTCCTTTCTTACCAAATCGCATAACACTTTTCCATGGAGAAACTTTGAGAAAAACATGATCACCTACCTCAAAAGAGAGATCCTTCCTCCTGTGGTCCTCAAGTATTTTCTACCTGCTCTGAGCTGTTCTCATGTGTCTCTGTATCAGCTGAACTTTTTCTGCCAACTCTTCTACTAATTCTGGTCCCATCAACTTCCTTTCTCCCACTTCATCCCAAAATGGTGGAGTTTGACACCGCTTCCCATATAATGCCTCAAATGGTTCCATCTGTATGCTGGAATGAAAACTGTTATTATAAGAAAACTCAACCAAAGAAAGATTATGGTCCCAACTTCCCTGATAATTCATCGAACAAGCACGTAGCATATCCTCCAAAGTCTGAATTGTTCGTTTTGACTTTCCATCTGATTATGGATGAAAAGATGTACTAAAATTTAATTCAGTACCCAAAGACTTTTGAAGGCCTTTACAAAAGTTAGAAGTAAACCTTGGATCACGATCAGATACAATGGATAGGGGAACTCCATGTAACCTGACTATCATTTTAAGATAAAAACAAGAAAGTTGATCTAGTGAAAAAGTATCTCGTATAGCAGAGAAATGAGCAGACTTAGTCAAGCGATCAACAATAACCCAAATTGCTTTATTACCTCTAGGTGTCTTCGGCAATCCAACAACGAAGTCCATGAATATATTCTCCCATTTCCACTATGGCACTGGTAAAGGCTGTAGAATCCCCTTCGGTAACTGCCACTCTGCTTTAACCTATTGACAAGTCAGACACTTCACAGTATAACCAACAATATCTCTTTTCATTCCGTCCCACCAGTAATACTCTCGAAGATCTCTGTACATCTTAGTACTGCCAGGATGAACTGAAAACGGAGAACTTTGAGCTTCACATAACAACTCTTCCTTCAACTATGAATCACAAGGTACACACAATCTCTTCCCAAATCTCAAAACATAATCATTATCAATGTTGAATTCATGCACCATACCCTTCTGAACCAGCTCTACCTTTTTCTGCAACTCATTGTCTTCCTTATGTGCTTGCTTTATTCTGTCTGATAGAGATGATCTCACTGACACATGAAACAAAACAGAAGAATTCCCTGCACCAACAACTTATATGCCAATTTTCATCAAATCCTTAATCAAAGGATCACATTCCAGACGCAACATGGTTAATGAAGCATTACCTTTTCGACTCAGAGCATCATCCACTTTATTGGCTTTTCCCGGATGGTAATGAATCATGCAATCATAATCCTTGATTAATTCCAACCATCTCCTCTGTCTCATGTTAAATTCTTTCTGAGTGAATATATACTTTAGAATTTTGTGATCAGTATATATTTCACACTTTACTCCATACAAATGATGCCTCCTAATTTTTAAAGCAAAAACAACAGCAGCTAATTCCAAATAATGTGTAGGGTAATTTACCACACGAATTTTCAACTGACGTGAAACATAAGCAATTACCTGATCATTCTGCATTAGGACGCAACCAAGTCCCTTCAATGAAGCATCACTGTAGATAACAAACTCACCATTTCTGGATGGTAGTCCCAAAACTGGAGCATTCACCAATCTTCCTTTCTATTCCTAAAAACAATCACCACATTCATTTGTCCAGATAAATTTAACACCCTTCCGAGTTAGCTTAGTCATTGGACCAGATAACTGTAAAAACTTTCTAACAAACCTTCGGTAATAGCCTGCCAAACCAAGAAAACTACAAATCTCGGTTACATTTGTGGATCTTGGCCATTCTTCAACCACTTTTTTTTTGCAGGATCAACAGTTATTCCATCTTTAGAAACAATGTGACCAAGGAAAGAAATTTTTTGCAACCAAAAGTCACACTTGCTGAATTTCCCATACAATTTCTTTTCTTTTAAGGTTTGCAAAACAACCCTTAAATGACTTTCATGCTCCTATTTACTTTTAGAAAACACCAAAATATCATCAATAAAAACGACCACAAACTTATCAAAGAACTCATTGAAAATTCTATTCATAAGGTCCATGAATACAGAAGGTGCATTGGTTAGCCCAAAAGTAAAAACTACAAATTCATAATGGCCATATCTAGTACGAAAAGAAGTCTTCGGAACGTCTCCTTCTTTTACTTTCAACTGATGGTACCCCGACCTCAAGTCAATCTTCGAAAAATACTGAGCTCCCTGGAGATGATCAAACAAATCATCGATATGAGGCAAAGGATATTTGTTCTTAATAGTAATATTATTCAAGGCTCTATAATCAATCCAATGTCTCATTGAACCATCATTCTTTTTAACAAATAAGACAGGAGCACACCATGATAATGTTCTAGGTTGAATGAAACATTTCTCTAATAAATCATGCAATTGCTCCTTCAACTCTGAAAGTTCAATTTGAGCCATTCGATAAGGGGGTTTTGAAATTGGCTTAGTATCAGGAACTAAGTCAATAGTAAATTCAACTTCCCGATCAGGTATTATTCCAGGCAACTAATCAGGAAAAACTTATGGATACTCATTTACAACCGGCACATCATTAATATGAACAGTCCCTTTGTTTTCAACAATATGTGCAAGGTAACATTCATTTCCCTCTTTTACATGTTTCTCAGACTCTTGATATGTTATCAACATTAAGGGTTCATTATTGTACACAAACTGAAAGCCTTTCTGAAAAGAATCTTCTTTATCTCTAAAGTCAATCTTAGCATTGTAAACAGAGTGATAATCCATACCCAGGATAACATCAAACTCTACTAGTATAACCACCAATATCTCTTTTCATTCCGTCCCACCAGTAATACTCTCGAAGATCTCTGTACATATTAGTACTGCCAGGATGAACTGAAAATGGAGAACTTTGAGCTCCACATAACAAATCTTCTTTCAACTGTGAATCACAAGGTACACACAATCTCCTCCCAAATCTCAAAACATAATCATTATCAATGTTGAATTTAGGCAACTTACCCTTCTGAACCAGCTCTACCTTTTTCTGAAACTCACTGTCTTCTTTCTGTGCTTGCATTATTCTGTCTGATAGAGATGATCTCACTGACACATGAAACAAAACAGAAGAATTCCCTGCACCAACCACTTCTATTACAAATTTCATCAAATCCTTAATCAAAGGATCACATTCCAGACGCAACATGGTTAATGAAGCATTACCTTTTTGACTCAGATCATCAGCCACTTTATTTGCTTTTCCCGGATGGTAATGAATCGTGAAATCATAATCCTTTATTAATTCCAACCATCTCCTCTGTCTCATGTTATATTCATTCTGAGTGAATATATAATTTTTGAGTTTTATGATCAGTATATATTTCACACTTTACCCAATACAAATGATGCCTACAAATTTTTAAAGAAAAAACAACAGCAGCTAATTCCAAATCATGTGTAGGGTAATTTACCACACGAATTTTCAACTGATGTGAAGCATAAGCAATTACCTGATCATTTGGCATTAGGACGCAACCAAGTCCCTTCAATGAAGCATCACTATAGATAACAAACTCACCATTTCTGGATGGTAGTCCCAAAACTGGAGCATTCACCAATCTTCTTTTCTATTCCCGAAAACAATCATCACATTCTTTTGTCCAGATAAATTTAACACCCTTCCGAGTTAGCTTTGTCATTGGACTAGATAACTGTGAAAAATTTCAAACAAACCTTCGGTAATAGCCTGCCAAACCAAGAAAACTACGATTCTCAGTTACATTTGTGGGTCTTGGCCATTCTTCAACCACATTTGTTTTTTCTTGATCAACAGTTATCCCATCTTTAGAAACAATGTGACCAAGGAAAGAAATTTTTTGCAACCAAAACTCACACTAACTGAATTTCCCATACAAATTCTTTTCTTTTATGGTTTGAAAAACAACCCTTACATGACTTTCATGCTCCTCTTTACTTTTAGAAAACACCAAAATATCATCAATAAAAACGACCACAATCTTATCGAAGAACTCATGGAAAATTCTATTCATAAGGTCCATGAATATAGTAGGTGCATTGGTCAGCCAAAAAGGCATAACTACAAATTCATAATGTCCATATCTAGTACGAAAATCAGTCTTCGGAACGTCTCCTTCTTTTACTTTCAACTGATGGTACCCCGACCTCAAGTCAATCTTCGAAAAATACTGAGCTCCCTGGAGATGATCAAACAAATCATCGATATGAGGCAAAGGATATTTGTTCTTAACAGTAATATTATTCAAGGCTCTATAATCAATGCAAAGTCTCATTGAACCATCTTTCTTTTTAACAAATAAGACAGGAGCACCCCATGGTAATGTGCTAGGTCGAATGAAACATTTCTCTAATAAATCTTGCAATTACTTCTTCAACACTAAAAGTTCAATTTGAGCCATTCGATAAGGGGGTTTTGAAATTGGCTTAGTATCAGGAACTAAGTCAACAGTAAATTCAACTTCCCGGTCAGGTATTATTCCCGGAAACTAATTAGGAAAAACTTTTGGATACTCATTTACCACTGGCACATCATTAATCTGAACATACCCTTTGTTTTCAACAATATGTGCAAGGTAACATTCATTTCCATCTTTTACAAGTTTCTCAGCCTCTTGATTTGTTTTCAACATTAAGTGATCATTCTTGTACACAAATTGAAAGTCATTCTGAAAAAAATCTTCTTTAGCTCTACAATCAATCTTAGCATTGTAAATAGAGAGCCAATTCATACCCAGGATAACATCAAACTCTAGTAGAGGTAAAACAATAATGTTTGCAAGTAGGTTCTTTCCACGGATAAGTATAAGAAGATTCTTATAGATTCTTTTTGCCTCTATATTTCCCCCAGGTGTTTTTACCACTAGTTCAAGAGTCATTTCTTGAGATTGTATTCCCAATTTACAAGAAAGGTTTTCAGAGATGAAAGAATGTGTAGACCCTAAATCAAACAACACAGGGGAATAATCTAAAAAAACAAACAATTTACCTGATACCACTTAATTTGATGGCCCAACATCCGCTGAAGTAGTTGCAAAGGATTTCACCACACCTTTCTGCTTGTATTCAAACTGCTTCACATCACTCGAGCTCTTTGTCGAACACTAATTTGCATAGTTACCCATCTCATTGCACTTGAAACATTTCACTAACTGTAAATCAAATTTTTCCTTACCATCACCATGATTCTTTTCAGTGAAGTCATTAGCCTTCTGTCCCATCTTACCACATCGGTAGCACTTTCCAGAATTCAAAAGACATTCCCCAGGATGCCTTTTACCACACTTATCACAAACTGGGAAAGTAGTTTTCTTACCATCAGACTTTTTTGAAGAGTTCTTCCCTTTCTCCTACCACCACGGTCTCTTCTTGTGTTGGTTGTTATAGAACACTTGATCATCGACAAACTCCATTTCCACCTTCTTAGCACATCGAACAAGCTATTCATAACTCTTGAACTCACGAGAAGCTACTGTCCTTCGATATATTGGCATTAATATTGAGTAAAAACGATTGATCTTACAATCAATGTCTCGAATAATGTTTGGAGCATACCTTTCCAAATGAGTGAACCTTTCTTCATAAGTAGCCACTGAGTCTTCCTCTTTCCTCAATTCCAAGAATTGTTTTTCCATCCTAAGTCGAACAGCCCTAGGAAAATATTTCTCAAGAAACATAACTTTGAATTCATCCCAGTAGAGAGCATCAATCTCATCAGCATCCCTGATATTTCTAACCATCGACCACCACTGATCTGCCTCACCCTCCAAATGGTAAATAGTAAGACTAACCTTTTGATTGTCTAAACACCGTATGACATAGAAAAATCTTCTCCAGTGCTTTAATCTACCCTTCAGCTAGCACATGGTTAGATGATCCTCTGAATGATGGAGGATGTTGCCTTATGAAATGTTCCACCACTAACATGTTCCTCTATGGTTGATCTGGTTGATCTCGTGCATGGATACCACCACCATTTATCGCTTGATTCAACTGCACCATTACTGCAACAAACTGTTCGGTTCCAATTCCAACTGTCTCAGGATGCTGATTCGGAAGGTTTTCTTCCTCTTGATGTCATCCCGACATAGCTGCCCGGTTTCTTCTGCGGAAAACCATTCTGAACACAGAAATATCTTAGTTGAAGCAACATGGTAATCTGTAAATGCTATATCATTTCAATCATACCATAAATTAATTTTGGAATATAACATTTCTAACTCCTAAAGATGTCTAAAACGACCTCTGATACCAACTATAAGGCCCTATCCTTAAGCATGACTTAATCTTGTGATATTTCAAGAATACACATGCATAATCTTTTCTGGTTTAGAGTTTTAGAGAATTACATCAAAAATCATGCATTACATCCCACTTTTAAGCAAGGTGGTTACATAAAAGATAGTATTAATTTCCCAACATCGGAAACACTTCCAAAAAAACATTTATTCTTTCTTGACACTTCCTTGACACTATCATCACATCATGTACCTTTCCTTGACCTGTGAAAAACATTTCAAAAACTTGGGATGACTATAAAAAGCTTAGTAAGGGATATAAAAGTACAAAATGAAAACATTAGTCCATGTATGAAAAATTACATTACTCATAAAACACAATCACTTTAACATAACTCATGAAATCATAAGTTTTATGAATAAATCATAGAAAACATACGAAATAAAGGAATCTTGAGGCATTCATAACATTCTTGCATAGGGAGTAACCTTCTTGGTTACTTTTGGAATACCCATCACAGTACATTCCCTTAAATCTTTTCGGAGAAACCTTAACGTTTAACTCCTTCACATTACCCAATGCATTAGAGAGCTATAACGGGCTCACCCGCCCTTAGTTTATCACGGAACCACCCGTCTTCATAAACAATGCCCAAGAACCATAATATAATCGTATCACATAAAATATGCATAACAGAAAAAATAACATTTCCACATCACAATCACGAGATATCAAATCACATTGATATAATAAAAACATCAGGAAAACCATTTTCAATACCAAAATAAAATAAAAGTAAAACTTGGTATTTATTTTTCGTTTAAAAATAGGTTATGGCTTGTATAGGAAGCCGAAACTCAAATAATGGTGATGGCGGCGGAGAAGTCGTTGTCGCCGCATACATAAGACAAAAACATTCCTTTTGTCGTCTAGTAAAATCCTTCATATAGAAAGATTCATTTTGAATAAACATAAAAGTCAAAGAGGTTCATACATCATATAAAAGAATGTTGTGTACAGAACAAATTATGCCTCAATGAAAGGAGATTGAGACGAAGTCCCGTACCTTGTATCCGACTTGACCCGACCGTTCTTTAATCTCCTGAATAATATACTTGAGTTAATATCTACTTGATTAAGAACCTTTTTCAAGTTCATTATTCCTTTTATACCATATTATGAACATCATGTAATCATTTAAGCTAATAATGTTCCTTTTGTCGGTATTTGGTTCTTAAGTCAAAAATAGACTTCTTACACTTACATGTTGTTCATTTGGTCAAAGGTTCATTATATCCAGAATGATATTCATGATTTTGAAAACAAAAAAAATCATATATATTCAGCATATACATGTATTTATAATATTACATCACATTTAGAGGTAAGAAATGAAATGCACCGTTCATGGAGACGGTAAGCCGTACGTACGCATGAACGCTACTTCCATTTCTATTTCGTATTTTATGGAATGGAATCATAATGATATAAGGGTATATTATAATACCAGTATAATAAAATATATAATATCATTAACTTTATCCTTTACACATCCCACATATGGTATTAACGAATCAAATCACTTTCAGGGGGCGGTAGTCCGCACTTCCTAAAATTAAGATATCGTGTTTACCCATAATGGAAACCGTAATGGTATTCCATAAATGAAAAATACAGAAGCATAAAAAATTAATGAAAATATTATATATCATATATAAAAATAGTGACATCATAATGGCCACCTTTGAAGGTGTTTAATGAATATTGAACAATCATCGTTTCGGGAGGCAGAATATCGTCATCCACGGAAACCGTATGTTCATTAACCGTTAGATGTAGTTGTGTGAGAGTGTATCTCGAATACATCATATAACAAAATCCTATTATATTTAATGTACTGGTGTAGTTACAAAATAAATAAATAAAAATAGTTTAGGGGGTTGGAGAAGCACAATAAAACAAATGAAAATGAGAGAAAGAATTACCTTTAAAAGTGTAACTCCTTTTGATTTGAGACTAAATGCTTCCTTGGAAAGGATTCTGCACAAAGTGAATCCTCTAGGATGAGGAGAGGGATGTGTAGAGAGTAAATGTGCAGGGGATGGCCGAGAAAAAGTCTTGAGGAGTGTAGGAAATGAGGTAGAGGTGGGGGCCTTTTATAAGAGGAGAGGAGGGGCACTTTGGGAAATCATGAAACTATTATATTATTTTCAAAAGTGTTTCGAATTTTTATGGACCCACATTGATATAAATAGAATATAAGATGATAAGGCTTTTAAATATACCCATAAAATAGTCTTTGTACAAGTGTAAGTATTAGATTTTATATTATCATTCATTTTATTTTAAACCGTTCATTAATGAGGTCATCGTTGCATCATCATGATGTCATAATTAAATTAATTTATTTAATGTCTAAAAATTATAAAAAAAATATCATGATGTATAAAATCTTTTTATCTTTCCAAATAGTATTTATAGTTAAAAATATGATTAGTATAACCCCTTCTAAAAATTGTTTTAGCAAAATAATTTATGTTAATGTCATTTTTACCTTTATTTAAAAAAAGGCATTATAATCATTATCTCACCCAAATGGATCCATGGGGTCCCCTAAATCGACCCATGGGTTGTCTTGGTCGGCCATGAATCATCCAATAGGGGTAGAACAAGTGTCATGGTGTTTTCATATTTTTATAATATCATTACTAACTTAAATTACACTAATTACCTCTAATTGTGATTAATAAAAGAAAGTTACTATTCACCAAAAAATTATTTTCATCCCATTGAACCCCATTTTACATACTAATGACAACCATGTATGTTAGATTTTCGAAATTAAAAACACATTTGTGGTAAACATTCATTTAACTGAAAAATCAGTTTGCTTGATTACCACTTAGTGGTTTCACTATTCACCAAAAAATTGATGTTTTCAGAAAATTATCAAAAATTCACTCTAAGCTATAATTGATATTTTGAATTCAAAAATGATGTTTATATTACGTAATTCAATGAATATAATTATAATTAATTAATTTAATAATTAACTCCCACTGTCAAAAAAAATAGCGTGTTTTTAAGAAACAATATACATCAAAAGATTGACATTTGCTTATGTCCAATATCAAAGTGAAATCAATTCCAAAGTACACCATTGTATTAAACGGTAAAAATATTTTATGGTTTCACTTTAAACCCAATTAAAAAGATAATCTAATCATATAAAAAAATTAGATTAAAATAGGTTTTGAATTAAAATACAACATTTCCCACTTATTCATAAAAAATGTATTTTATCGGAAAAATAACAAAAACATACACAAAGTAAATTTTGATGTCCCAATTATAAAGAAGGATTTTATTTGGTCCAAATGAATGTATAAGAGTGACCAAAACTAAATTTAAAGATGTGTCACCATCAAAAGGTGATAAATCGACCCTTTAGCGAATAATAGGGTATTTATGCATAAAATTGAATTCCTTTCTTATTTTAAGCCTTTATTTTTTATTGGATAAATGTAGAAACATTTAACACACATATATATTCGTATTTTATTTATTTTTATTCATTCCTACCAGTACAACGGCTACGTGTTAACTACCATTTGAAATAATATTATTATATTATTGGCGTGTAACGTAAGATTTCAAAGAAACTCATTGTTGCGTATCGGGTACGCTATCGAACATAGCAACCCCTTCAAAATAAAATTAATATTTAATTCAAAAATATTAATAAATATGAATATGTATTATTATTTATTTACCTCAGATGTTACTGTTTACATATGTAATCTTCTTTCTAAGACTGCTAAAATGATCCATCCTTCGTGACATGATTCCTTGTAATCATGATAATGTATTAAAATAATGAACTGACTTTGGTTAACTAGGGTTGAGGTGTTACTGGAATGATTTTGGTTTGTGTTCATGGGTCTGATTTGTTGTGTGGATGGCATGTTGTGATGTATATGGGTAGAGTGGATAATATATCGTGGTGTAGAGGAGCTATGATGGTGGTTGTGGTGTGGTTGTGTAGGGGGTTGTGAAAAAGGATGTGGCTATAAAATGATGTGGATAAGAAATTTCAGTTGTGATGTTGTGATTTTGATGTGTGGTTGGTTCTTTTCTATTTATCCCATTATCAATGGATATAATATTACATGATAATGATTTAAAATTTTCTTGTTTAATGATGGAATTTATTATTGGATGTACGTATTAAATGGTAAGGTTTTATATATAGGCTAATGGGTTAGAATAATGAAACAAGATATATTTATAAAAGAAATGGGATGCTAAATTTTTTATATATATAACTTAAATGTGTTATTAGTGTTGAATTTATTGATTATAAAAGAGACACAAAAAATGTATTAGAGATTGAAATATGAAATATGAATTTTATTTACATTTTATACATTTGGAAGAGGCATTGATTGTCTGGATTATATAACATGGTTTGTTTTTCAAGTGAAAAAAGAGGATGGGGCTTTAGGTTGTAAATCTATATGTATATACACTCATTATATTTTCAATTCTAAATGAACCCCACCATTATCAAGAACTATGTTCTCACACTTGGATAGTCATGTGGGTGTTTCTTTCGTGACATCATGAATGGAGGATAGATGGTAGGCTACTATATATTCCTCACTCCCACTTCTAATAGATAAGAAGAACAATAATAGGCTATGATGGATCAAATTAAAAATTTCCATTCATTACTTTTTTTGTGATGTTATGTGGTAACCTAGGTGTGTGTTAGAAGGATGTGTTTTGTTGTGATAGACCAGGTGTATGTGGGCGGGATGTGTTTTGATGTGATGTTATTTGACAGATGAGGGAGCACCAGGACATGCGTCACTGGATTCGAAGAGTGGAAAATTAGTGGGAATATAGTACAAGGTACCCTATCATCAATGTGTTTTATTTTATATAATTACACTGGGATGAAGTTTTTGGTGAGTGTGCCTTAGAGAGGTCAGGGTTTTTGTTAGTATAACTATGTAGGTGTTGTTTGGTTCTACAATTGTTATCATAGGTGCATTAGTATTTTGTTTTCAAATTATTCTAACGGACTTTGGTTTTGAAATTGACTAAACCTATATACTCTCTCTATGTATATAAAATCTATTTTTAGGATCAAAAGAGGAAATTTTGGATCATGTTATACATTTATAGTTACGACCATTACAACTGTTTTGGTGTTATTTCATTTGTTATTACTCTTTTGGGATTTCATTTTCAGACATATATATGTATGGGTTTTGATTGATTCATGAATTTTGGGATTATGGGATATATTTTATATTATGTCGGGATTTTTTTGGTTGAGTAATCATGTCTCTTAATATTATTTTCGTATAATGGGTAAGGAATCCCATTTTATGAGATGTATACACCATCGATGATAGTAGAAAACATGTCACCTAATAGAGGTGGGACTAGGGGTCATTATCTATCTACCTTTCTTGAGGTATACTTGGTGGGAGAGTGTCAAGACAAAATAGTATCATAGATGATGGTTGAGAGATAGGGTGGATATTAGAGTTTAGAACAATAAAAAATTCATGTGTTAGTATGGAAACTATTCCAGTTTACCAGGACGCGTGACATATGATTGGTAGACTGGCTAGAACATGGGATTTTGTCATCCCCAATGATTCAGTTCATGGGTTCTACGCCTACCAAATGACCAAGTGACGTGACATCTTTTTTAGGGTAGTGACCAAATAGATATACATGAATCATTATGACTTGTGTTTGTATTTGAATTTAATGAACATTGGATGTTAAAATGAATTAAATAAATCAAAAAAAATTATTCTGGTTAATTTTAAATTTCCACATGGTAATATTTCTAAATAATTTTTATAGTTTGATGAATTATTTAGAAAACTAAAAATGAATGATTAAAATGATAATTAAGAATCCTGAGCTATCTATTTGAAACCTTCTTGAGGTTTGAATGTTTTCTTTACATTTCTATTATGGAATGATTATAAAAGAATTGATTTTTTATTCCTTTTTCAAAAAAATTTAACATGACATCTAGTTTTCATAATTATTGAAATTGTTATATAATTATTCTTAGTTAATATTTTCATGATCAATTGTTTAATTTTTAAAACCCTTATGAAGAATTTAAAGACAATGTATATTTTACACGTGCATGATGATATAAATTATTTTGAAACCATGCTACGAATTATTTTAGTTTTCATGTGAGTTAATATTTATTGTGTTTATTTGAATTTTTACTTTTTCATGGTCATCTTTTATGGAACTATTGAAAAAGATGGTTTTGACATTTAAATTAAGATATTTCTTAAAATGAACACCTTGATTATTTATAATTATTTTTATTTTAAATCCTTTAAAATAATAACTTCATCATTATTTTGAATAGATTTACATTTTTGATATAACCATATGTTGTAATCTTGTGTTGGGGAAGATATTTTTTACACGTATTTCATAATTTGAAAAAATGATAAACATTATTTTTGGTAAATTATAGTGACTAAAAACTATTTAAATGATTAAAATTATAATTTTCTAACTGATAATTATTTTTAGGTACTGAAATAATTTTTCCTCGGATGTTGATTCATGACTACTTTTTTATGGGAAGGATTCCTAAAGAAGAAATCATTTGTATGGTAACATGTTAAATTCTAATATTAAAGACTTTAGCATGTAGTATGTTTAATATATTGATTTCAAATATGTGAATAAAATTATGTTATCCTTATATCTATCTAAAATAATGTATTCCAAAACCTTCAAATTATTAAAGAAATATATGTTTGAGAATGATAAAACATGAAACATAGTAATTCAACATGTGAACTTTTAATTTTTTTTCAGAAGGAATGTATTATTTTGATGTTTATTATAGCATGTTATTTATGTAACATAGTATTTAAATTGATCACAATAACTGGTAATGTACAAATAATAAAATGATTTTCCAAATATTATTATCTATTTTTTTCATTAATTTGTTAAATTAATGTTTTAATATGTCTTGCTAAAAAATAATGGTTGTATACAACCATTCTAACTCGATGATCACAAAGGTTTATGGGGCCCTTGATGTATCTTCCTGATTATTCTCACCATGTAAAAAATGTGAAATCAATTATATATGGTTTATAATCTATTTTACAATAGAAAATTTGATAGTTTTTGAGAATATCCATGCTAAATAAGTAGAGCATGTAATATAAGTCCCTAAATTATTATCGAATTTGGTATGATTTGCCTCTATATGTGATTTTCTAATTGTGTTTCCTTCTGATAGGCGTGATTAAAAACATAAAATATATGAATATGGGAAAACTCATCCTATATTAATATGCTTTATACATTGATTTGATTAAAAAAAAGTGGGGGAGTCAGTGCCGCCCAAAGAAAATCATATCATGACATAGGAGAAGAGATTCATTAATAGTGTGTTTTAGTTTTTTTTTGTGATGATAATGGTGATTGATTCTTGGGGAAGTGTGAAGGATGGTATGGAGATGTTGTTAATGTGAACATGGTTGTTGTGTGTGGATGGGATGGTGGTGAGGTGATGTGCTTGTGTGAAATGTTCGGTAAAATTTTTCATTAGTTGGTATGTTTGGATAGTGGTTGTGGTTTGCAAAAGTGGTAATGTTTGGTGGTTGAAATTTGTGGTTTTTGTGGTTAGATGAATTTTTTTATGCTATAGTGTGATTATTATTATATAATACCTCATCTTCTATAAAAAATTCTAGTCACTTAATGTCAGTAATGAAAAAAAATGGTTTTTTAAAATAATGAAATTAATGAATATGGGCTTCCCTCCCATGTGTAAATATTTTTATAAATAATGTGATGTGAATAGTTTACTACTATATTATTATTTGGTGTTGGGGTTATTGAACAAATTTTGATGATCTGAGTTATGACCACAAACATATAAAAATGGGTAATTTTATCCCACATCAAGACATGTTATATTATGTCACATCTAAAACATTGTGACTGAGTCGGTGCCTCCCAATGTAAATAGTATATGGGTACAATGGAAGTGTTTTACTTTTTTTATAATTAAGGAATCTTGTTCGATGGTTATATTATATATTTTGTTTTTTCTGAATTTTTATGAGAAATGTTTTTAATGGTTTTATTCTAGTTAAAATGTTTTCTTAGCACACATGGTGAATTTCAAAACTCAATAAAATTGATTGTTTCAATAAATTTTTTTTGATTACATTACATATCATATTTTAAATTTTGAAATCTAAAAATTTATATGAAATAAATAGATTAGGTATTCTAAAATATTAAAAGAACCATATTTAACATTTTTTTTGAAATAAAAATATTGGAGGGTAGTGAAAAAAAAACAATCTTCCGATGGCTTCAAAAATATTGGATCAATAAGAAAATAATTAAATTAAATTAAAATATTTTTAAAGAGGTGTTTTTAGTGTAGATTCAAAATAGATAGATTTGTATATAGGTTGATTTTGAAAGGCATGAACATGTTTGAAAGTATGAATGATGAATTCAGTTGAAAAAATGTTTTGGTTATAATTGATTGATATATATTGTTTATGTGTTTGTTAGAACCATTTATGTGGTTTTATTATTATTTTAGAGGTTTCTACCCTTGGATATTGTTTTTAAATTATTTTTTATATTTTATCTTCTTTTACGTAGTGGGATTTTTGTTCTATATATATCGAGAAAAATAAAAGGTATCTCATAGGTTTGTTATTTGTACCACCATTCACATTTCTTCCTAGTTTGGCTTTGATTCTCTAGGATGAAACATTCCTTGGGTTATTGTGCTTCTGAGAAATAGTTTTCTGCAGGAGTGTTCTTTGGAGCATGATAATCTGATGTGCGCCGAGTACCCAGAGTTTTTTTGAGTTTTCCCTTCTCAGATTTCATTATTATGGGTTGTTTGGACCTTGGTATTTTATGAGACATGCTATTTTCCTACTAATGTGATGTGTGATCTGTGATAATTTTCTTTCATGATAATAACAGAATACATGAATCCTAAAAAAGACATATTTTATTATGATTTGATTACGCTAGTGTGGGAAATTCAGTGCCACCCGGAGGGAAGAATATCTTGACATGGATGATGGATTCCCTTGATAACTAATTTCGGGGAAGTGTAGTTTTTTGTTTACTTATGTATTTTGGATGGAAGGTTTATGTTATTTAAGTGTTTAAGGTATAATGAGATACTTGATACGTATCTTGAGTGATGGCTTTTTAGAACCATTCATTCTTTCTTTCTATTTTGTTTTAGAATTATCAAGGGAGAGAATAGTTTGAATGGTAAATGATGTAATGTCATGAACCTTCTAGACCATTACATTATAAAATCTCTAAAAATTGTGGTGTATTGAGGTTTTTCTAGGGTGTTTTGAGAAATTTAAGACATTACAAAAAGGTTAAATTTCAATTGTTTTCCATTTATCAACATCTCCAATTGTGAGACATTCTATGAGTGAGACATTTCAATAGTTTATAGTTTTCCCACATCTCCAATGAGGATACATTCCAATGGTGAGATATTTTAATATTTTTCTATTCATCCACATATAAAATAATGATGCACATGAAAAGTGATACATTTAAGTAGTATTAAATTTTTTCACATATATAATGGTGAGACATTTCAATGGTGAAACATTACTATAGTTTTCAATATTTTCACGTTTTTAATGGTGATAAATTTTAAATGAAGATACATTTGAACTTATGAGACATTCTTAGTGGCGATAAATTTCCAATGGAGAGACATTTACATGGGTGAGACATTTCTAATGGTGATACATTTACAATGGTGAGACATTTCAACTATGTGAGACATTTCCAACGGTAAGAGCTTTCTAGTGGTGATACATTTCCAACAATGATAAATTTCTAATGTTGATACATTTCAAATTGTAAGGCATTTATAATGGTCGGACATTTAAAATCGTGATACATTTTCAATGGGGATGCATTTTCAACAGTGAGACATTCCAATAGTGATACATTTGAAATGGTGAGATATTTCTAATAGTGAGACATTTCTTAAGGTTTAATATTAAAATGGTGATACATTTCAAAAATTGATACATTCTAATTGTGATACATTTCCAATGTAGATACATTTCAACTCTTAGACATTTCCAATGGTGAGACTTTTAAAATTGTATTTCATTTTTATAGAATTTTCTAGTTTTAAAAAATTAAAGAATTTCTATTTTGATGCTTTTTATGATGAAACATGGGATTAATTCCATGATTATGGGGTTTTAAATCAGTTTAAAAATATATTAATCAAATTCCCAATTTCGAAAAAGTTCAGAGACTCTTTTAAATCCTTAAACTACATAGATTGATGGGATTATTTTTTAATGTTCATTTAAAACTGTAACTTATCCCTATATTATCAAATATGTTCATTCTAAAGATGATACATTTAATTATTTCCTTTATGATTACATTATCTTGAAATATGTGGACCCAAAACCTTCTTCCCAAATATTTCTAGAATCAGTTTTGTAGTAAGACTGAGTATCCCCCAAATAAGATCTCTCATGTACACGCACCCCCTTTTTAGTGTAGTGAGTTTGGGAAAATATTCTTTCTCTCTCGTAGTTTTTTCATTCATTTCATTTACTATGTAGCACATGGGAAGGAATTGTTATAGTCACCTCTTGTAAACATGGTTCTATATAGAGTATGAAATATAATAAATCAGAAAATTGAATTTAAAAGGGTAGAGGAATGCAAAGTATGATATTATATTTTTTTTTATTGATTAGATTTTATTTGATTTGATATTATGATTGTATGAAATAAATGCATGATAAAGATCATGTATTTTGGATCCTCGATTATGATGTAGATAATTTTACATAGAAACCTTTTTTTATTGTTTGGTATCATCATAAATAACTGGATAACCACATATATTCAATTAATGGAATTTATGGCCTAGGATCTAACTCATTGTTTGATAAATCCTTAAAATAATTACGTGGAATTTTAAAAGATCCCCCCTTCTAAATATCTAAATGTGTTGTGTTTTGATAGATGTTGTGATATGCGGAATGCTTTCGGTTTGTGTGCATGAGATTAATGTGATGATTGGTGGATATGTTGGGATGTGGGTAGAGAAAATGGATGAGATGTGGTGGTGTACAGTTGCATTGATAGTGTTTGTGGTGTGGTTGTGCAACAGACTATAAAAGTAGACGAGACTTTAAAATGATAATGATGTTTTAATTGATTTATGGTTTTTTTCTTGTGTTGTGTGGTCGGTTTTTTATATATATCCAAGTATTAATGGAATTATTAATCCACGATAATGATTAAAAAATGTAATTTTCAAGGTGGTAAATAATGATAGGCTATATGGATTAAATTGTAATGATTTATATACAGACTGATGGGTTGGAAATATAAAACATGGTGTCCTAGTAAAATGAATTGGTATTCTAATGAATGTTGAATACTTAAATTAAATTTTCTATTGAATTAAAATTTATTAATTAAAATAGTGCCTCTATAAAATGGATTAAAGACTTAAATATGAATTATGGATTCTTTTTGGATTATGTGGTTTTATGTGTTTAGTTGTGGCATTGATTGTATGGAATCTATGACATGGTTAGTTATAGTTGAAAACCCATATTATGGGAATATGTGTTGTAACTCTATATGTATATATAGTTATCATTATGTGATTTCTATATGCACCACACTCTCGTCGAGCCCTATGTGTTGACAATCGCATTGTCACATTGGGTCTTTTTTTCAACAACCAAATTTGAGGATGGATGGTTGGCTACCTTCTTTTCCCCACTCACACAATCGGGAGATGGGAAGGACATGCAATGGTAGTGTTGGCCAGAAGTCAAATTTTTCACATTCAAGATGTTATGTGATGTGATGTGAGGTCCCAGGTGTGTATGGGAAGGATGTATTGTGTTATGATTCCCCAAATCTATTCATGATAGATGTGATTTTATGTGATGTTAATCGGAAGAAGTTGGAGCATCAGGATGTATGACGTTGTGGTGTAAGCGTGGAAAAATACTGGCAATGAGGTGTAGGGTTACATATCATCGGTAAGTTGTAAATTATATTATTACACATAGATTCATTATCTGGTAAGAGATCCAAAGTGACGTGGAGATTTGTTTTATTATATTTTTGTAGGTGATGTTTGGTTCTACTATTTTTCTCATGAATGAGTAAGTTTTATATTTTCACATGTGAATGAGATAATATGGTTTTCCTTCCGAGTATACATATATGATCACTATATCTATATAAAATCTATTTTCAAGATACCAGGAGGACATTGTGAATCATTTTGTACATTTGTAGATTAGAAATTTTTTTTATGTTTTGTATTCTTACATTAGTTTTTACTCCTCTGATATTTCATTTGGATACTTTTATATTTCTCAATTTTAATTTATACAAGAATTTTGGGATGGTTTAACATTATTTTATATTATGTCGTGTAGTGGTTTGTGGTTTTTTAATCTTATCCATTGGTCTTGGTTTTTTATTATGGGTAATGCCTATAAAATTTTGGGATTTTTATACAGGCGGTGTTGGTTTACAACACAGGGCATACTGTAGGTTTGACTTATAGGGTTCATTTTCTCTCTCCTCAAATTATTTTACCTCTGGTGGGAGGGTTCACGATAGGTACATTAGCGTAGTGTTATTAAAAAATCAATAAATTTATTGTTTTGTATTATATTCCTTGAATTTCTCAATGAATTTGTAAAAAATTAATGTGTTTCAATCTTATAAAATTCACTATTCAGAACATGGTATATTTAGAGTTCATGTTGTTTATAAGATACCATAACTAACCATGATTAGTGGTGATCACCCCATAAATATTGAAATATGTTCTAAATTGTTTTTTTTTCATATCTCTTATATATATATATATATTAGGGATATATAGATTGAATATAAAACAAAATGATATAAAATATTTATTTCCTCTGAAAAATATTATGGTTACCCTTTAATTATTACCTTAGTTTGAAATAAAATTAAATTTGCCTCCTTTAGATGAAGTAATAATGAATAAAATACATAAATCACATGTTCTGATCTTATTATGTTCTTTATTTTTCATGACTTTTTGTTTATGGGGAATTTATTATTTCAGAGAACAATTCAGTGTAGTGGTTAAGGTGAATTTGATATCCAATTTTTAGAACATAGCCTCATGGGATCATCTAATTATAGGGAATCTATACTTTGTTCTTCATGCTCCCAAAGTGGAACATTAATATATTTGATACAATTTTAATATTTATAACATTTCATCCAATAATTAATATATATAAACTTTAATTAAAAATTTAGTTCCACTTGGAGATGAAATACATAAACATATATAATAATACTACAAGCATTTCTCTATTAATTTGACCAACGGGACTTCCAACTACACTTCATATTGGCTATAATTGTCTTCATGACATCTTAAATGGAAACATATAAAATTAGTGACCTCATGGATTAGTAATGGAACTCTAATAAAAGAGGAAAAATGGGTTAGATCCGAAGAAATGAGGAAAATGTGTTAATTGGTGAAATATATGATTAAAAATATTGACTTAATATATATTATTCATAATGAAATATAGAAATACATATACTCTCAAATAATAAAATACATTCCAATTCATCATAGTGTAGTAAAATATCACAAAATTATTGATTAGTGGTGATTAAAATAACAAAAAATCATAACATTTATATGTGGAATATATATATGAAATGGAAATAAGAGTTTCTTGAAAATAACTGCCCATTATCATACCCACTCTATAAGACATTTAAAAAATATTACTTACTATCGTGTATTGGGAAAACAAATTTGAAAATTGACCAAGATTTATGTACACCCAATGAATATGCCAAACAAGATAAAAAAACCATTACTCAAAAACAAATTTGAAGAAAACTCAATATAATCATGTCCACACAACACACTTATGAGAAAATAATTCTACAATCATGTCCACATAATAAATTTGTCCCTTAAATATATAATTATTTAAAAAATTTACTGTAGAATGATATTATTCCCAAACTATTAGAGAGAAATTATTGATATTTTTAAACATGATATATTTTCAATGGACCCATTGAATAAAAATGGGTTTTATTAATGTAAATGTTTTAACAACCAAAAATATGTTAGGTCATAAATCAATTTTCGGAAAAATTTAATCACTGAAATGGAAATGATCATAGTGAAATTTATAGACTATTTCATACTACCAAACATTATTAGATATTTATTATTTTTATATGAACAATTAAATTGGATTGTAATATTAGATAAATTTTAAGAAAAAATTTATTTCCAACATTTTAAATAAATTAATTTATGAGTCACATTTTAAAAAATAATTTTTTATAAATTTAAATGTAGAAGTTTTATAAAATTATTTGTATGTAAATAATTATTGGGCCCAAAAAAATTCTTAAAGAACATCAGGATCAAATGTATAGAGGATGATATAATATTTCATCATTGAAGGAAAAAATTTTACAATTTCCATATATATTTATTGAATCTCTCAACATAGAAAAGATAAAAATTTATTTTTGAAAAGATATGGTGGGATATATGAGTGACACGTGAGAAAATTAATATTTCATTTTGTTAATAAGAATAAAAAATATATTTAAATTGGATTAATATCAACATGGAACAGAATAAGAATATGATTAGTGCATAATAATTACTCTTAATAATGTTATACATTACTGAGAATGAAATACATAATTGTTAGTTTTCTAAATAAATTTTTTCATATTTATAGTTAAATATAGTGTTTTATATTATATAATATCTGGGGGAGAACCAAACCTATATTATATAATTTTTTTAATATTTCATATATCTCTAATAAATTATGTTGAGATATTAGAAACACTTATAGAATTTATGTCAAAAAAATCTATTTTATGAAGGAAAAATAAAAATATATACCAAAACAATTTCAATATAATTATTATATATAACATCAATATGTCAGTTTAGACACCATGAAAATGAAAACATTTTATGAAAATGACAGAAGTCTCAAAATGAGAAACATTAGATAAAAATTCCTTCTATTTTACTCAGGACAACCATTAATGCTCTATAACCCCACATATAATAAACAAAACAATATCAATGAATTATTTGTAAAAATTAATAAAATAAATTTATTTTTACATCCTTCACATATAATACTTAACTAACCATATATTATTTAATTTTTAATTTTATAATCTGATTTTAGTAAAAAAAATGTATCAGTGTTGTAATGGCGATATCAAACTTCATTCTGTGATGTCGTGTTAATCATTAACATAATAAAATATATATTGTTTAAATTAATTATTCAACCCACGATTCGTTGGATATAAACTACGTGAATATTTCATGAGATTATGATCCATGCCATACTAATTATATGTAATTTTTCTATATAAACAACTTTTATTTGAAAGGTCATAAAATTATGTGGAATCGATTAATAAACATATTCATAAAATATATTAATCATCAATACTATAAATATTTATCAAATAAATTTTAAATCCAACCAGATATGTTGGTATATAAAAAATTACATTTATAGAGGCGGTAGTGTGCACATATACTAAAGTAACATTTCCATCTTCCAAAAGATAAAAGGGGATAAATATAGATAATATTTTGTATTTTTAAAATATTAATTATGTTAGAAATGTCAAATATATTCATTAAATTATTCTTTTTGCCCATACATGTGAGATGGTGATGAAAAAATAAAAAACATATATTTATTGATGCTTAAGTCTAAGTATATGTATGAGATATGTTTTACATTTTTAGATATTTTATTTTATGGTGGTAAATTATTATTAAATGAAAATAAGATCTCTTTGTTTACATATGATACAAATATTACAATTATATCTTCAGTTTTATATATATGTATGATATTAAAGAATAAATATTGTAACATAAATGAAAGAAAATTGTATGTATTTTTTTAATTACAATTTAGTATAACTCCTTCAACAATTAGAAAATTGCACTCCAGTCAAACAAGCACCTATAAAACAACATAGATATCATGCACAACATGTTTTCTATAATTTTTATTAACAAAAAGTATTTTGGTATGTGTAGAAGTGTATTGGTAAAGGCATCTTTTATAAGTGAAACATACACCATTTTTTAAATAATCTTAAATTTATATTAAATCCTTTTCTTATTCAAAGGAAGGGTGATAAAAAAGTGAAAAAAAATTATATTTGGTGAATTTAGATGATCTTCCATTGATCTAGAAAAATAAGGGAACTATTTTGTCACATTTTGGGACATTTATTCTTTCTTAAATCTTTAAAAATTTTACATTTAAGAGGATAAATAAATTCTTAGTCATGGGAAAATATTTTTATTACTAAAAATGAAAACATATATTAACTAAAATTACCATCCTAATTGTTAAAATATTACAATATTAGTATATAACTAATTTTTAATTGTTAGAAAATGTAATTTTCATGTCACCTCATGTAATGCGTAAATGAAATATTTATGTAATGTGTATTTTTAAGCATAGACTCTGATTAGGATAAAATTATCAATATTATTGATTTATAAGATATTAAATTCTTTATTATTTAATTGATAATAGTTTCTTTTTCTATAAAATCTACCCATAATGAATTTTAATCTTGTAAATATGTGAAAAGAAAAAAAATACAAAACCATGTTTTTATTACAGAAAAATAATATTGAAGATAAAAAATATAAAATATACGATTCTAAATTAAAAAATAAATTATAATTTCTAATTTCACTTATTATATATATTTTTCCAAGAAATATGATTCATAATTAATTGTATTGTATTTTTTTATTTTATTATAAATAATTATATATTATTTATAAAAAGATATTATGCATTTTCCCCTAAATGTCAACAATTAAAGAAAAAATAAAAAAAAAGTCCTAATATTATGTTCTCATGATAAATAAAAAATTCAAGATAATTTTCTCAAAATATATTTATCCAATTTGATCATTTAACCATTAAGGAAAACTCTAAAGTAGAATGGAATATAGTTTCTGAAGAAATGTGAATGATAATAAATATTTACTTATCATATTTAATATTCATATAAATTACTAATTAAAATATTTCAATTTAATTATTCATATTACGAGTATGATTCATCCATTTTTACAATAATATATTTATTTTCAAAAAATTAGAATATAGGGTGTATTAAAATATATTTTCTTAAAATGTACATTTTTTAGAATGAAAAAATCTTATTAATTAGTGAGATGCACTAATTAAATTTTATCAGTGTAGTAATATTAAAAATAATCCAAATTTCTCTTTCAACTAAGATTTTTTTAACATAGTTACTTTACCTAATAACTAGTAATTAAATAACTCTATTATAATAAAATAGTATTCACTAATAATATTATCTTAAGAAAATGTATTACTCTTTATTTTAATTTGGTTTTGTGAGTCAAACATGATATAAAAAATAATGTTAATCAAAATATAAATTATATATATATAAATAATTATTATTAATTTCCATCCATTAAAATTAATTAAATCATCAAAATTTTAATTATTTCACTCTAATAAAAATTTTAGTGGTTTCTATATGATGGAGGTGTCATGTGATTAAATTTATTATGAGATATCAAACATTCTATCCTATGAATGAATAGAGAAAATTATTTTCATTAAAAATTGATTTGTACCAAATTTAGGATTTCTCATAAACTAATTGAACTATATATAACAAATATTGTTAGATTATTTTCATTCATTCTATATTTTATAGTCATTATTATACCAAAAAATAATAATAAGTTGAAATTGAATGCAATTTAATTATCCTGATATTTTACAAGGAATTTATTTTGATAGATCTAATTCATTTTTATTGTCTCCTCAAAATATACATCAGAATGAACTGCATCTATATAAATATTCCAAATTAATATCAATGCACATTGGATACAATCGTTATGTTGATGGTCGTTTTTTGTGATAAATTAACATCCATTAATTGAGGTTGGTAACATCTACATAACATTAGACATTTACAAATCTATTTTGAATAATAAGTGTTCCTAACAAAACATATATTTTTGGGACACATTGGTAGTTTTTATTGAACAGGTCTTGCTTTTATTCCTTCGGTTAGGATGTGGCTAATTTCAACTATACATAATAGCCCTTGGAATAGATAATTGGTTTTCTCAATACCCATAGTCCTTAGAGAAGATGTACTAAATATTCATATACCTCATTTAAAATCCCATAAGTAACTATTTTGGAAAATATTGTGTTTGATAGTCCTTCTGTCCGTAGGTAAAACATTCTATTATTCCAGTTAAGCTGGTTGCTAGTTTTATTGTCTCACATTTTTAATTTATTAGGGGGAAAATAATGATTCAATAATTTGATATGATGTTTGATATTACATGAATATCTATTTTTAATTTTTACCTAAAATACTTGAAAATTATGAGTGTCCCAAACTCAATTTCTTCTATAATGATGTATACAAAAATTCCCCCAAAACAATCAGTGTTTATTATGCATAATTCAATCTATATACTCATTTTCTGGCCACTAGGGAATAGATAAACTTTAATATCATGGTAAATGTTAAAACTATAATAATGGATAACATTAATTTCAATATATATGTATAGGCTTATAAGGATTTTTCATCATTAAGATTAAATTATTGGATTTCTCTCTCAATTTTCATTTAAAGAGTTGAAGGAAAACATTTGGTGAATAAATTTATATTAAACTTTATCCATTGAAGAGGGTAAACTTAATTCATTAGATACATTATTTTAAAAATGAATAATATAATTCATATTCTCCATTTTGAAATAGAAAACCAACAATTTAGGTTTTGGTCACCTTATAATTGGTAATATTCAATCAGTTTATTATATCCACTACACAGAAATTAGTGCATTAGAAGTCCCATTAGAATAGTGTAGGCATTTCTTTATATTATACTAGTTTTATTTTTCACCATTATTATCATGTTCATGAGATTAAATATGATCATGTTATTACTCATAACATGGGGTATCATTTTCATGAATCATTCCACTCTATTTTCTGTCCAACAAGGATTTTTAGTGGGATAATAAACTCACATTCTATAACACACAATGTTAAATTATTTCTTTAAGGATCCAAGAAATATATTACTTACTCGATTTTTTTGTAATTGGATTCTAAAATAAATAGATATGAGAAAGGAAATTAACAGATATGGATGTAGAAATTCATTAATGACTTGTATGACATATCATATGATTCGTTAGGTTTTAATTAAGGTTATACATTTTCATATTTCTTTTCATTTTTTAAAATTGACATGTAATGATTCAAATCATTAAATTTTAATTAGATTCATTATAATGATTCAAAAATGGAATTTTAATGGACATTCCATTCCACTAATGATCTTAAATTACGATTTTTAGTTATTATCACATTTCTTGCACTAATTAAAGATCGATAAGATACCAAACCAATATTATTTAGTGTTATTATTCTTTATTTCATTTATTCTAGATTGTGCATCCACTTATTTGAATCAATAATCTAATTTAATTTACCAATAATAACGCACTCGATACATAAAAATTATTTTATGATTTCTTCTTTTATATAGGTATATCATATTGGTTGTAGACTAATTTTAACATTTAAAAATATCAAAAATTAATTTAACCATTCTATTATAGCTCGAGACCCACAATCATATATCCTTTTTGAAAAAAATATTACATTTCCAACACTGATATCGATAAACATGATCTAATTTAAAACGTAAAAAATTTAACAAACCAAAGGTAATATTGGACCTATTTCATATAAAAATAAAATGTATGTTTTGAGTTTATTAGATTAGGTAAACTCATACATATACTAGAAAAAAACACCACATAAATATATATACCATCTAAAAATTTTCATCATGTATAGAACCCTTCTAATGCATTCCATACTAAAAACATTTATTCATATCTTTGGGAATGTAAACATAATAAAAATAGTTATCTTGATTTCTCATTATGTATAAAAAATTTAGATATCAATGATTACATTACAATACCATGAGTATAAGGGTAAATTAAAGTGAAAATAACAATAAAAAATTATACACTACATATCAAAAATCCTGACAATGAGTCATGGAATAAACCAGGGTTTTTCATAATACATTATTAATAAAAGAACATGAACTATAAAATAATGACATTATCATAAGACATGGTATTTTGGAATACACAAAAGAAAATAAAATGATTCCCTTGGTAGTGGAGGATCATTCTCATAAAAATAATATTTGAATGTGTTCACTCTCAAAACAATTATAGTAGTCATGGTTCACTCCAAAGACAATCATATTAGAAGATTTCCATTACTAAATTTGTTTCACATCCCATTCCATCAAATATTATATCATGAAAAAATAATATATACCCAATGAATATAATGGAGAGATAGTACTCACCTATCATTGGTTAAAATAAAACCACTATCATATGTTATAACATAACCATCATAACCTAATAAAAATCAGGCATATATTTTCCCCTTTATTAAAAAAGATACGTCATATCAGAACCCATGAAATTAAATTGGACTCATATACATCTTCTATTTCCTTAATAAACACAAACTTTCCAAAGAAAGAATAATTATTGTATAGTTTTATCAAATACATAGTAAATTATATGTATCATCCTAGGATGTTACCTTATATATGGAAATTTATTTTGAAAGTCTTCTTGTTATAATTCTTGAGAAAAACACTTTTTTATTTAAAAATCACATCCCTATTTAAAAAACTATGCAAATTTAAATAAAACAAATTTCCTTGAAAATAAACTTTTGTACTTATAATGGAATACTCAATGAAATTTGATGTTAAGATGGTGAGAAAATTGAATCATTATATATGTATTAAAAACATACCTTTTATATTTTTATTGGAAAATTCATGATGTTTCTTGTTAAATAAATTAAAAAAAGATTTCATTCAAAACATTTGGAAAAAATAAATCATGGGCCATAATTGATATTAAATTATTTTAGGATAATATATAAATATATTAAAAACACTTTCTAAAAAATGGGTATGGAAGAGAAATATACCCTTATAGTGGTTTAAATATAAATAATTCCAAAAAAGATGAGATTGTGGAATAAACACTTACTTCTTGGTTATAATTTGAATCTTGATATCCAATAAATAAAAAACATAAATTGTATCCTTAAATAGCATGAAGAAATTTTTATTTTTGATTGAATATATCAAAGGGGATGTATATACACCAAAAAGGAAATATGTTTTGAATATTTCATATGTCTTACAAAAGTAACTGTGTGATAAAAATCAATTACCTAGTATGTGACTCATATTGTATGTTCTTTATCTTCCTGAATAATAGAAATATTTTAATTATTTTCTTTCATAATAACGTTTTTTATGTACATTACTCCTTTTATCTAACTTATTACCATGTTATTAAATTTATTTAATAAATAATGGTAATACATGAAGTTTTATTGATATTTGGTGTATCAGTCAAAAATGATTTGGTTGGTTAGATATGGTAAAAGAGGTAATTATACCATATTCATCAGAATAATATTAATTGTTTAATATTAATTTCAATAAATAAATTATATATTTAAATACAACCATTATATCGGGTTATAAAAATTGAACTGTGTTTAAATCCTAAGGTCGGGGGGCTATAAGCATACATGATTGACATTTCCATTTATTAGAGATCATTATAAAATTGAGAAAATTAATATTTTTTCTTTAAAAGTTGATCATATATAATAAATTTTATATTAATTATTCATATTTACATATTTATATCATCCTTGTGATAAGGTGATGAAAAAACAACCCACATTGCTTTGTGGAGGTGATTTTCCACATCTACGGATAGAAGGCATTAAAATTTTTTATGAATGGAAATCTAATAAGGTAAACAATATATTATAATTTAATAGTGACAAATATTTAAATAATATCATATATATAAATAATAATTACATCGTTAAAAATACGCTTCAAAATTGTAATGGTAAACGGATTACAATAGATCGTGAGTTGGTAGTCTTATATACAAATGAATGATGAATTATTTCCTCATTTGATTGAAGAGGACATTATTATAGGACTTGAGAAAACATAATAACATATTAGTATATGTATGATACTAAAAATTATATTTCCTTTAATGGTTTAATAAGGTTTTAGGGGTGTGAAATAAGAAACAAAACTAGAAATAGTATATAAAATATATTAATCTTAATTGGAAATCCCCATTTGTTTAGAAACTTAAGTCCTCAAAAGATTATATTCTCTAAAAAACAAGTGATATAGAATGATATTGGGGATTCTATGAATGTACGTTTTTTAAATATGGACTTCGTATATGGGTTTCTATTTATGAGGTAATCCGAAAAAATAGGATTCCATTAATAAAAGAAGGCAGTGTAACTCTTACAATTTCTCAAAATATTAAATTAATATAAATTAATTTCCCACTACAAGAGCATCCAATGTATTTTTTTAGGAATATTAGTTTATTATTGGTAAAATTAGCCTAATACATAAATATATACATATTATTACTATATTTATAACTGTATCATTTGGATTTAATGCCTATTTAACAACTTTAGCTCTTACTTGGAATGCATGGTTTTTTTACTCTTTGAGGGATAATAAAGTAATTATAAGATGAAAAATGACCCATATGTTGAATATGGATGATATTTTATTTTGTATAAAAATCATGGGAATAAATAAAATATTTTTTAGAATTTTATATCATTTAATGAAATAATATTTATTATAAAATATAAACATGGTAAGTTTTTTTAACTATTCATTACATTGAAATTATTAATATCAGTAAAATTGCTAAAATTTAAATAAAAAAATATTTAAAAATATCTATAACATGTCATTTGTGTAACACCCCATGATTTCATAGTCTGTTATCTCTTTAAAAAAAATCAATAGCTTGTTCTACACGTAACACTGAGTTCGAGTGCACCACGACTTACCAAACTAGTCGTTCAAAAAGTGGTTATGAATAATATTTACCACATTTTGAATATTATGCATATCTTATATAATTTTAACATTCAACTTTTGTGTTTCTTAGACATAATATAAGGACAAATTCAATTTTCCAGATAAAAGAAGTATTTTTCAAAAAATGTAGTTTTTCCACCTTTTAATGGAGAACCCTTTTTAAAATGAATATTTGGCACTTTTATATAATAAATTTTGTGAAATTAAATTATTATTTAGAATTGGGACAAAAAATTTAGTTTAAATAAATTTTCAGTACATTTCTAATAACATTCATGTTTTAATGAATAATAGAAATACTAAATTTTAATTAAAAAAATCTTTTTTATTCGAAATGATTTATAGTGGTAAGTTGTGAATTTATGTCTGTTTAAAGTATAATTTGATTATATTTTTATAATTCAATCTATTTTTATAAATTTATGTAATTTCACATTTAAATTCGAAATAAATACCTATCAATATTTTAGTAGTTTTTACTTCTTAAAAAACCCTCTTTCTGATTTTGACAATAGGAATTAATATTAAATTAATTAATGCAACTTCAATGAATTGAATTTAGAAAAATAGAAATAATTTTTGAATATTAAATATAAAATTTATCTTTGGGTTAATTTTTGTTATATTTCTAAAATCATTAAATTTTTTATGAATAGTGAAAAACACTACGTTGTTGATAAAAAATGAATTTTTCATTTAAATAATTATTTTTATTTAAATTTTATCTTAAAGTAAAAAATATATACATTATAAATATATTAATATAATGTAAGTAATTTGAGTCATTCTATAATAAGATTAGATATATAAATTATAATTCAGCTTTTTACCATCTTTTACCCACCTTCTATGCAAATTTATAAATTTGCATAAAACGTAATTTTACCACTACTGTGGATTGAATTTCAAAAATACAATAGACACGGTTTACATCAGAAAGTAAAATATATTTTAATAGAATAAAAATAACTTTCGGTGAATAGTAACTTTTGAATTTTGTTTACGACGATTAAAAGTAAATAGGGTAATTAAAGGTAAAAATAATATTATAATTACCCGATACATTTCCTAATTGTATTAAATAAATGTATTTCGACCAAAAAAATCTTTAGTAACAAAATATTATCCTTCTTATTCACTTGGATTATAATAGTACATTTATTATTATTTTTATTTATAGAAGAGTTAAATGTGTTAAATTCTAATTTTTAAAACTAAACCATTTTTAATATATGGTTATACAAAATTTAAATTCGACTATAAATATTAATTGTAAAGATAAAAAAAATTACCTAAATCATGTTATTTTATTTATAATTTTTAGACATTAAATAATTAAATTTATGTGTGAGCTAATGATGATGCAGCAATTACCTTATTAATGAATGATAAAATACTTGATTTTATAAATATTAATAGAAAAGTAAATTGAAACTTTTGATGCATTAAAATAATTATCATGGTTAATATTACATTTTTAGGATTTATTTAATTTATTTGGTTTGTAGTAATCATGTTTTGGTGACTTTCACAAAAACCAAATACTAAATAGTGTCAAAATTGACATAAATGAGTATTTACAACAAATACTATATTATTAAATGGTATAATATTCAGAAATATCAAATTTTTGGCCAAAGGAATTAAATAATGATATATATATCATTAATAAACAACTTTGGTTTATCTTGGCATTTTATAGTATGTTTATTAACCAAGTATTAAAAAATACAAGAAGACATTGTAAAAGTTAAACTGTTTAACTAAGAGTAAAATCTAAAAAAATGTTAAAATAGATCCCAAAACATGTCTAAAACCTATTTTTTGAGAGGGTTTCTACCCATATCCACCTTAACCTAGAAATAAGTCCATTTTGAGCTATTATATATTGAATATTATTTTATATCAATATAATATTTCAAACTAAAGTGACTCTCACCTCTCTCATAAAAGGGTACTTCCCCGTCTATAAAAATCTCACCTTCAAATCCTTTTGGCTCGGCCAACCTCTACCCTAATACCCTACCATATACCATAAATTCAACCTATTGGCATTACATTGATCAAAAAGCCAACCTAAAGATCCTTTTTGGTCAAATCAAAAGGAAACACCCGAAGAAGAGGTAATAATTTCATCACCTCTTTCAATGTTCTTTTCATGATCCACTTCCACTTTATTTTGTGTTTCCATAACAAAATAATAACTCTAGTACCTTGTAAATAATGTTATGTTATTATAAATATGGTACAACTATATTCACTATTCTATCCATCCTATAAATGACAATGTCACAACACGTGCGTAAGTACTGTTTACCATCTCCACGTAGTGGTGTAGTTTGTTATTCAACACTTCATTATTTGTATGGGTATAATAATTTGTATAATTGATTTATTAATAAATATAAAATGTCAATTATTCGTTATATATTATATATCATCCAATTACATACAATTTCACCATCAATATGATGATATTTTCGCTCGTGCATACATACAAATTACTGTTTCCACGAACGTGATGAGATTCATTCCCCTTCGTAACCATTCAAGAATAGATTTTATTTTATGATTAAATGAATAATGTTTAATAACATAATATAATTTTAGATATGAATAAAATACATCTATCCCTAACAATCATGATTTACGTAACAAAACATATAAAGGAAAATGAATCTGTTAACCCCTGAAATAATGATACTATTGAAATATTATTAAAAAACAATATTAGAAGACTATATATGATATCATATTTATTTATGTGGTTATTTTATAATTTAATAAAAAAATGATCATCAGTATATATTAGTTTAAACTACCATTGACTGAGTAAAAGTATATGGTAACGGTTAATTTTACAATCGCCCTATTTATTAATGGTTGTTAATATATAAGTATCTACTCAGACATCATTATCATACACATCTTTATTTCTAAAAAACATTATTTCAAAACACTTTTACTATTTCCTAAAATATAGGTTAATGTCATTTATACCCCTGTTAGACATTCTATAAATTTTTTTGAAAGAAATTATTCCTTCATTTTCCAAACTAGGTACTTTATGACATTTTCGAGAAATTAAGGTAAGAATTTTTTTTTATATTATACGGCAGGTGTGGCTATTCTCTACTATTATAACACCGTCGAAGCTTCCCTTAAATACTTATAAGATTATTTCCTAAATTAAGGTTTTTTTATAATTATCTGACATTTAAATGATTTCATCATATCTCTCAAATAGTTTCCATTTCATCTATGTCAACATCCTTTGATGGATTATAATCATGTTTTATGTTGATTTATTATGATACAATATTCCATATTATACTAAAGGTTTTGTGATATGTTGATTGTGGATGTGTAATTTTTATACCATTCATAAATTATGGTTAATGTATTAACATTTTTTATGCTATTTTTAATACGAATGTTTTTGTTATGTTTCAATGTTTTCTTATGAGGAATGCATTTGACATAGTAGGTTACGGGTGGAGCCCGCTATAGCTCCTCATTGCATTAGTAGGTCTCAATAGAAAAACTAGTGCCTTGGCACAACTCCATTACAAAACAAATATTTGTAGCCCTAGCATGAGGCTTGACTATGTGGTTTTGATGTCCGAAATTATGCATTCCATCATTATTAAATTAGCTATTGATATTACATTTGATTATTAGAGAAGTAGAATATACATGTCAATATGCAAATGGTATTATTTTTTTAATATTTTCCATATTATGCTGAATTTTATGTTTAAAAGGAATTTGTTTTAGTCTTATACATTACCTTAAATGTTTATGATTATTTATAAAAATTTATTCTATATTGTTATACTTACTGAGCATCTGAGCTCACGCCTTTTTATGTTTTAATTTTCCATGTATAAAAATAATTATATTATGATTGACATGCTGGGATAAGATATGGGATATGATAGTGTTCAAAGGAAAAAAAATTTGGTTGTCTTTCTTTTCATAATGTAATGTAAAACATATGTATGTATCTAGTACATCCAAGTCTACTAAACTAATCAGCCTTTCGGGACTTGATCTCTTGTGATCATGCCAATGTCATTTAATAATGCATAAACTCTAGGTAACTAGGGTAGAGGCATTATAGTTGGTATCAGAGGAAGTTTTGTAAAAACCATGGAAGCTATGTTTAGAAAAACTCTTTTTAGAGAACATTATCCTAAGATAAACATTGAGGATTAGTATAAAAGAACTTCCTAGAATTTTTTTAATGTAGAGATTTAGTTAATTTTCCAATAAATGCATCCCTTTCCGAATATGACCATGTACAGGTAGAGAAGACATTGATGTATTTAGTGGTAAATCCTGAAAACACTGCATTAAGATAGACTTGAATGGGAACTAGTGCATGAAAACATGCCTTACTTACACTCTTTGCCATGACCCTTCCCCTGGGGCCCGTGTCGGGACTACCCCAAGCTCGCATTCCATAGGCCAGGGGCTGGCGACTAGACCTAAAGGCATAAATCCTTAATTTTAGAAGGCATTTCATTTATAATAGTAAACACACACAACAGAGCACACAGCTGAATACAAAACACTAAGTAGAAACTGTATAACAAGAGAGTGTTGAAAAGTAAAGGGGGCCTGAAATACAAGTCCAACTGTAAATTAAAAGTACAACTGAAAAGTAAAAAACAACTAGAAGGTGAAAATGTGCTCTTGGATCATCCACCGTAGATCCTACATGATGTGTAGATATAGATAGCCTCCTTGGCACTCCACTTTTGTCAGTCACCTCCGTGTATCGACACGTCATATGGTCCACCTCCAGGTACAATCCAGTCCTGTTACACTCAGCCTCAGTCAGCACTGTATGTTGTCTGCAATAAACACAATTTGATGTGGGCATAGTCTATGCGAGAGTGAGTATAACAACACTAAGTAGGGACCCCGAGACCCTCAAGGACTCACAAAATCCAACAAGGATAAACCACAATGTATGCAATCATCAAATAACCCCACTTAGTTATATGCCCATACATGTACCTTAGTTATCAAGTAATCCATCTCAATCATTAGGTAAACACAAAAGTTATTGACTCATCTCAACCAGGATTTTATTCACATTATCAAAATCTCAGCTGTTGGAGAACTCCTGCTCAATCAAGTATAGTGGGCCTTCCGTGACACCAAGGCGCTTCCCACTAACCTTGGACTACTGAGGTACTTCTCATGTTGAGTACCGTGGGTCGGGTGTGTCACCAAGGTGCCCCCCACTGCGGGTCTGCCGCGACACCAAGGTGCTCTCCCTCGTAGCCTGTTGAGGTACTCTTCTTGTCGAGTACCATGGGTCTACCATGACACCACCGTGATCCCCACTCTGGGTCTTTAATGAAACTAAGGTGTTTCCCACTGGACTAATCTAGACACTCCAAGTTGAAAATTTCAGCAGTTGTCAGGTTTCAGCCAGCAACTAGGTCTCTGCACTCTGTTTGCTTGTCACCGAAAGGATCCCATCTACGAGCTACTGGTCGATACTCCAACTATCACGAAGTCCCACAAAGAAGTATCTTAATGGTCTACCATTTCATAGGGGTCTCAACTCAATAGACGGTGCGTCAATCAGACACCCGATCTATGAGTGATTAGCCTTTTAGTCCCGAGGGCCCGGTTGGTTTCGGGCACGATCCAACCGGACTATATCACAAATATACCCCAAACTCTAGTGGGGTATACTCAAATTTACCTTCATGCTCTAAGATTACCAGTGTCACTGAAGGTTCATCAAACAGACGTCTGGTGTCAATGTTATGGCCCAAAGAAAGTGAAGGGTCGGTAGTGGACCTGGGACCGGTGCCACCTAGTCGGACCGACCAGGTCTGACCCTGTCTAGGATGACCTGGTCAGGGTTGACCCGATGAGACCTATTGGGTCTAGCTCACCCCATTTGGTGGGCTACCTGTGGGGTTCGACTCGGCCCACTGGGTGCAACCCAGCAGGCCGCGTGGGAGGTTCGACCTGGGCTTGGCGCCGATTCGGTCCGGAGCACAGGTAGGGTGCAGTCCGGCGCAGCTCGGCCTAGCACGGCTCAGCCCGGAGGGCACAGTCGGGCAGGTTCATCCATGGTGCCATGAGGGGGGCCGCGGGCCATCTCGGGAGGCCAGCATGGCTAGGGCGTCGCTTTGATATGGTGTCGGCTTGAAAGCCTAGGCGGTCGGGAAAGCCGTCATGTAGGCCAATGGAGCGTGGCTATGCCGACAGGTAGTCGATCAGGGCGCCAGGTGGGCTGGTGGGCGGTCGGGCATGGCGCCAGGCGGGCGGCTGGCCAGGGCACCAGGCCGGCCGGAAGGCGGCCAGGAAGGGCACCGGGTGGGCTGGCGGGTGGCTGGGTAATGTTTGACTAGGCCGACAAGCGGACGAGGAGGGTAAGACGAGGTAGGAAGGCGGCCGGGAGGCCAGACAGCCGGGAAGGCATGGTTCGGCGCGGCTCGGGTTAGAGGGGCCTGTACGGCACCGGCAGGGGCGGCTCAGGCCAGTGCGGCCGATCCTGCGCGGGTGGGCGAGGTTCGGCTGGGGTGCACTGGAGGCCTATGGTAGCCGGGAGCCGGGTGGCGCGGTCAGGCCAGCGGGCGACCAGGGAAGCCAACAGCGGTTCGGGCCAGGGTGGCTCGGTCAGAGAGCCGTGATTCAACCTAGAGCGCAGCGCAGCTGGGGCTCTCTGCGGTACGCAGAGTCCACGAGAAGCGCAGCCTTTGGTTGTTTCCTTCTTCGCCTTTAACACTTCTTTGTTTTTACGTTTCCATGCCACAGATCATCACAAAAAAAAGGTGGGGGTCAGTCCATGTTAGTTTGGACCGCACCCTCTGGGATTAGGGTGGTAACACTTGGCTCATCAAGAAGAATGAAAGATGAAATTCAACTCACCTGTCAAAGGAAACATATCCTCATTATTCATTTTGAAAGAAATGAAGAATATAACACATAAAATAAAACAACCCCTACCTATGTTCGATTATCGCCAAATAAGTCACGGGAAGAAGATGAAGGTGATCGTCGTTCGTTGCGTCTGCCGAACACTTCCCATTCAGAGCTATGTCTACTCATTGAAAATGATGCGAAAGGTAATTCGGTTGAAGATGTCTCATGTCAGTAGGTGTTTGAGGAAGAAGAATGAAAAAGATTGTTACTGGCATTCTTCGTACTTCGTTGGAAGCTTTCTCCCAAGATCTCCCCTTCCCAAAGCTTCCAACAAATTGCAAATGCCAAGCCAAAAGTGAAATGATTTCCCCAATTTAATTGTTGGCACAATATTAAAATTTTGGGAATTAATTACATATGTTGGCGTATAAAGGATGAATCATTGGCAACATTAACTTTAGAGAAGCCAAGAGGCTCTCCCTCATTAATGAGGGAGAGTTGAGAGGTTTTCCTCTCTTCCCATTAAAAGGTGGTTTACTCCCGTTTGATCCCCCGCGTCATGACCTCTCATGGGAGGTTAGGTTCAGGTGTGCCCCACCACCATAAACTCTCATGGGAGGTTAAAGGTGTGGTGGTCCCACATCCAACTTCTATGAGGGGCTTTTAACCAACAAACACCCACATGGCGGCTCAAATAAAAATAATCTGAAGCTCACTTTATTTTATTACATTCCACAAAAACCCCAAAAACTAAATTTTATTCTAAACTCACTGCCGTCAAAGTGAAAGTATCCTTAAGAAAATACTGGCGCAGAAATTTCAATGGTGCATTTGGATTTCAATTCCAAGAACCGGTTCAACCGTTATAAAAACCTGCTCTTACATTCACTGAAAGTACCCAAACAAAACATCAAAAATTAATTCTTGGCACACCGGGCCTTAGAATCATGTGCCTTAAGATTTCTCGGACTCAGAAAATTTCCATGTATTTAAGAAAAAAAATTCATCATAAATTTCGGGCCTTTAAATTCTCCCCACCTCAAGACTTTACAACCCCGTAATCTACAACTCGAACAAAGGGAACATGTGGGGGGTACTCAGCATGCATTTGAGCCTCCTTCTCTCGTGTTCTCTCCCGGTGGTTCCCATTCTTCTAGTGAACGTGCACCAGATGTATCGACCATCCATGTAGGACCCACTCCTGTGGATCCTCAATTTCCACTTGAACCTCCGTGAAAGTCACCCCATCGTCGACGTCCAAATATCCATGGTCGATGATGTGGGAAGGGTCGTTCATGAATCTCCTCACCTAAGATATATAGAAAACATCATGAACCCGGTGCTACTGAGGTAGAAGACCTAAGTGGTAATCCACCTCACCAACTCTACTGAGGACCTGAAAAGGTCCAATGAATCTGGGTGATAACTTTCTACCTTGGCTAAAACTCCATAGTCTTCATTGAGGTGAGACCCATAAAAAGACGTGGTCACCATCCTCAAATTCTAGCGGTCTCCATATCCTATCAGCATAAGAATTTTGTCTGCTCTGTGTAGTCTTCATCCACTTTTGGATGATCTGCACCTTCTCCCGGGTAGCCCGTACCATCTCTAGTCCCACTTGTGCTGACTCCCTAGGTTTTTTCCAGCACAAATATGATCTGCAAGGTCATCCTTATAACACCTCAAAATGTGTCATCCCTATGGTGTAGTGATATTTGTTGTGTATGCAAACACCACCAAAGGTAAGTGAACCTCCCAACTGCGACCAATGTCGATGACACAATCACACACGAATGTTCTCGAGGGCTTGAATGGTCCGCTCAGTCTGGACATCCATCTGAGGATAGAAGGTGGTGCTCATATGAAGTTGCATCTCGAAAGCCTCCTAGAACACCTTCTATAGGTGGGAAGTAAACTGTGCATCACGATCGGATACAATAGATGACGGTACCCCATGTAGCCGCACAATCTCTTACATATAGAGGCATCCCAAGCTTTCTACTAAACTCTACTCTCTAATCGATAGGAAGTGGGCAAGTTTGGTGAGTTGATCAACGATCACCCAAATCATGTCATGAACCCTTGATGTACGTGGAAGTAATGTCATGAAGTCCATGGATATCCCATCCCACTTCCACTCTGGGACCTCTAATCGATGAACCAAGCTTACATATACCTGGTGCTCAGCCTTGCCTTGTTGAAAAGTGAGGCATCAAGAGACAAACTATGATATTGTCTTCTTCATACCTAGCCCCCAATTATGTCATCGAAGGTCCTGGTACATTTTTTCCACTTCTGTATGTACCCTTAAAGGGGATGTGTGGAACTCCCTCAACACTTCCTCCTGAAGTGACATCAGTACCATGGTACTTCCTCTGAAGAATATGGCGTTCTCTCCCTTCAAAAATCCATCAGGTGTCGGCCCTGCGTATATCTAAGCATGTCGTGTCTCGCAGTCAGCATCTCCACATTGTGCCTCCCTGACTCACTGAATAAGTGGGGGAGTGACTATTTGAGACTGTAGAAAAACTGCTCTGTCTCTATCCACAAAGGATATCTATAAGGCATCCAGCTGCTATTTCACCTCGCCTAGTAGCTGTATACCATATCTCATGCTGAGTATATCTGCCACAACGTTCTATTTCCCAGGAGTATAGACTATCTCTAAGTCATAGTTTTGGAGGAACTCAAGTCATCGTCACTTTATCAGGTTCAGGTCCTTCTGAGAGAATACATACTTGAGACTCTTGTGATCAGAGTACATGGTAAATTGTCTACCAATCCAATATTGTCGCCACATCTTCAAGGTGAAGACCACTGCTGCTAAATCTAGGTCATGGGTAGCGTAGTTTTGCTCGTTTTGTCTCAGCTACTGAGAACCATACGTGATCACTGATTTCTACTACATCAGGACACACCCGAGTCTTGTCCTAGATGTGTCGTAGTAGAATATGTACCTTTTTCCCTATTCTGGAAGCCTCAAGATGGGGGCACTAGTCAGACTCTCCCTCAGCACCTGAAAGCTCTACTGGAATCTCTCGGACCACACAAAGGGATGCTCCTTCTTTATCAAGGCTGATAGTGCAGCTGTAACTCTAGAGATGTCTGGAATGAACCTCTGGTAGTAACCATCCAATCCTAGGAACCTTCATACCTCAATCACACTCTTGCGTGGATCCCAAGAAAGTACCACCTCAATCATCATTGGATCCACTGCAACTCCATCCTCCGATATGATTATCCCATGAATTGAACATCTCGGATCCAAAATTGGCACTTCGAGAGCTTACCATAAAGAGGGTTCTCTCAGAGTGTGTCCAGTACTACCTAAAAATGGTAGGTATGCTTATCCTTGGTAACTAAGTAGATCAGTGTGTCATTTATGAAGACTATGACAAAGCGATCAAGGAATTTCTAGAAAATCATGTTCATGAGTCCCATGAACACTGATGGAGTGTTGGTTATGCTGAAAGGCATAACCAAGAACTTGTAGTGGACGTAACGATATCTGAAGGCTGTCTTTTGCACATCCTCATCTGAAACTCTGAGCTGGTGATAGATTGATCTGAGGTATAACCTCGAGAACCACCGTGTTCCCTTCAACTGCTCAAAGAGGTCGTCAATCCTCGAGAGTCGGTACATGTTCTTCACGGTCACCTGGTTCAGGCGACGGTATTTGACACAAATCCTCAAGCTCCCATCCTCTTTCTTGGTGAATAGAATTGGGGATTCCCAGGGAGAAACACTGGGTCGGATGAATCCCTTCTTCTGTAAGTCCTCTAGTTGTACCCATAGCTCACAAAGCTCCACGGGAGCCATCCGATATGCTGGTGTAGATATCAGTGTCATCCCGGGGTACATGTCAATGTAAAAGTCCACCTATCTATGAGGAGGTAGTCTTGGAACATCATTAAGGAAGACATCTACATACTAGTCCACCACTATAGGACAGCTCCGGATCTCCACATCAACTGCTCTAAGGGTAAGGCAGGCCAACTTATGAGTGATCAGCTACACCCTCCTCCGAGTAAGTCTGTCTTATGCTGCAAAGGCTCCCTTCTCACTGGTGAAGGTAAAAATGTTTGTATCCATGTGGACACACCACACTTTGTGCATAATAAAGTCAATCTAAGCATGGATTGTAGATAACCAGTTCATATCCCAGATGATGTCGTAAGGCATAGACGTAACTACTATGAGATCCTAGCCGAAGTTCTCGCCTCCTTGAGTAAGCTCACACTTCCGGCACCAGTGCGTAATTGTCGAGTCTGCACCTGTAAAAGTCTCTATCCGTAAGGATCAAGCCAAGGGCTCCGTCGGAATCATTGAGCTTCAAACAAGGGCAGTGGAAATGAAAGACTAATTGAAACCTATGTCTATAAGAACTGCATCTAAGGTGTAATAGACACATGTTGTACCTCATATCATCTCTGAAGCGTCGTGATCACAGGCCTTAGATACCTGAACCTGAGCCCTCCTCTATCTACCTGCTTCTTGTGGTCGAGGTGGACCTCATGGTAGTGGTGGTGGTAACACCTCAAAACTTCATCCACCACTAGCTGCACGACCAACTCCTCTTCCATGTCCGACTTCTCCCTATGGACAGCCTCGATCGAATCTTTGTCTCTGCATGGGCGGTCCTTTGACCTTCCGCTGATCATCTGAACGGTGGGTCTGACAGTCACGGTCCATGTGACCCTGCCCACCGCATGAGAAACACATCCCGCTCTTGGCATCACTACTGGAAAACTAACCTATACCAACGGTTTGGAACCATTGGTATAGGACTCCAAACCGTTGGTATAGCCTATACCAACAGTTTGGAGAACCGTGGCGAAGTAAGCCGTTGGGATAGGTCTATACCAACGGTTTTGGGAAAACCGTTGGTATAGACCTATCCCAATAGTTTTGAAAACCGTTGGCATAGGTAATATGAAAATCTATTCCAACGGTTATAAAACCGTTGGTATATGTATTTCAAAAAAAAATACATTCGGTGTGATTTGATCCCTGAACCCCTCGTTTATAATAAAACGACTTAACCACTAACCTAACATGACTTTTTTAAACATAATTTCATAAATATATATATTTATTATAAAAATTATTTAAAATTTAGATTTATATAATGTTCTCGGGCAGTATACCTGAGAAAAAATCGAAGAACCTATCCCAACGGTTCACAAAACCTTTGGGATAGGTGCATATGTTTTTTCGGGGTGTATGCTGGATTTTGGGGCACCCTTTCCCAACGGTTTTGGAGAACCATTGGGAAAGGGGTGGGTATTTCCCAACGGTTCTCCCAAACCGTTGGGAAAGGGGTGTTTTGAGCTCCCTTTCCCAATGGTTTGGGAGAACCGTTGGGAAAGGGTGCCTATACCAACGGTTTTTACAAACCGTTGGTATAGAAGTGTTGGAAAAGATCCGATTTCCAGTAGTGCATGTATGTCTCTGCTCCGGGTGCCCCGCACAACTGATCCTAAGTCATGCGGTCGTCCACCTGTGGGTATGGTATTCGTGGACCTCTATGACATCTATCTACTGCCAGCTATAAAATACTCCACTTCATGTTGACTAGTGCTGGGTCTCACAACTGGAGACTGCTCAGCAAGGAAACTCTCCACTATGAGGTCTCGCTCCAACACCACTTCCTATGCCGGGATGCTGAGTGAGATCACCGAAGCTCTGATCTCTCGCCTATGTCCCTACTCAAAGGTACGAGACCTAAAAAATGGGTCTCGTACCATATCTGTGGAGTAGCGTGAGAGGTCAGTGAGTCTCACTGAGTACTGTGCCACCATAATGTTGCCATAGGGGAAGTGAAGTATCTTTTGTATCTGTACTTCACATTTGGAGGTTGGGAAAATCTCCGTCCGAAACATGCTTTCAAATTCTACCCAGAGTAGTTTTTCTGCACCATTCAAATGGAGTATCTGACTCTACCATCTGCCCGCTACTTCCTGTAGAAGGATGGTAGCAAGAATCACCACGAGGATGGCTAGTGACCCTACCAGTCAAAAAGTCTCACCACAGCCTCCATCCAATCCTCAGCCGCTTTTGGGTCCCTCTCTCCCCTGAACCTGGGTGTCCTCTGGCTCTAGAACTCGTGCAACGTGCTCAACCGGCAAGCATTGTCTACTACTGGGGCTGGTGGCATCGGTGGCCCAATGGGTAGTGGTATCGTTGGGGCCTCTACTCGAAGAGGGCCTGACAATGAGGCCTCATCGCTCAGCGGGCTATCTGCACATACAACTCAGGGGGCTCTAGCTGGTCGTCCACGGGGAGGCATTCTGAAAGAAAGAGATGAAACATGGTTTAAGATTATTCTTGGTGAGCTGACCTGGTTGAGTTGACATAAAGAAAACTTCTGAAAACACACATGCAATCAGTGTTTTCGTGCACTGAGTTGGTACATTATAAGAGGTACATAAAAATTTAGTTCTAATAAATTTTTGGTCACTTTTCTATTTACTTTAATGTTATGATGAATAGTCAAAAATAACAAATTTCAATTAAAAACAACTTTTTTAATCGAAATAATTTATAGTGTTAAATTATGGATTTGAGTGGTTTAAAAATATAATTAGATTATTATTTTTTAATCCAATTTTATTTATTTGAAGTAATTTCTCATTTATATTGGACATAAGCACATATCATCCTTTTGATAGTTTTTACATATAAAAATCTCGCTTTCTGATTTTGACAATGGGATTTAATTTTATATTAATTAAGGAACTTCTATGCTTTGAATACGGTATAATTGGCATCATTATTGAATTTTTAATATCAAAATTAGCTTTGGCATATATTTTTTTTATTTTTCTAAAAACATTAAATTTTTGAAGAATGATAAAAAACACTACGTTGTAGATAAAAGCTGAAATTTTCATTTAAATATTTATTTTTAATTAAATTTTTTCTTAATCTCAAAATAGATAAATAATACATATATTAGTCCAATTTATTTCATTTGAGTCATTTTATAATATGATTAGATATAAAAAATTTTGTTGAACTTTTTACTGTCTTTTACCCACCTTCTAGGAACATTTGCAAATTTGCATAATATAAAATTTAACCGCTTCTCTGAATGAAATTTCGAAAATCTGAGATACATTGTTGACATCATTAATTAAAATTTGGTTCAATAGGATACAAATAATTTCTGTTGAATAGTAACTTTTCGATTTATTTACCACAGTTAATAGTAAATAGGGTAATTAATGATAAAAATGATATTATAATTACCCAAACACATGTCCAAGTTTTATTGGATAAGTGTATTTAGACAAAAATCAACCTTAGGAATATAATATGATCCTTTTGACCAACTTGGATTAGATTAGATCATTTATTATTATTTTATTTAAACAAGAGTTAAAAGTGTTAAAATCAAATTTTAGTAACTAAACCATTTTTAATATTGAGATATACATAAGTTAAATTCAACTATAAATATTAATTGTAAATATAAAAATATTTCCTAAATCATGGTATTTTATTTGTAGTTTTTAGTTTTTAAATAATTAAACTAATTTATGACACAATAATGATGCAGTAATTACCTTATTAATGAAATATTAAAATAATTTATATTATAAATATTAAAATAAATGTAAATTGGGATTTTGATGAATTCCAATAATTTTATAGGTTAATATGACATGTTAGGATTGATTTAATTTATTTGTTTCGAAGTAATAATGTTTTTTTTACTTTCACAAAAACAAAATACGAAATAGTGTCAAAAATGATATAAATGAGTTTTTAAAACAAATACTATATTCTTAAATGATATAATATTTCTAAAAATATATGGATCATCCAAAAGGCTTTCATTTTATAGTAAGATTATTAACCATGTAATATAAAAATACAAGAAGACGTTGTCAAAGATCAACTGTTTAACTGATAGTTAAATCTAAAAGATAAGGTTAAAATGGTGACCTAAACTTGTCTAAAACCTATTTTTTGAGAGGATTCCAACCCATACCCACTTTATAATCGATATAAATTTATTTGGATCCATTACAAACCAAATATGATTTTATAATAAAATAATATTTCAAGCTTTTCTTAAAATGACCCTCACCTCCCTTATAAAATGGTATTTCCCCTTCTCTCAAAATAACACCTCCCAAGCCATTTGGCTCGCCCAAAACATACTCAAATATCCTCAATACTACTCTCAATTAATCCAAGATTCAATTCATTTATCATAAATCAATCTTCGGATCCCTTTTGATCAAATCAGAAGGAAACACCAGAAGAAGAGGTAATAATTTCAGCACCTCTTTCACAGTTCTTTTCTTCTTCCACTTCCTCTTTCATTGTTGTTTCCATATCAAAATTATAACTCCAGTACCTTATAAATTCTAAGATATTATTATAAATATGGTATGACAATATTCATTAATCTATCAATCCGAGGAATGAAAAGGTCACAATACGTGCGTATGTACGGCATAACGTCTCTACATCGTGGTGTAGTTTGTTATTCAACACTTCATTATTTAGATGGATATATTAATGAGTATAATTGATGTAATATTAATTATAAAATGTAAATGATTATATAGATATAATATATCGTCCAGTTAAATACAATTTTACCATAAATATATTTATATTGTCACTCGTGCATACGTGCGCGATAAGATTCATACCCCATTGTAACCATTCATGAAATAATTTTATTTTATGATTAAAAAATAATGTGTAAGAATATGATATCATTTTGGATATGAATAAAATACATCCTATACATGACAAACATGACTTATGTAACAAAACATATAATGTAAAATGAATCAGTTAACACCCGAAATGATGATACTATAGAAATATCATTAACAAAACAATATTAGAAGATCATATATGATATCATATTTATGTATGTTGTTCTTGTATAATTTACTTACAATGATTTCACCATTATAAAACTAGTTTAAAATAACCTAAAATATGTAAAATTACAACATAAGGGTTAATATTACAATCTCTTTATTTATTTGAGGTTGTTTATATGTAAGTATCTATTGGGACTTCTTTGTCATCCACAACCATGTTTCATAAAAATATATTTCAAAAAAATTTACTATTTCCATTAATCTGGGTTAATTTAATTTATACCCTTGTCTGAATTTATATTAATTATTCAAAAAAGAATCATTCCTTTGTTTTCTAAATAATCTACTTTTTAAACATTCTGAAAAATTAAGGTAAGAATGTTTTTTTATCTTATATGGCGGGTGTGGCTATTCTCTACCATTATAACAGCTATGAAGCATCCCTTACAAGCTTATAAGTATATTTCCAAAGTATATATTTTCTTTTATAATTACATGACTTTTAAATGATTAAAAAATTTCTCTCAAATAATATTGATTTTATCTATGTCAACATCTTTTGATGGATTTTACACTTGTTTGAAGTTGATTTATTATTGTATAATCTTCCATATTGTATTGAAGGTTTTGTGATATATTGATTGTGGATGTGTTATTTTTATACCATTCATGGTTTATGTTTAATTTATTATCATTTCACGTGATAATTTTAATCTGAATGTTTATGTTATGTTTCAATCATTTCATATGACCAATCCATTAGACTTAGTAAGAGACAGGTGAATCCCGCTATAGCTCCTCGATGCATCGGTAGGTCTCATGAGACAAACTAGTGTCTTGGCATAAGGCCTTTACAAAATATTTATTTGTAGTCATTGAACGAGGCCTTGAATATGTTGTTATGATGTCCAAAATTATGCATTCCATCATTATGAAATTATCTATTGATATTAAATGTGATTATTTGACTAGTAGAATATCCATGTGAATAAGTAAATATAATTATTTGTTTTATATTTTCCATATTATGCTGAAGATTAATTTTAAGGATTATCTTTTAGTCTTATACATTACCTTAAATTTTTATTCTTATTTATGATAGTTTCTGTTATATTTCTCTCCTTGCTGAGCATCTGAGCTCACCCCTCTCTATGTTTTATTTTATCCAGGATGTGAATAAGAATATTATAAATTACTTTTAGGGATAAGATAAGGGTTATGAGTGAGTTCAAAGGAGACATAATGTTGTTTTTTACATTTCATAATGTAATGTAGAACTTGTGTATGTATCTAGTACTTCCAAGGATACTAAACTAATCATTTATTCGGACTTGATCTCGTATGATCATTGAAATGTTTTGTAATAATGCACCGACTCTAGGGAACTAGGGTCCAGGAGTTACAATGTCAGTCTTTAAAATAATGTGATTAAATTATCAATCTCATGTTATATTTATTATAATATATTTAATATGACTTGTATTATTGCTTTCATTATTTTAATAATTACTACATTTTCATTGTGCATACATTTAAGGTTGTTTTATCTTTTCTAAAATTTATAACTAAATTACCATGAATGAAGATAACATTTTACATTTTATAATTATATTTGTAATTAAATATGGTTTTTCTATAAAAAACATAATAAAAATAATAAAATTATTAAAAACAAGAGTGTCACATGATTGATATTTTGTTAAAAAATATATATAAAGGTCATAATCTAATCCAAATGTCCAAAAATGGTCATATATTCAATATTTGGATGATTTTAGTTTACATACACTATTATAATAAGATTTAGGAATATTTTTTGGATCACTTTATAGTTCTTCTATTTTTATTTTTATATTTAATTACCTGATTTAACATTTTTCAGGGAATAAAAAATCTAAAAGGGTAATATAAATATTAACATGAAATAAAAGGGTCCTAGTTGATAAAATATGAAATAATGATCCAAAATATGAAATAAAAAATTCAAAAATTATATATAGATATTTTTTATAATTGAATTCACATATAAAATGAAAAACACGATAAAAAATGTATTCCAGAAAATATTCCATTTAAATCTAACATGTTTTTATGATAAATTTAAGTATATTACATTAAAATAACAATAATGAAAATATTTTAAATCAAAGAGATAATTAAATTTTATATATATTTTAAAATATAATTTCCTTCTTAAATAAATTAATATATAATCCTTTTTCTAATAAAATTTTTCATTTTTCATTATTCATTGAATAATAAATATTTTTAAAAAATATATATAAAATAAACTTATGATAATGTTGAAATGAGGAATTTAAAATTGAAATTAATTTGTTAAAAAAATTTATATGTATTATAGAAATTATTTATAACATGCACACATAAAAATGGGGAATAATTATTTTTTATGAAAATTGTTATTTTATAGAATAAAATGACATTACTAAAAATTTTGTGATTATTTTCGTAGTATTTTTTCAGAAATTTATATATAGTTGGAACATAAAATTTATTTCATAATTTAGTTAATAATATTTGTATATTCCAAATTAATAGATAGGTTATAATGTTCATATTTAAATTATAATTTTTCATTATTCATTTAAACATGGTTTTGCGTATCATGTACGTTATATACAAACTTTTTAAAATATTTGGAAAATATATCCTTATCTATTTATTAAAATTTAACATAAAATGTTTCTATTGGACTTGTTTAGTAGTGTTTTAGGATTGAAAGTACATGTGTTGGAAACCTACATAGTAAAACGAGTCAATAAATATCCCCCTTAAAAAGAGTGAATGGAATATATGAATGCCACCTGGGATAACACATACTAGGATCTCAATTGGGGAACTTGAGTGGGAAGTATAAACATGGATATATAACAAATAATTACTCTGAATGACTGATTGAGACTGATAGATAATATTTTTAGGTGAATATTATCCATAATTAAATCAAAATTATGTGATTGGTTAAAATGCCTTTTATATCATGGTAGGAAAATCAACAGGATAGTTTTTTTGATTCAAAATAATTTTCCTAAAATAGAGTTATTATTTTACTAATTAGAAATATATCATATGAAAATATACTCATATGATAATTAAAAATATATTCACTATCAAATTTCTACCAGAAAAACATATTTTTCTACAGATGATGAGTCTTCAAGATTAATTATTTTCATTCCTAAAACATTGGAATCAACTTTTATGGATTAAAAAAATCCTAAAAAGGATAAATAATTACATATAATTCATTTAATAATAAACCAAAAAAATATTAGTAGAAAATTTTTAATGATCCTAAAAGGAACAAACATTGTAATGAAGAAAAACTAATTTTAATTTCCAATATTCCACTATAATAACCAATTACAAACATAGATTATTTCATAAATAACAATTGTAAAAATTATACAAAATATATTAGGCTATGATTGAAGACCAAAAATAAAATGAATTTGATCACCTCATCATCCAAATAAATTTAGTATTTCTCTCCTAGAATGTACACACCTTTAACATATATTCTCTAAGATATAATAACCATTTCCGAAAATAACTTCAAACAACATAAATCCACAATAAAATTATATATAACTTGTAACTATAATTCAACCATTAATTCTCATATAGAAATCTATAAAATTTATTTTACCTTAATCATATATGGTTCTCAAAATATTGAACATCATCCATTATAACATTAATCACATAATCACCAAATATCCCTTCAATATAATGGTTATCTATAAGATTAATCAAATGTTCTAAAATTATATTAACCAATAATTAACAAAAAATAAAAGATCAAAGAAACCATAAATTATATAAATAAATTAAGAACATATTTTAAACAAATTTAAGCACATTCATCCTCAACTAATATGTCATGTTAACCCTAATGTTTAGAAATACCTCAAATAATTAAGTCATCTATAAAAAATTAATTATCTTCATTAATATTTCATCACTTAAAACCTCAAAAATGGGTGTCTAATATTCCAATAAGTCGTAAAACAAAACAAATATACCCAGGATGATATACATAACCCTTAAGTTAAATGAAAACATCTTAATCTTCAAAGTTATTTGAACTGACCTCTCATGCCAACTATAACAGCCCAAGACCTGCAGTCCCCATTTCGATGCTAGAAACATAATCTTTAAATTTTAGGATTTGATCATAATAAATTTGACCCAAATTTTAGAGTGGATGATTTAAAACCTAAATTTAAATATTTAATAGCATTCATACCAAATGACCTTTTAGGATTATTGTTTTATATAATTTGGAAAATATCATACATATCATGGAAAATTAAATAAATTACACTCAATAATCTATATAATCTCCCAAATAATCCTAACATCTAGAACACTTTTGGGTATACCATACATAAAATGATTATTTATAACCTAGGGGAAGGAAACATATAAAAATGGTGAGCTCAGATGCTTTGTAAGCGTAAAAAAGGGAGATATTAATGAATATATATGCATAAATTTAGAGTAATGTCCTAGGAATATGAACATAACATTTGAAAATAATAACATAAACATCAATGACCATAAGCATGAGTCTTGGAATAAATCTTTTCATTTCATAAGGCAATTTTGGACCCTCTGTGCTATAGTTGTTTTCATAATCACAAGTAATGTCTAACTACAGATTATACTCTTTCATTCCATTTAATATATCTATGGTAATGTTTTTTACAATTGTATTTTTACATGAATTTTTGGATGTAACGTAGTCATGTAATGTTTTTTGTTAGACAGACACTTTATAAGCTTTTTATATTTTATGTTCGACACATCGATGTTCGACACACGGATGATTGACACACTGATGTTCGACACATCAATTTTCGACACACTGATGTTCGACTCACCAATGTTTGACACAATGATGTTCGACCCACTAATGTTCAACACACCGATGTTAGACACACCAATGTTCAAAACACCAAAGATGACACATCTATGATGAAACAGCGAAGTTGACACACCGAAGATTACATTCCAAAGATTATAGACCGATGCTAACAGACCGATGAAATTGACTCACCGATAGTTATAAAAACCTATTTCATTTTTATTATTTAAAATTTATTTATAACGGTTATATATTGACAAATTAATGTGTCTTGCATTGTTTAATGTTATATATAGGACTATCCGTAGACAGTAAGAGGTACATGCCAGTGCGGAGATCTTCATGCCTAATGGACCATGATTTATAAAAGTATTACAAGCTCAACTCAAAAAGTGTTGAGCTATGAACTTGCTAGAAAAAAAGGCTGGATGTGAGAATATTTAAAATATATAAAATAAATGAACTCGATGTTTAATATTACATGCTGCATCCAATTGAAGCTTTTGAAACACCCTGACAATGAATAGTTGAACCTCTACACACCTGGAAGCTAGATCACAGATACTATGATACTCTGTTTTGGAGCCAATATCCAGAAGAGGACTCGAATATCATTTTCTCTACATCCAAAGTGTCCAGTGATTTACATCACAATACACAGAGATTTCTAAACTCTATCATCACTTTTATAAGTTTTTTGTGTTCATGTGTTTACTTTCCAAGTTGTGTGTTCATCTGTTTGTTTCACACACACAACCTCCTGAGCTTAATTGAATGATACTAAAATATCCTCACAATCAATCCCTTTCTACTCTTGTATCCCAAGTATAATTGTAGAAGAGATCATGTTTGATCTATTTATTAGTGTTTTCCATGAATAACTATGGTAGAGGGCTAGTGTGACCTGGACAGCCCTGTGTGCTGTTTTGAACCCTTATCCAGGGTCTGGATCAAAAATTTATTAAAATAAATAGATTGGTGGCAGGTGATCACTAAGTGAAGATGACTAAGTCTTAGCTTGGTACTAAATATCTTTTATTAACCACTATTTTGTTTGTCTTATATTTTTATCTGTTATGTATTTCATTCATTAAGATAAACCGAACTATGATAGTTAGTTTAACAAGTATTTATATCTATTTTTAATTACTAGATTAGATTCAATGTTTTGACTAATCTTTATATTGGTAAAACTGAGAACTAATCAATCTTCTTATAAACTAATTGAACATTCGTGACTTTTATAATTTCACTATAAACTAACATTGATTTTATTTCATTAAGGGATGATATTTTTGAAGAAACATTTTTTGATAGAAATTTTTATAGATACTCAATTCACCCCCCCCCCTCTTGGGTGATCTACTCCAACCAACATTTGGTAACAAATGAATTAAAAGTGTTTGTTAGTTTTCAAATCTTGTCAACTATGATTATAGTTATTTTTAAAGGATCTCAAAATTTCTATTATTTATAAATTTTTATCCCTTTTATATTCATTTACAATCTGTATTATAGAAAATAGATTAGAATGTGATGCTACAAATAGACAACCTATATTAAATGGAAGAAATTATTCTTAGTGGAAGCATAAAATAAAAATACATCCACAAAGCATGGGATTGGAAACCTTGACTACTATTTAAAGTTATTATACAATTCTTAAAACTATAATATACACATGGGATGAATCTACCAAGACTACCTATAATAATAATTGTAATGAAATTAAAGCTCTGTACCGTGCACTATGAGATGAAGAGTTTAACTGTATCTTTACATGTAAAACTACACATCAAATTTGGGACACTCTATCAATTTCTCATGAATTAATATTTAAAGTTAAATAAATGTGATTAAATACATATACTATTAAATATGACAACTGAAAAATGAATCCTAATGAGTAAATTTCTTATGTGTATCTCAGGTTCAATTAAATTGCGAATACCATGATTACCTTAGGATGAGAAGAAACATCCAAAGAGCAGATCATGCGAATTCTGTGACAATTACCAAAAATATGGTGCGGAACATTTTTATCAATCAGAGAATTGTGCAATATTGATAATATGCCAATGAAGGAATTTATTGGAAAATTAATGATGTGTGAAGTGGAATTAAATTTAAATCAGGAATAGGATGAACAGAAACGAATGTTTGTAGCCTTCAAGACAACTGCTTCTAAATGTAAAGACAAGGAGAAAGTTCAAGCTGCTATTGAAAGCTCAAACAGTGACAAAGTAGCTTCAGACAGCGATGAAGAAATTGCCAATTTGGTCAGAAGATTCAAGAAATTATATAGGAAAAACATGTTTTTCAAAAAGCCGAATTATAATATCATGTATGATAACAGGGTAAATTGGAAGAATGATTGGATGAAAAATGAAAAATTAATGGGGATCATTTGATACGAATGTAAAAGGAAAAGGCATGTTAAGGCTGACTATCCAAAGATGAAATAAAAGAGAAATTATGAAAGTAAAGATATTGGTTATAAGAAAGTAATGTTGGCCACCTGGAGTGCCTCCGTGGATAGCTCAAGTGAATTTTAATCTTCTCAGAATGAGAAATATAATATGGCTAATATGTGTTTTATGAGAAACACAGCCGAGGTAACATTAGACTCTCTTGTACATAATTCTTATTATTCTAAAAGTGAGTATGAGAATATGAAAAATGTTGAAGTATTCGAATATTTCAACATGTTAGAAGAAACATGTAATGAGTTGAAAGATAAGTATAAATATTTAAAGAAATAACAAGTTCTTACTGTGACTGTTAACTCTAAACATACAACTAAAAAATAGAAATTTCCTAACCTCCTTAAGGAGAAAAATGAACTAAAAATGTCTAATGGTCAATTAAAGAAAGACATAGAAATATTTACTAATGGAAAAATACTCTTACTAAAATTCATGGTAAACAAATAGGTCCTAAGTATACTTCTCAGATAGTATATCATCCAGGGCAAAGGAATTTATCTAAATCGAGTTTTATAACCAAATATGGAAAATCTACTACCTTTTTCAAAAACCAGAATTTTACAGCAAGTTCACATTCCACAAATTCTTTTACTGCATATAATTTTTCAGGACCAAACTGATTTTTCTTTTCAAGCACTTTATATTAATCATATAGGAAACCCATAAGGTAGTTGTGTGTACCTAAAGATTATATTACTAATGAATGTGGACCCAGAAAAATATGGGTACCAAAGTCGTTTCTTGGTTAAACTGTTTTCTAGGTAAACCACCTAAAGAGATACTATAAAATGTTCTGGTACTTTAATATTGGGTGTTCAAGACATATGGTAGGGGACTATTCCATATTTAAAAGTATTATCAAGATTGATAGAGGACATGTCACATTTGATAACAATGGTAAAGGAAAAATCATCATCCAAGGCTAGATTGGTAACCCTAAATCTATTCAAATTTCTAAAATATTGTAAGTTGATGGATTAATGTATAACCTGTCTAAAAAATCTCAATTGTGTGATGATGTAATTATAGTTAAATTTAAAAATTATACATGTGATATATTTTATGCCAATAATAATTTTGTATTTACTACTCTTAGAAATGATAATGTATATGCTATAAATCTAGACACACTTGCTTCATAGAATGTCTCTTGTCTAAATTCCTTTCACAATGTGTCTTGGCTCTAGAATAGAAGACTAATACATTGCAAAATACACACTCAAAGAAAGTTAACTAGAAAATTATTAGTTAGAGAATTAACCAAATTAGAGTTTCCAGACAATAAGGTCAGAAATCCGTGTTAAAATGGAAGGAATCATAAAATTTCATTCAAACCAAAGAAAGAAGTAACTGTTTCTCACCCTCTCAATTTGGTTCACATTGATATTTATTGACCATCTATAGTTTCAAGTCTCAATGGGAAGCACTATGTTTATATTCATGTAGTTGATTTCTCATGTTACACCTGGACCTTTTTCCTAGCTCATAAAAGTGATTCTTTTTCACATTTTACCACGTATGTTAGGTCTGATGAAAATCATAGTGATTTTAAGTTTAAAACTTTAAGAAGTTATCATGGTCATGAGTTTACAAATCAATATTTTGAAGCCTTTTTCTCATAAATGGCTATAATCATAATTTCTCTACTCTTTTGACACTTAAATAGAATTGTGTGGTAGAAAGATGAAATAGAACCTTAAAGGAAATTGGTCAGAATATGATTAATGAATATGATGTACCCATTTATTTCTAGGTTGAAGCTATTAATAAATCATCTTACATAATAAACAGAGTCTTAATCAGACCCATCATTAAGAAAACTCTTTATGATTTATGGAATAATAACAAACCCAATGTAGTTTATTTTAATGTCTCTAGATGTAAAGTATATATTCTGAACGATAAAGATAATTTAGATAAATTTTCCTCTAAAAGTGATGAAGGAATATTTCATGGATATTCTACATTGAGGAAAACATTTATATTTAATATGAAAACCAAATGTGTGTAGGTATCTATACACATCATGTTTAATGAAGAACATCCACATGATCCTAAGACCTCACTCGAAAATATTGAAGTGGATATGTACAATCTGGACATTAATGAAAAAACCTCAGATCATCATATGAATGAATCTGTGAAAAAATCCAAATCTAGAAATTTTCCAGATCCTAACCATAGTGAACCAAATCAACCTAACCAACATGAAATATCAAGTCCTACATTCTCTAGACCAACAAGGACCCTAAAGAATAATCCCTTAGATGTTGTTGTTGGTGATTTAGAAATAGGAACACAAACAATAGATTCTTTGAGAAACCAGGTTGAACATCAAGATTTCTTTTCACAGCATGAACCTAAAAATATCAATGATGTAATCAAAGATTAATTTTGGGTAATGGCCTTTGATGAAGAACGTAAGCAGTTTGAAAGAAGTTATGTTTAGAAAAATGTAAATAGACCGAAGGATACTTTGACCATAAGAACAAAATGGGTGTTTAGAAATAATGTAGATACAGCTGGGAATGTTATTAGAAATATAGCTATAATACTTGCACAAGGATATAATCAAGAATAAGGAATTGATTATGAAGAGACCTTTTTCACCAGAAGCTAGACTTGAAGCAATTGGGATTTTACATGACTAAGAAGCACACCTAGATTTTAAACATTATCAAATGGATATCAAAATTGAATTCTTAAATGGTTATATAATTGAGGATGTTTTTGTTGAAAAACCCCCAGATTTTACAAATACACTTATCCCAAATCATGTGTTAAAAATATCAAAAGCTTTATATGGTTTGAAACAAGCTCCAAGAGCTTGGTATGAAAGTTGAGTAATTTTATTATTTCTAAAGGCTTTAGAAAAGGACTCATAGATCCTACATTAATTATAAAAATAATTTCTAAAGAATTTATAACTGCACAAATATATGTAGGTGATTTTAACTTTGGATCTTCTAAAAACTCATTATGTAATGATTTTTCAAACATAATACAATGTGAGTTTGAAATTATTTAAATGGTAGAACCTAAATATTTTCTTGGAATTCAAATATTTCAAAATAAAAAAGGTGTTATTTGAACTCAAATTAATTACAATAAAGATATTTTTAAAAGATATGTCTTTGAAAGCATTAAGAGTAGTGGAATCCCTATGAGTTCTACGTGTATGTTAGATCTTGATGAAAATGGAAAATTAGTTGATCAGACAGCTTAAATAGGAATGATTGGGAGTTTGCAGTACCTAACTGCTAGTAGTCTAGATATTATGTTCATTGTGTGTATGTGTGCGAGATTTCAAGAAATTCCAAAAGAGTCACATTTAAATTCTATTAAAATAATTTTCAAATACCTCAAGTATAGAACTTGTTTAGGATTGTTCTATCCTAATGGGAAATCATTTGATTTAGTTAGCTATTCAGATTCTGATTTTGGTGGATGTATGTTAGATAAAAAGAGTACCTCTCGAATATGTCACTTCTTGAAAAAGTCACTAATATCATGGTTTAGTAAAAAAGAAAAATTCAATTTCATTATCAACTGCTTAAGTAGAATATATTGCTGTTGAAATTAGTTGTGCATAAATTTTGTTACAACACAAGTTCTATTATCATTTCTATGAATCTGATTTCTCATTCTAGAACAAATAATACTGTTGTAAGACATCACTTTCTGAGAGATCATTATTAAAAAGGTGATATAACTCTAGATTTCATTGGGACTTAGCATCAGCTTGCTCATACATCCACCAAACCCATAAACTCTGAGAGAATAAACTACAACAAACATGAACTAGGAATGATAAATCTCGAAGATCCTTGAATATAATCTTGTCAAACTGATCATTGAAATGGATCTTGCAAACTGAGATCCAGAAACCGATAGTCAGAAACCAATCTTCTGAAAACCGTTCTCCGAAAATTGATCTCGGAAAACCGATCTTCTGAAACTGGTCTCCTAAACCGATCTCTTAAAACTGATCTCCTAAAACCAATCTTCTAAAACTGATCTCCTGAAACTAATCTCTTAAAAAAGATCTCTTGAAACTTATTCATTAACAATTTTGTTTTTATGATCCCTTTTGTTATTTTGTATGTTTTAAATAAAACAACAATATTTTGGTATTATTTTTTCCATGTTTAAATTTTATACTTTATGATTTACAATCTATAAATGATATACTAAGTCAAATCTGTCCCAACCATTCACCTTCCCATTTCCATAAAGCATTCTACCCTTTGTCACTCTACCTCTCGACCCTCATCCTCAACTCTTTTTCAATCTGAAGCCTCGACCAGGCTAGGACCAATTACGCTATGGAGGAGACAAAAAAATAATCATCTCTTAAGCGACATAAAGGTGAGTCCAGTGGAACTGAAAAACTGATCTTATAAAGTTGAGTCGTTACGGATGCAAAAGAAGTTTCTACTGAATGGATTCTTTCATGCAAGTTTTTTTTATTAAAAGGACTAGAAACTCAAGGGTGGCTGAGGTGGTTTTATAACAATGAAATACCTTATTATCGACATCTAGTGCATGAATTATATCATCATTTGAATATATGTATGGATGAATATGAGGTAGTAAAAATGAAGTCAGTATTAAAGGGAAATAAAATTGATTTTTCATCTAGGGAATGCGATGAATGCTTGGAGATGCCTCATGAAGGTGTCTATGCAGATTATCCGAGTAATATTCCACCTTCCTCTAATTTGTTCTCTTATGAAGCTACTCTGAAAAAGCTAACTAGAAATGTAGAATCTCAAAGTACTACTGCAAGTGTGTTTGAAAGTGAAACTATATTATTGTTTATGTTTATACAACACAAAATCTTCCCAAGAAAGGGAGATTTATCTGTTGTGAAGTATCAGGATTTATTCTAAATCTATCTATTGAAACCTGGAATAAAAGTAAACCTATGTAGGTATCTAATGGTTCATGTCTCTGATATGATAAATTCATCCATGATGGAAACATTTTTATACTATCTCAGGATGATCTCTGCCAAGTTAAGAAGGTTAGGTTGTGTGGAAGATGGAGATGAAGTCATAAATTCATGTAGTGGTTACTGTCATCAAAAAGATATTTGTAAAAGGATGAGGATATTCAAAGACCCATGGAAGAAGTGTTGGGTAGGTGATGAGGAATGACTGTATGGGTAATTCAATTAAATTGACCTACCTACCAGACCAAAGGATCATGTTGATCTAGGTATCAAACCTGGAAAAGAACCTATTTATTCTGATGAGGAAGATAAGCCTAAAGTGCCATGGGTTGAAGGTTCTCTATTTGATGATAAGAGTGATCCTGACATTGCTAAAATCCCCAAGGACATGTCTTATGGACCTGATAGTCCACCTTTAAACTTACCCTCAATAGAATCCATGTTAGGTGATGAGGATGAAGAAGAGACCGAGGTTACTAGAGTTAAAGGTTATGTGAGTAAATAAGATGAGGATTCTGATGATGATGATGATAATGAGGATGATGATGATGATGATGATGATTATGATGATGAATATGATGATGATAGTGATGATGGTGATGATGATGATGATGATGATGATGATGATGATGATGATGATGATGAGTATGAAGGACGAAATGATGAGCATGTAAGTGATTCATTAAAAGTAGGATAACAATTGGTGGACAGATCTAGTGAGGAATCATTACATGGAGAAGATGATGGTGTTGAGCATGTTAAACAAGAAGATTTTGATCATAGAGATGCTTCTCATGAGGACATATCACCCCATCCTAATAATTAAAATTGTGAAATCTTTCAGTAATTGAATTAACTTATGGCCGGTGGCACTGAGGAAGAAGCTGAGGATCAAGTGCCTCAAATTGAAGAAATTAATGGGGAAGGTAAAGTGGCTCGATATCATGTATAGCCTTAAGTTTAGTTGTTTCAGGTACCCAGAAATGTTGTCATCTCTATAGGACTGGAGGAAGATGATGATGAAGATAGTATTGTTCTTGAGCCTCAAGGAAGAAAGATATAGATTGATACTTTTGAGCTAAGAGAATGAACCTGCACTAGAGAGTGGAATAATGATCCAGGATAAACTCTATTTGGTTTGGATGGTGACTCAGATGAGGAGAGAGTTCCTCATCCTTCTGTTCCACAAGTCCATGTGGAACGAGAAATTGTTTCACCAGTTCCACCAGTTGCACCTGCAGTAATATAGCCAGTAGCACAGACCGTGCCCAGTGAATATGTCACTAAGGAAGATTTGGAACAATTCAAAAATGATATATGTGAGTCAGTGAATGCCTCAGTTTGATCCAGAAGTGAAGCCTCTACTTCAATAGGTATCTCAGATACTGATGCAGTGAAGATTGAAAGAATAGTGATCTAAGAGAGTTCAACTGAATCACATTACCATAGCAGAAACCATTATTTGGAACAATACATTTCTAAGAGAAGAAGTAAAAAAGATGATAAATGAGTTAAATTCTCTAACCTCTGACTTCAAAACATCCTTCAGTGGTGTTCTCGGAGTTATTAAGAACATGGTGACTCATCAACGTAGTTTGGATCTGAAGAAGCTGAAAGAGAAGATTGGAAAAATGTAAACCGGCCCATCCAGTTCAAGAAGTGTGAAAAATGTTATTTTTGATTTGGAGTCTCTTGATGTTGTGATGAGAGAGGAACTCCAACGTCTTCAAAGTGTTTCAGACAAAGAAACTCTGGAAAAGGTTCATTAAAATATAGACCTCTTATACAATATGGGTAGGTAGTCCACTAATATAGCCTATGCTGCTCAGAAAAATATTCGAGAAAGGGCGGATAAGTAAATTACCAAGATTTATACCAAGCATAACCACATAAATTGCTTCATGTTTCTAGCAGAGAAACTTAAAATTCCTCCTGTCATGGAAGCATTCAATAAATAAGTTACTCAATTGAAGGAGATTACCCATTTTCTGAATAAATTCATGGAAAATAAGGATGACTTCGAAAAAGATATGCAATATGGTGGTAAAATCATTAATGATTTCATCAATTTCTTTAAGCCAGATCTACATGTCCTGGCTGAAGCCATTGTGGTCCCTCCAACAGCTACCATTGGTATTGCCTCTTGGCCTCCTACTCTAATAGCTATCTCTCAAGCTCTTTCCCAGATTCGACCGGTCATTACATAGAAAACTCTCAATCGTGTTTGGTCGGAATGATGGCATATCCTTGCAGCAAATGTACCTATAGGTGTTGTTCTTCCTGGTGTTATCTTTAGACCACATCTTCCCTCTACCACTACCAAACCATCTTGTCCTACTCTGGATCCTTCAAATAAAGAAAAATCCTCAAAGCAGCTAAACCCTTAGTGATGGATTGTAATTTAATTTTGATAGGGATTTGATGTTTTTTTACTATACTTTTCAGAATCGTCATGGAAATCCTTATGGTGTCTTTATTTTATGATCTTTCTTCTCTTGTTTTCTACTTCTTTTTTACTATTCCCAATAGGGGGGAGAAAATAAGAGGCATACATTATTAATCTATAAAGAGGCACACATTATTAATCTAAGGGAGAGAAATTCTGGCAAAGGAAACATGGAGTGTACTCAACATAGTACATCTATTGATGGGGGGGTTGTTTTAAAAACTCAAACAGGGGAAGGATTTAGTTATATTGCATAATCTCTTTCAGTGTTTTATGTTAGGCCCAATTATTTTATGATTCCATATATTTGTATGTATTCCATAATTTGTGATTATCAAAAATGGGGACATTGTTGTACCCTTTGTGCTATAGTTGTTTTCATAATCATAAACAATGTCTAACTACAGATTCTACTCTTTCATGCTATTTAATATCTCTATGATATAGTTGTTTACAATTGTATTATTAGATGAATTTTATGATTTCACTTAGTCGTGTAATGTTTTTTGTTACACAAACTCGTCATAGGCTTTTTATATTTCATTTTCGACACATCGATGTTCGACACACCGATGTTCAACACACCACTATTGGACACACCGATGTTGGACACACCGATGTTCGACACACCGATGTTCCACACACCGATGTTCGACACACCGTTGTTCGACACACTGATGTTCTACACACCAATTTTTGACACACCGATGTTCGACACACCGATGTTCGACACAGAGATGTTTGACACACCGATGTTCCACACACCGATGTTCTGCACACCGATGTTAGAGACACCGATGTTCATTACACCGATGTTCGATACACTGATGTGGGACACACCGATGTTCGACAAACCAATGTTCGACACACCTATGTTTCACACACCGATGTTCGACACACCGAAGATGGCACACCAAAGATGACACACAGAAGATGAAAACCAAAGATGACTCACTGAAGATGACAGAACGATGCTAACAGACCGAAGAAGAAAGACCAATGCAAATGACTCACTGATAGTCATAAATAACTGTTTCCTTTTTATTAATTCAAATTTATTTCTAACGGAAAAATTTAGAAATATTAATGTTTCTAACATTATTTAATGTATTTTGTAGGACTATCCGTAGACAGTACGAGGTACATTCCCATGTGGAGTTCTTCATGCCTACTAGACCTTGAAGTAAAAAAGGATTACAAGCTCAACCTAAAAAGTGTCAACTCTAAACCCACAAGAAAAACAAAAAAGTATGGCTATGTCAATATGAAAAATATTTCAAATAGAAGAACTCAATGGTTAATATTACAAGTTGCATCCTACTGAAGCTCACGGAACACACTGACATCGAACTACTGAAACACTACACACCTGGAAGCTAGATTACAGATACTATGATACTCTCTTTTTCATCCATCTTCTAAAAGAGGACTCGAATATCATTTTCTTTAAATACAATGAGTCCATATCTTTACATCACAACACACATATATTTCAAAACTCTCTCTTTACTTTTATAACTTTGTTGTATTATTGTGTTTACTTTTAAATCATAGTGTTCATCTGTTAGTTTCAAACACACTGCCTCCTAAGCTTAACTGAAGGATACTAAAACATCCACACACTCAATCTCTTTCTACTCTTTTATCACATGTAGAACTATGGAAGAGATCATGTGTGATCTGTTTATTAGTTTTTTCACGAACAACTATGGTAGAGGTCATGTGTGACCTAAAATGCCCTTAGTAATATTGCGAACCATGATCCAGGGTGTGAATCAAATTTTTATTAATATAAACATTTTGGTGGCAGGTGATCACCATGTTATGAGGAATAAGTCTCAGCTTGAGACTAAACCTCTTATTTTAACCACTGTGATGTTTGTCTTATATTTTTATCTATTATGTATTTCATTCATTAAGATAAACCAAACATTGATATTTAGTTTACTAAGTGATTATATCTGTTTTGAATCAGTATATTAGTTTCAGAAGTTTGACTAATCTTTAGAATGGTAAAACTAAAAGAAAATCAATCTTTTGAGAAACTAGTTGAACTTTCTCAACTTTTAAGAATTCACTACAAACTAACTTTTATTTTATTTCAATGGGATATGCTATTTTAAAGAACCATTCTTTAACATAAATTTTTATAGATACAAAATTCACCCCCTTTTGAGTCATTTACTCCAACCAACAAACATGATTCATAATGAAGCATGATCTATTAGAGAATAACATGATCAGAAGAAATGGAACTATGGCATACATATAATCATAGAAAATTATTTTTGTACTTGTTCAGGTTGTTATCCAATACTATTATAGTCTAATGGTTTCACTTTCCAAACCATCAAATTAGTCATGGATCAATCCTAAGACATTATCATTGTACCATTTGTCTCTCTAAATTGGGTTCACATCCCATTATAGTTCAGTATATGTCATGAGATATCAATATTTACCCAATGCAGTGAAAGGAGGTATATTTCTGACACATCATTGGTTATAATGTAACCACCATCCTTGGTTATAATTTAACAACCATCACATAATAAAAACCAATCATATATGTTTCATATGAATATCAATCATTTATTACAGCAATGACCATTAAATGAAATGGGTTTCATGAAATTTTTATATTTTAATCATAAACATATTCCATCAATTGAATGAATGTGAATGGTATCCTTTGATCATATTCCTAGTAATTTATATGTAAAATCAAATGGTGTCATCTAAGATAAATATTTTTAATGATCAGTTGGTGAAATTCTTAAGGGAAAAACTTTTCCATTTTAATGTGTCATCTATTTTTAAAAAAACATGACCGTATAAATGAAAAAAAAATTAAAAAACATGTAACCATTTAATGTAAAATTAAACACATTTATGATAAATGATAATTTGAAAATATCTTACTGACATATATGTTTATAACAACATCCATTCTATATTTTTTTCAGAAATTAACTATGTACCTCATTTAGAAAATAAAAAAAAGTCATTCAAACCATCTTGTATAAAACAAAACATAATTAAAAATGATTTTAGGAAATTTTAGTAGATATGATATAATTTTTTCAAAAAATTTCTACAAAACAAGTACATGTAATTTAAATATATAAAAATGGATTCTTATACAAAAATATTACCAAATATAGATGAGATTTTGAAATAAAACCTTACTAAATGGTTATCTTTTAAATCATAAGCCCCATAAAAGAAATTAATTCCAATGAAATTTTAAATAAAATGAATAAAATGAGACTTATGATATAATCTATAAAATGTTTAGTATGTACACCAAACACAAAAAATAATATTTGAATATGATATATGCCTCATAGAACTAAATGTGAGACGAGAATCCTTTACCTTGTGTCTGACTCTTTAAATAAATAGTATATCATCATGAATAATGAAAATTGGATAGTTATTTATATTATTAGAGAAACTTTTTCTATTATTGATTTTATCTCACTTATTACCATGTAATAATAATTTCATAATAGTTTATATTCACATCAGATTATTTAGTGGTATTTTGAGCATATGTCCAAAATGACTTTGCAAGGATGAGAATTAAAAAAGTTTTTATTCTTCCACCATCTCTACAAAAATAATAATGATATAATTATAATTCTTCTAAATCATTAATAACATTAAAAAAATTAAATATGGGTATGAAAAATGAACTATGTTAAAACCAGTGAGAATGTAGGTCAAATGTAAGCATGAGTTATGTTACCATTTTTCAGCGATCATTACAAAAATAAGGAAAGTGTTTTTTCTCATTATAGAATGTAAAAAATATTATAATTATAATATTATTTATTTATTATTATTTATATATATCATACATGTGTTTTTCTAATGAAAAACAAATAACATCACTTTTTTAAGGTGTTAGTCAGCACGTAGTACTACAAAACATGGTTTAGCCCTTGTTAGAGCATTAACAAAACTAGGTAAAATTGTTGTTAAATACCCCCTTGTCAGCAATAGAAAAAGCATATTTAATTGAGGTACTTAATAGAATTATCTTATATAGTGTTAAAGGGGGTTTCTAATAGTGCTAAAAACACTGTTAAAGATGTCCCTTTCTTAGTACTCATAAAAATAAGATGACAATGGGTGGAATTTTCTAGAACTAATAAAAAAAATTGATAAAGAGGAAGTATTTTTAAATTATTTTTTAAAATAAATAATAAACCCACCCCCATTTTCATTATTTTTTTCTATTGGTGATAAAAGGTCTATTTCAAAAAATATATATATATTTCCGTAAAACTAATCTAAAAATATATTTATATTGATATAAATATAATAAATGCTTTTTAAATATGTTTTAGATAAGAAAAAGTAGTCATATAAACTTCATATAAAATATATTTTGTTACAATGATTTATAGAATAATTAATAAAATATTTTTAATTAATAATTTTCTAATTATTATAGAGTAATAGACATTTAGTAATAATTTTAAGATGAAAAATATGAAATTAATAAATGATCTAAAATAAGTTGAAAATGAATATAGAACTTCAAATAGAAATAACATCTGATCTGGGTGTCAATTAGGGATCTACCACATTTCAAATCGAATCTTGATATGATCTCTACAAAATGTTGACCTATGGTGACCCTAGTCACTTTTATTTTGCACTAAAAGAGGCCCAAATGAACACCAGAATAATGGTTTAGACTGGGTAACCCAATTTTTTAACATTTTACTGAATTTCAACATAATTTTACTGGGTATTATTATATTTTTTTGGGTGGGAACTTAATTTATTCATTGTTATTACATTCACATTAATATTTTTAAAAAAAATTATCATTTTCTCCAATATAGATTTATTTATAATGAAATATATGAATATTTTCTTATATTTACTAATAATAAATTACTTGTATAAATGAATATATCAACATATTTATGTATAAATGTATTTTTAGATATAAAAAACAAATATGTATTTTTTATTTTATTTGAAGTATAAAATTAAAACGTTTCTTTACCTTATAAAATTGCATTAATGTGTATATATATATATCTATACAATTAATGATTATATATACACATGTGTGTGTCAATAATTAATATATATATATATATATGTATATTATAATATATGTAATAAAAACATTTTATAAAAATGCATTTAATATAATTTCAAACCATTTTATAAATTATACTAAAATATATATAATGTTTATATATACATATCTGTGACTACTAATAAATGGTTCTATATTTATAATACATTGTAGTATATATAAATTAATATAATATAGAATATATTTGACAATGTTTTTAGAGATAATTATATAAAAATATGAATAAAAATATATTTGTAAATATATATATTTATACATAACTATTTTATACATACAAAAAACACCATGGTGTAGTGGTAACAGAGTTCGATATTAAAAGTAGTGGTGCGGGGTTAGAATCCATGTGGGTGTGGGAGGCAACAAAATTTGTGAAGTGCTGATGGGTGAAAAGTCACTGATAAAGGTGCATTGGAGTGCTTTTAATGGGGTCTTGAAAACACTGATAAGTTTGGGATCCTTTAACTGTTAAAAATTAAAATTTTACAACCTTTAACAGTTATTTTTTAGATCAGTTAAAGGGGTCCTTTATCAGTGCTAAAAACCATTTGTTAATTTGGTCATTTAATAGTGTTAAAAAAGTGTTGATAAATGGGTACTTTAAAAATACTTGCAAAAAAGAGCTTCTAAATGGGGCCATTAATAACACATTCTTATCACTGTTAAAGCACCCCCATTAATCAGGTTTTTTTCAAGGATTGCTAAATCCTACCATTAATTAGCGCATGTGTAGATAGCAGTTTTTAAACACTGTTAATGTCTCTTTTCTAGATCTATTAAAGCCTAGTTTTGTAGTAGTGATGTACACATGAAGGATAGTATAATTCTTTAGTTGTTCGGAATGTATGAAGGTAAATTATATATTATCTTTTTTAATGATAAATATGTTATTAATATCATATATAATGATTAATTAAATCATTATAACCAATATTATGAGAAGGTAAGAGAAAACCAAATACATCAGTTCGTGAGATGGGAGTCTGTGGTACACAAAAACATTGAATTATTTTCACATCAGTTAGAAGAGTGGATGGATATATGTAATTAAAAAAATAAATGTACTTTGAGGTTTCTGTAGTTATTATTTTAAAATGGTTCAATAAACATGGAATGATGTAGAAGAAAAAATATAAAATATGGAGATAAAAACAACACCTCTTCTTTGGAATACCTCCTTCCCATAAAACCTTCAGACATTTAAGTTTAGTATTCTTACTAAAAGAAATTTATATAATGATATGAGTGGTTATTGGATGGTATATTTGTAGTAATTTCCCGATACAAATGGTTGGTGAAGTTTTATTTATTAAAAAAAGAGGTTCACTTTTATAAGAGAGTGGAGGAGAACTCTTCCATTTCACAAAATATTAAATAAATATAAATTAATTTTTAATTCCATGTTTCCCCAAAATTAATTATTTCTAATAGAATATTTGGAGGTGTTGAAATAGCCTCATATATTAATTTTAGACATGTTTTGACTATATTTATACCCTTATGTTTTGGTTTCAAACCCTTTAACTCATACCATCACAACGTTGATTTTTACACTTTGAGGGAAATCATTGTTACTATTAAATGAAAAAAGACCCCTAAAGGGATCATGTTTGATATTTCAAGGCTTAAATATATAGGCTATATAAATATATTATTTTTAGTAAATTTATATCATTTATTAAAATATTATTTACTATAAAATATTGATAATTCCCTTTTTATGTGTATTCATTACATTTACATTAAAAAATTAATTAAATCATCTAAAAATAAACTAAATAATAAAAGAATATACCAAATATTATATATAATATATAAAATTATTTTACCACATAATTTACCTCAAATTGTTTTTATTTTAAGAATTTAAATAGAAATTATTTTATATTTCACATTAATTGAATAATTATTTCAACAGTGATGTGCTAAAATTTATATTATTTATTACTTAACTAAAAATTAAAATTAAATTAACAAAATGAATTAAAATATTTTACATTTAATAATATTATTATTATTAAATATTTCCATTGTATATTATGATAATAAAAATATTACACTTGTTATTAAAATAGTGTGACAAGATTAACAATTGATTAAATAATGTAATATAAAGGTCATAATCTCATCTGAGTGGCCCAAAAAGGTCATAAATAGGACAGTTGGATGGTTATGATTGAGATATACATAAAAAATAATTTTTAAGTAATTTTATTGTAAGAACCCGGACCTTTTATTCAGGTATGTTTTCTTTTTCTGGTCGTTTTTGGGAAAAATAGAAAAATATGGAAATTTTCTAAGTACACGTTGTGTACTTTATAAGTACACACCTTGTACATTGATGCCGCTCAAGGCCATGTGCTGGCCATGTCATGGCCACACGCATGGCAATGTAGGGGTGACATGGAGGCCGCCTAAAGAAGAGTACAGAAAATCCTATTACACGACATGTACTCCAAAAGTACACACCATGAACTTCTCTTTTTTATTAAACGCACTGGGGTCATGTATAATCACTATAAAAACCTCCTTTTAGGTATCATTCAGCTGAAAGCTTCCGAACGGCCATGGATCATCAACAAACCCACGAGTGATCGTCTGTCCTCTGAATTGAACTCCGTCGATTGCGTTGGAACCGCATCGGTGAGTTTTCTCTTCTTCTAGAACCTTGTTTTCCATTTCCATCTCTTTACCAGGTTATCGTGTGTTGAACGTTTTGTGCATTTTTGTATATCTACAACATTCTAAGGATAATCAAGCCTTGTTGTTCAATTATATCGATCTCCTAGCATCACAGTAGGTGGTTTGTGCCTTTCTATTCGAATTCTTTGAGTTTTATGTGCAATTTTCAGTAATACCTATAAACGGTGTATTGTGTGTTTACTATTTTTTCCCTTTTGTTTTCTTATCTTGCTTGTATGCTTGGGTCGAGGTAATTTGGATGTTTATAAGTATCATTACTATGCTTGGATGTTTTTCCCATGCCTTGTTCTATTTAAGACCTTGGGTCTTGTTCAGCCTATTGGTCGTTATAGTTGTTTTCCATACATTGTGACTGTAGGATGGACTGTTGTTCCCTGACATTGCTTGTTATGCTGTAGACTGGATAGCCAAGTAGCTCTATAGGTTTAATTTGGCCTTATAGCATTATTATGCACTAACTGGAACGGGGCCAGGAGAACCTGGTTCTATACACTATAAGGGGATAGACCGAGTGAGCTTTCTCAGAGAGTATTGGAATTTATAGACTAGAGGGGATAGATGGAGTGAGCTTCACAGAGAGTCTTGGACACTATAGATTAGAGGGGATAGATCAAGGGAGCTTCCCAAAGAGTCTGGGATATTATAGACTACAGAAGGATAGATCGAGTGAGCTTGCTCAGATAGTCTTGTTTGTTTGAATTTCTTTAAACCACTCCAGGCTATAGGAGGAATTGACCCAGTGGTATTCCATAGAGAGTCAGTGATATAACTTAAGATATAGGAGGAATTGACTAAGTAATCTTCCTCTGAGAGTCTCTAGACCTTGGGGCTATAAGAGGAATTGAGCACATGATCATCTTGAGAGAGTCCCTAACAACCCTAGACTATAAGGGGAATTGAATGAGTGTGCTTCCTCAGAGAGTCTAATAAATTTTTTATGACAGAACCAGAGGTGTTTGGCTGAGTGAACTGCCCGAGGGTTGTTGGTACTTCTCGGATAGGTTCAGAGGGGATGGCTGAGAGTTCTTCCAAGAGGGTTTCCTGTTTGTGGTTAGTTATTGGCTTCATTTTTTCTTGTTTGACTTGTAGATTGTTCACAGTTGTGTTTTATCCTGTTTACTTCTTACTACTTCATGTTTACTACACTTTACCTGCAATATACTCGCTAACTATTAGGTACAGATCTTCGAGTGGTTGCCTACGGGGATTTAGTCTCACACCCTGTTTGGGTCATGCTTTTGGGCCCAAACAGATTATGTTGTTGTGGGTATAGATAAGGTCAAGAACCCTTCTACATCATATACTTGACTTGTTGTAGAGATGGAGAGAATGAGACCAATCTATGGCTTGCAATGCTGAGGAGTTATCTGTTTACTTTTCCTTTGTACTTAGGATTATTACTGTGTTCATCATTGTGACTTGTTTGGCTTCTTTCATAGACATAAATGTATCATGCATCATTTTAATATATATATATATATATATCTGTGTGTGTGTGTGTGTGCTTCATATGTTTATTGTTTATTCTTCCACTGTTTACTGTTGTTTAATATTTACTGCTTCCGCTTTTTCATGTTTTATTTACTTTCGCTATATACACTGCCAATGACGGCATGGATTCCACACAATCACACCCAGGGCCCTCATTTTTAGTTAGCAACCTCTGGTATTTAAGAAAATGAGCTTGAGTCCATGTGACCAACCGGGTATAGGGTGCCTCTAGGTGGCTTCTGAAACTGGGACGTTACAAAGTTGTATCAGTTGACCCTTTCTATCTTGACTTACTTTTTGAAGCCAATAGCCAGGGATAGGATGGAATAGGTACTCGGTTATATGTTGTGCCCGAGTGTAGCTAACCCATGTACAGGGGAAATCTAATCAACCTTGTTTTTTGAAATTTGTTTTGGTTTTTCAAATTTTTTAGTTGATATGATTTCACCTTGAGTGACTCACTTGATTGTGTTGTTACTGTTTATATTATTGAGGTTCATTTTCTATTGCAACCCGATGAGATGAGGGTGTGCCATCTCATGCATCGTTTTGGAACTTTCTAGGAATCATATGTCATACATTTTTTCCATGCTATCTAGGATGAATTAGTGATTTCATGTTTTTGTGATAGATGATGTGAAAAATTTGCATGTTGTTGTGATAGTTTCCTTGATATAATTACTTGCTTTTTGATATGGAATTGTTTGTGTAGAGATTTGCTGGAATGAATGCCAAATTTTGATTCTTGAGGTGTTATGGACCCTCATGAATCAGAACTTGGTGGATCATTGACTTTTTTCCTTGTATATGATATATAGGAGATGCCAAGAATTGATTCGTGGGGAGTATGGGCTCTCACAGATCAGAATTTGGCACCTTCATTCATGTTTTATGTGTTTTCTGGACTTCAGAGTAGTTTCTGAGCTACTGCCTGAAAAACCCAAGAATACACAGCGTGTACTTTAGGAATACACACAATGTAGTTTTTAAACTGTGCCACTGTATGTGTGGGAAGAAACATGGGGTTGTGGAAAATCATCATGAAAACACTATTTACGATAGGTATGCACTATGTTGTAGAGGTCATGTGTCTACCTTTGTGACTAACGACACGGTTGGATGAAACATGGTTTTTACACACCATGTCTTGTTTTCACATGTCGTGCCTTATATCCTAAGTACCCGGCCATGTCACGAACAACACGGGATGGGAAAAATATTCAAGCACACAACTTTTTCCATGGGAACATGTCGTGTAGAGTGAGTTGTGTAGCCGGTTGTGTAACTAACAACACGGGTTTTTGAAACCCTGTCTTGTACACGCTATGTGGAGGTCATACATGTCGTGTAGTCTAGGATTAAGAGGACTGTGTGGGTTAGCCGTGTAAGGAGACTCGGGCATGGGAATAGAGTTCAATTACATGCCATGTGTGGGGAAAAAATGTCGCGTGGGATGGTTGTTACACAACCTGTAGTGGAAGAAGTACACGCCCATGTGAATGGCTTAAGAGAACACACCGTGTAGTTTTTATAAACGTCATGTAGTCATGTTTTATAAAACTTGAAGGTTTATTTCTCTCGTTTCCCTATCGTTTTTTTGTGTTCTGTCATTGATAATCCTGATCTACGGTGTGATTTTGACCTTTCAGAGATATGCCACTGAGACGTCCTCCTGTAGTACATCAGCTTCCATACGGTGATCAAACACTGGATATAGCTGATCAGGAACCACCTGCAGATCCTCCTGTTGTTCCATTCTTGGCACCAGCGGTTATACCAGTTCCAGGTGCTGATGAATAGTTTAGGGATGATTTTCTGAGAATGATGTAGTCCTTCTAGGAAGTCTCGCCTCCTGCCCCATCGAAGGAAAAATTGACACGGGTCTTCCAGTAGCAGTATCCTCCAACCTTCACAAGGGATGGAGGACCTCAGGCGACAGAGTCAGGAGTAGAGGCCACACTCACAATTTTTGAGGATCTGGATATACCTTTAGAGAAGAGTGTTAGGCTCAGGACCTATATGCTCTAAGACTCTACCATGAGGTGGTGGGAGGTGATCTCACTGTCAAAATTCCAGATGGGTATGACTTGGGATGAGTTTTGGCGCATCTTCTACAATTACTTCTACCCAGAGAATTTGAGGGCTGATCGCGCCTTGGATTTTATGAGTCTAGAATAGGGTACTCTTTCGGTTATGGAGTACTCATCTCTCTTTACCAAGATGTAGTGTTTCACGCTGATTCTAGCAGGTGATGAGTTGTTCTTGGCTAGGAATTTTGAGGATGGTCTCATGTAGGCGATCCGTTCCCAGGTAAACAACTTCAGGTTGACTTCGATATCCTCTATCATCAACCAGGGGCTGATTACGAAGTGCAATATGAGGGTTTATGGAGCAGTAAGCCAGGTTAGATTGACAACCAGAGTCAGTGTTCCTTTTACTAATAGCAGGAAGCTCCACGGAGAGTCCTCTCGAGGAGATCAGAGTAAGCAGAATGTATCTTTGGGCAGCCAGGTAGTATGCTACTAATGCAGGAGAAGCGGGCATACTAGGCTTCAATGCCAGAGAGACCCGATAGAGTGTCGATCTAGTGGAAATATGGCTATCTTCAGTGTTTCTATCAGATCTTCTCACTAGAAGCTGGTGGTAGGGGTTCTTCTATGACCCCGTGTTCAGGAGATGCATCGCCAGTTTCTCACCAGTCTGGGAACTAGAGTTCTTCTAGCCGTTTGAGCCGAGGTGGAGGTCACAGCTATGGTGGTCAGCCACCAGGCTACCAACGAAAACAGAGTGGATCAGCTCAGAGTGGTCTGGCAGGGTCACAGGGCCACGGTACATGCCAGAAATTTGCAGTGGAGTAGACCCATCAGGTGCAGGATCTCAGTCCTTCTATAGTTCGAGGTATGATCTTAGTAGCCCCATTTTTATCTTCAACTCTTTTCGATATCGGTGTTATGCATGGTTTTATCTCTGTTACTGTTGTGGAGAGCCTTGGGCTCTACATCTTTTCCTCTATCGATACTTTGATGCTAGACATACGGTTGGGGACTTGAGCGATTATCATGCGTCAGTGCAAATAGTGCCCTCTTGAGGTTTCATGGTGTCACTTCATATGGGACCTCTATGTCCTAGAGATGAAAATATATGATGTCATTCTCGGAATGGACTGCCTAGTTCTCTTCCAGGCAGTCGTCGATTGTTATCACTATAGGGTGAGTTTCATATCACCTGAAGGTTGATCCTTTCTTTATAAAGGTGAGTGGGATGTGCAAGAAAGTCGAACAGGACTCGAGCATCATGGGCTAGGAGGAGTTACATCCTAGATTTCCAGTCTATATCTGGATGACCAGGGGACTTCATAGTTGGACTTTACTCTAGTGGTGGATCGTTTCAAAAATGTCTTTCCAGAGAAATTTTCAGGATATCCATCAAAACATGAGGTATACTTCTCGATTGAGCTCATTCCAGGAACGGCACCAGTGTTTATCCCTCGTTATAGGATGGATATGCCTGAGTTACAGGAGCTCAAGAAGAAGTTTGAGGAGTTGCAGGCAAAGGGTTTCATCTGACCTAGTACAACTCCTTAGGGTTCTCCAATCCTGTTTGAAAAGAAGGCAGACGGTACCCTCAGGCCTTGTGTGGATTATCAAAAGCTGGACCAGTTGATGGTCATGAACCGATATCCCTTGACTAGGATCGATGACCTCTTTGATCAGCTTCGAGGATCCCAAGTGTTCTCAAAGATTGTTTTGAGGTCTGGATATCATCAGTTGCACGTTTGACCATCTGATATACCTCTTACAACATTTAGGAGCAGGTATGGTCTATACGAGTATATGGTTATGTCGTTCGGTCTCATGAATGTGCCTACAGTTTTCATGGCACTGATGAACAGAGTGTTCCATCCATACTTGGATTCTTTCATGGTGGTTTTCATGGAAGACAACTTGGTGTACTCTCACACTCGACACAACCATGCTACCCATCTTAAGATCATTTTCAGTACACTAAGAGAGCATCAGTCATATACTATGCTCTAATAATGCCACTTTTGGACGGATAAGATTCACTTCATGGGTCATGTTATTTCAGATATAGGAGTATCAATAGACCTAGAAAAAGTTAGGGCAATAGTTTCCTAGAAGCAGCCGAGTAATGTCTTTGAGGTGAGGAGTTTTCTAGTGCTGGATGGGTACTATAGGTGTTTCACACAGAACTTTTCACACCTAGTAGCCCCTCTGACAGGTCTGACCAAGAAAGGGGGGAAGTTATTATGGTCGGATTCTTGTGATTCATCCTTTCAAGAGTTGAATGGGAAGTTGACGTCAGCACTGATACTAGTCTTTCCAAATCCAGGAAATAGCTATAGTATTTACTACGATTCTTTAGGTATCATGCTGGGAGTTATGCTTATGCAATGAGATGGAGTCGATGTGTACGAGTCATAGTAGTTGAGGCCACATGAGAAGAATTACTTGATGCACGATCTGGAGTTAGCAGCGTTTTTTTGTTGATTATGATGTTAGAGACATTATATTCTGGGAGAGAAATTTGTGGTGTTCACCGAGCACAAGAGTCTCAAGTACATCTTTAATCAGCGTGTTTTAAATCTGGGATACGCAGGTGGTTTGAGTATCTTTAGTCCTTCAACATTGAGCTTTCCTATACACCTGGGAAGGGAAATGTAGTGGATGTTGTGTTGAGTAAGAGAACTCAGATTCAGGCAGTTCATGAGGCCAGCAGTGAGTGGCAGCTTATGGCCCTTTTCTCTGAGATGCATTTGGAAGTGCACGACAGTCATGGGCAGATGTTTCTTTCTTCTGTTGCTATTACCTCTTCTCTTCTTGAATGGGTACGGATAATGTAACTATCAGATTCGGAAGACCTAGTCTTACAGGAAAGCATGTCAGGAGAGGACCCTATTCCTGGGTGGGCCATATGCAAGGATGGGATCCTACATTTCCAGGGACGTGTATGGGTGCCAGCCGATATATGTGAGGAGATGATGCAGGACTTTCATTCCTCGGTTTGGGAAGTTCTTCCTGGCATCACCAAGATGTATTGTGATCTACACCGTCAATATTGGCGACCAAGTATGAAGAGGGATGTTACTGGTTTCTTCATGAGTTGTTCCACTTGTTAGCAGGTGAAGGCAGAGCATCAGCGACCAGTAGGACTTTTGCAGCAGTTAACCATTCCCGATCGGAAGTGGAATGATGTCGCGATTGACTTTGTGATCGGTTTGCCGAGGTCACCTCGAGGGAACGACATAGTATGGGTTTGCATTGATAGACTAACAAAGGTTTCTCACTTCTTTCTGATCTAGGAGACCTTCAGTGTTGATGAGTTGTGACAGTTTTACATCCATGAAATTTTATGTCTACATGGAGTTATGTACTCCATTGTTTCAGACAGGAATGCATGTTTTACTTCTCGGTTCTGGTAGGGGCTTCAGAAAGCATTGGGTACATAGGTACTTTTTAGTACAGCATACCATCCCCAGATAGATGGCTAGTCTGATCACAATATTTAGGTTATTGAGGACATGCTCTGAGCATGCATTCTAGATTTTGGAGGTTCTTGGAAGAAACAAATACCTATTATAATTTTTTTCTACAACAATAGTTTTCAGGAGACTATTCAGATGGAACCTTACGAGGCTTTGTACAGTTGGCCATGCGGATCACTCTTATGCTGGTTGGAGGAAAGAGATGTAGCTTTGTTGGGACCTCGTCTTGTTCAGGAGACCTTAGAGTAGATAGAGTTGATTCGGAAGAGGATGGATAAAGAATATTCTCGACAGAAGTCTTATGCTGATAAGCGGAGATGACATCTGGAGTTCGAGGTTGGGGATTAGGTATTCCAGCGTGTCGCACCGAGGTTGGGACACAAGAGGATTTGGAGACATGGTAAGCTTTCACCGAGGTAAGTAGAGCTGTTTGAGGTGTTGGAGAGAGTGGGGCTGGTTTCTTATCCGTTGAAATTACCTCAGAGGTACAGGTATATGCACGAAGTCTTCCACATTTATCAACAATGACATTACTTTTCGGATTCGTCTCATGTCTTTCAAACCGATGAGGTTGAGCTTGACGCGGATGCATCGTTTGAAGAGAATCCTATCCGTATTTTCAATCACAGTACAAAGGTTTTATGTGGTCGGTCTGTTCCAATGGTACGGGTGCTATGGCAGCATGGACGAGTACAGGACGAGACTTGGGAGAGGGAGGGTGATGTACAAACGCAGTGGCCAAAGTTGTTTGGTGTTTCTTCTTCTATGCCTCACTAGGGAAATTCGGGGATGAATTTCATTAAGGTGGGAAGTTTTTAAGAAGACGGACCTTCTTTTCAGGTATGTTTTCCTTTTCTGGTTATTTTTGGGAAAAAGATGTAAATCTAGAAATTTTCTAATTACACGTCGTGTACTTTATATGTATACATCGTGTACTTTGATGCTGCTCGAGGAAATGTGCTGGACGTGTCATGGTCACACACACGGCCATGTAGGGGTGACATGGAGGCCGCCTAAAGAAGAGTATGGAAAAGCCTAGTACACACTGTGTACTCCAAAAGTACTTGTCAAGTACTTTATTTTTTTCATTAAATTCATTGGGGTCATGTCTAATCGCCAGAAAACCCTTTTTTAGGTCTCTTTCAGCAGAGATCTCCTGAACGGCCATGGATCTTCGACGAACCCCCGATTCATCATCCGTCCTCTGAGTCAAACTTCATCGATAGTGTTTGAACCACATCAGTGAGTTCTCCCTTCTACTGGGACCCTATTTTCCATTTCCTTCGCTTTTCTGGGTTATTGTGGGTTAAACGTTTTGTGCGTTTTCCAAGATCTACAACGTTATAAGGAGAATCAACTACTGTGGTTCATGTATATTGATCTTCTAGCATCAAGGTAGGTGGTTTTTTCCTTTCCATTTGAATTATTTGAGTTTTATGTGCAATTTTCACCAATACCAGTGAACGGGGTATTGTGAGTTTACTGTTTTCCCCTTTCGCTTTCTTTCCTTGTTTATATTCTTGTGTAGAGGTAGTTTGGATGGGTATAAGGATAATTTCAATGCTTGGATGTTTTTCCCATGCCTTGTTCTTTTTACGACATTTTGGTCTTGTTCAGCCTAGTGGCCGTTATACCTATTTTCCATACCATGTGACTGTAGGATTGACTATTGTTCCCAGACATTGTGTGTTATGCTATAGACTGGTTATCCAAGTAGATCTGTAGGTTTACTTTGGCCCTATATCATTATTTTGCACTGATTGGCACGGGTCCGTGAGAACCTGGTGCTATAGACTATAAGGGGATAGACCGAGTGAGCTTTCCAAGGAGTCTTGGACATTATAGACTAGAGGGGATAGACTGAGTGAGCTTCCCAGAAAGTCTTGGATATTTTAGACTATAGGAAGATAGAGCGAGTGAGCTTCCTCAAAGAGTCTTGTTTGTTTGAATTTTCTTAAACCACTCTAGGCTATAGGTGGAATTCATCGAGTGAGCTTCCTCAGAGAGTCTTTAATATACTTGAGTCTATAGAAGGATTTGACCGAGTGAGATTTATTAGAGAGTCTACAGACCTTGGGGATATAAGAGAAATTGACTATGTGATCATCCTCAAAGAGTCCTCGACTACCCTATACTATAAGGGGAATTTACTGAGTGTGCTTCCTAGGAGATTCTTATAAATTTTGTATGACCAAACAAGAGGGGTTAGGCTGAGTGAACTTCCCAGAGGGTTTTTGGTACATCTCGGATAGGACCAGAAGGGATGGCTTAGAGTTCTTTCCAGAGGGTTTCCTGTTTGTGGTTAGTTGTTTGCTTAATTGTTTCTTGTTTGACCTGCGGATTTTTTACTGCTATATATTATCCTATTTATTGCTTACTACTTACTGTTTACTGTACTTTTCCTACCATATACTCACTGACTCTTAGGTACGGATCTTCCGGTGGTTGCCTAATTGGATTTATTCTCCCACCTTAATTGGTTCATGCTTTTGGGCCCAAAAAGATTATGTTCTCCCAAGTATAGATAAGTAAAATCACCCATCTACCTCAGGAACTTGACTTGATGTGGAGCTAGAGGGCATGTGACTAGGCTATGGCTTGTGATGCTGAAGAGTTATCTGTTTACATTTCTTTTGTACTTTGGATTCGTATAATGTTCAGCATTGTGAGTTGTTTGGATTCTTACCTAGACATATATGTATCATGCATCATTTCATATATATATATATGTGTGTGTGTGTGTGTGTGTGTGTGTTTGTGCTTTAGATGTTTACAGTTTAGTATTTCACTGTTTACTATTGTTGTATATTTACCGCTTCCGCTATTGCATGTGTTAATTACTTGCATTGTGTACTCTGCCAATGAGGGCATAGTTTCCCCACCATCACACCAAAGGCCCTCGCTTCTAGTCGGCAGCCTATAGCATTGGGGGAAATGCGCTTGAAGCCATGTGCCCAACCAGGTACGGGGTGCCTCTGGGTGGCTTTTGAAACTGGGACATTACATTTATAATTTATATTCCGGTTCTGATCAATTTATTTTTAACTATAATTACTCGATTTCCCCAGAACAGTGTAAAAGAAAATTACTATGGTTACCATTCTTATTAGAAAAAACATAAATGAAAAAAAATTATTAAATTTATTCTCCATAATTTGAAATATGAAACAAATTTTTCAAATTCCGACATACATAAGTGGTGGGATTTAATTTAAAATTAAACTATAAAAACACGATGAAAAATAGTTTTCATAAAACTGCCCGTTTATTTATAAAATGTTTTTATGTTAAATTCAATTATAGAATATTTAACATCCAAAAATGAACCATTTTATTCTTTTTATATGGTCATATGACGTCATGTGTACCTCCCTATATACACGAGGATGTTGACTAACATTGAGGGTTTGAGTCCGATGGTGGGGAGACTATGCACAATATCTTGTCATATGATAAAAAAGCAATAATAAACATAATAAAAAATCATTGTAAACAAAAAAAATAATTGCATAAATGAAATTAATGTCAAATAAATGAAAAATAATACAAAAGTGGAAATACTATACATATTAAATATTGACAAAAAAATAAAAATATTGATTTTTAGGTCCTTCCAATGTTCTCCATGCCCACAACCATATTCACGGGCCTCTACTCAGCTATCCACAATAGGTCATGTTACCTTCTATAGATCCCTCATGAATTCTTAAAGTGCACCAAAATTCATAATTAAGGTGTGAGCACTATACTCATTATGATACAACTGATGCATCTTCAACATATTGTACTCGAGTAAAATAGTGTATTCCATAATAATAATAAATGCATAACCTGAATAAAAATATAATCTAAAACTTAGTGGTCTTATGATAACCTTGAAACAAACCCATAGTCGTAAGTTTTTCATCCCCATTCTAGAATGATAATCATGAATTGTCAAAGGGATCATAGTCCAACAATTATGATATTTACATTCCTCATAGAATCCATAATGCATTGAGTTACGGTACCCTACATGAAATCTTCAAGAAATCAAGTAATACTCAGAATCCATAATGAATTGAGTGTATGTGTCCTATTCATAATCATCATGGAATTGAGTAACACATGGAATATGAAAGGGATCTAGTATAATCCAATTTCATGGAATCCACAAGGTATCAAGTAAATTCATGGTCACAATGAGAACATGCTTTACCTTCATCGTCATCACACATTAGGTGTCATACCTCTCTATGGGATAACCAGACCCTGATGGTCACCTATCAGGTATACCAAGAACGTAATCTACAATTAAATATAGTCCAATGAATGGGTGATTATAATGAATAAAACATGAAATGATGAGCAATATAGTTGAAATATAGCATAATGACAAAAAATAAAACTTGGTAGAAGTCTACTCTAACATATCTCAAGCAAACAATTATTCCAACTGATCTCATGTGCTACACACTAACCCAGATTCATCCACATGATATTCATAAATATCAATCAATCCACACATAAACCATAACATGGAAATGTATGTGTAATAGTATACATTAAAGGAAGTATCTTTTTACCTCAATGTCATCAATATCAGTGGCATGGATAAACCCCCATTGTATGGTTAGAAATATAGAGTTGAAAATTCAAAATTCAATAACACCTCCTCATAATCATTGTTATCATACATTTCAACATGTCATCTCTTGAGTTTCTTCAAAGACTCATATAATGAAAAACATCTATTTTTTAAAAAAATATTTTATGTTATGATACTTTCTTGGTCAGAGATAATTTAAAAAATATTATTTAAATGTAATATGAAATGATATTTTCACTCCCCTATATAATTTTTAAAATATCATCTTTTTACAATTAAAGTTCTATGTATCTTTTCATCAATGATTATTATCAAGTAACACATGATAATACAGATATGTTTAAATAATATTCTGATTTTATATATGGTTATTCGTTATAATTATTCTTGGTAAATCAATATAATTAAAATTGATAAGTTCCATGACTATTCAATGATAATTTCATATCATTCACATTTGACAATTCCCATATATTTATCCTAAGATAATAATTTAAATTATGTCATAACATTCTTCCATTCAAATAATCCTTTCACTAATATCTTTTGATAATTATTTTCCATATATTATCCTTTGATAATTGGTTTCTCAAATTTAACTTTTAATTATATGACGAAATTTTCATTTAGTAATTCTTGATAATTATTTTTAATATTTCATGTTATTTTTCTTTTATAGTTCTTGATCAATTATCCATTGATAATTTTTCCATGATAATTTTTCCTAATTTTTCCTATAAAAATATTCCTCATAAATATTTTGATAATTTTTTTCATTATTATATTATGATAATCCAAAATAAATGTCGTTTAATAATTTAAATGAATTATCCCACAAGAATTCATTGTGAATATAATTTTATAATTATAATCAAGTGATTATATGAAAATACCATTTCATAATTCATATAATTATATTTTTTATAATTTTATAAAATAAACATTTAATAAAAATTATTTTATAAATTATCCTATGATAATAAAATATAATTATATTTTGATACCTCAATGTTATTTTTGTACTAAAAAACACAATTTAATTTATCATCTAATAATATCAAATAATATTTATGTTATAAATTTTTTGAAACTATCAATTAATAATTTTTTGTATTATCCCCATAAAATAGTTGGATTTTTAATAAAACCAAAAAAATCCATCATTTAAAAAAATTAACAATGGAAGAGTAAAGAAAACAAAAAAATATATTAAACAAACCATTTCCTCTTATGCACATCTGGGAAAGAGTGTGCCATCTGCACCTACATCTGGAACTGGGAACATAAACCAATTTCGGAGGCATGAAAAGAAATTTTGTTGTCTTCCCAACTTAATATGATCTTCCAATAGTAATGAAATAAATTTGATAGCATATTTAATAACCCTAGATGTGTAAACCTTTGTAAAAAACCAAAATCCTGATATAATTTATATTCTTGATGGAGACATTTCATCATATTTATTAAAACTATCCAACTATGGTATTCAAAATTTTAATCATTGAATAATGTGTACATTTGGTTGTTAGAGTTTAAACATGTCATGGAAAATGGATTAAATTTTGTTTGGTTTGGGGGGGATTAAAATGTAGAAAATAGATAAATATTAATTAAAATAATAATTACATGATCAAATTAGTAAAAAAAATAATTAACCAAGTATGATGTGATAACAAACACCTAACACCCACAATGGTTATGTATGGACTATGGTAAAACACAAATTAGTGACCTGATGGTGGCCTCAAATGTCTCATATGATACTCCATTCAATAGATAATTTAAATTTTCTCAAAAATAAATATTAAAAATGATAAATAATTTTTCATCATTTGTGATGTTACCCAACACTAGATATTCTCAATGTTCTTGTCACACCTATGGTAAATACCACATATTTGGCCTTATGGGTGTCATGGATTTCATATAAATTGTACTAATTCAGAAATATTTAATTATTTTTAGAATATTATTAAATATGTTTTTTTCATATGTGATCTTTCCAACCAGATGATGTTAAAAAATGTTATATCATGCATAGTGTGAACCCCAAAACCAGGACCTAATTGTGTTATCTAATTAATCATAAGACACGCTATTTGGGAGATATGTTTTTTTTAAACATAGTTTGCATGTAATATAATATCGTTTTATTTTTATTTTTTCTATAACAAGGATATAATGGGCTTAAAATCAAATTCTATCTCAACACCTAACTAAAAAAGATATTCCATAAAATATTAAAATGTATCAAATGAGATTTTACCCCTACATAAATCCTTTAACTATTCTATTTAGGGGTTTTTAAATTGAAATTACATTTTAAAGTAATCATAAAAATAATTTTTAATCAATGGTGTGTTTTATTATCTTTATCAAAAAGGATATTAAAATTATAACCCTCTATCAATGTTTTCCCCCTAAGAGGTATCTCCAGAAGACATTCTCATACAACTCAGTCTATTAAGCTTCAATATCAAAGAGTTGCTCCCATGTCTCCTCCTAGATCCATCCAAGCCCTCACTGAATCCAGATTAGTGGTACTATCTTTCTTCACAACACCTTCTCACATCAGTCTATTATCATCATTATATTCCCCTCATAATATAAATCTGTCTCTAGCTCAATGTTATCTTAATAAAAAATGTGTGCATTGATCGGTATGTTTCTTCGAATCTATGACAAATGGAACACATGATGTATACATCGATAGTGAGAAGGTAGGTCCATACAGTAGGCCACATTGAATATCTACTCGGTGATCTGAAAGAGTAAAAAATAATAAGAAGATAATTTTCCCTGATTCTCTAGACGTATTTTCACCATACAAAAAGTAACTCTTAAGAAACCCTGATCTCCTATAGTGAACTCCAACGGTCTCCATCTATTATTATAAATACATATTTATCTTCACTAAGTAGTGATCAACCAATTTAGTGTCATTTTCACTCTCTCATAGGTGTCCTAATCCATGTTGGGGACAACATCTACTACCTCACCTACCACATTCCAACATAGTGGTGAGCGATATAGCCTCTAGTAATGAACCACATAATGTGAAATCTTAATCGAATCATGATAATAGTTTTTTAATGAAAAATATACTAATTATATGTGATCATCACATGCTTCCATAATGGTTAAAAATGCATGCTCGAATAATGTCCTCCAATTTTTGTATAGTCCTTTTGAAATATATATCGGTTAAAGGATTATATGTGGCGCTAAATCATTTCTAGGTCCTTAATGATTTTAAGATGCCATTCCAAAACCACGACATAATGTGTGTGTGTCTATAATTGAAACACTTCTTAAGGAATCTCCATGTTAGTGTATGGACTAATAGACTAAGAAAATTTTCACCTCCTATACTAAGAGAGTCTTTCAAATTGATATGAAATGAGCTGAAATCATTATCCGATAGAAAATCCGATCAACTATGTAACCAATCCTTAGGGTCATGGGTAACTGTATCACGAATTCTATAGTGACTTCCTCCCACTTTCTAATAGGTATTAGGAGTGTCTTCAATAACCCACTTGAATACTAGTGCTTGGCCTTCACCATCTAACATGTATATCATTGGAAGACGCAACTAGAGAAGACAATCTTTATCACTAGCCCCATAATTTTCTTTTTAAGTCGTGATATATATATTTTAAGTCATGTTATACTTATTATCTCGAAGTATGAAAATATCTCATCGTCTCTTCTATGATGGAAGAAAGGGCTACTACACTCTAATGTATCAAGATCACATCATTATTATACATTGGCCATCCTGGTATTGAGTAACCATGAGCTAGTTGTTCCCTCATTATATAACAACATGTGTTTGACATTACTGAGTCCTTGAATGAAGATTTCACTTCCATGGTATCGTAAGTCATTTAAACCTAGTCCTCAAAGGCATCCATACACCAATCATCCAATAAGATCATCAAAGACTACTACTCCACTAACAACATCTCACTATGATCTTTATCATCCCATTTCATATGAAAAAGTGCATCTGCAACGGTGTTAACTTCTTCAGGTTCATAAATCACCTTAATATAAAACAGGAACATATACTCAAACCGGTGCCTTTGGGTCAGATTCAGGCCCCTCTATGTGAATATATATTGACGAATTTTGTGTTCTATATAAAAAAATATCTCAGAAAACCTATAGTATCATAATTACTTAATATTATATACCAAAACTACAGTCTATAAGTCATGTGTTGGTTAGTTCATCTCATGGGATCATATCTGATGAACCCATAGGCTACAACATGCTCTCTTTACATTAGTCCCACCACCAGAGCAATGCTTGATGTATCATAGTATATTGTATAACAAATTACATACTTATAGAGTTTCAGTATTATAGATTTATTAAACCTTATATATACCTAATTTTATAACTCATAACTTTTATCCATCCGCTAGAACCTGATTCCATTCCCTTTCATTTTTTTCACGGGTGATTATAGTTGGGAGAAGTCATGTAAAAATCTTTGGTAATATCATACTAATCCCAGAATGATCCTAATCACAAACACCTTTTGATGAAGATTCCATAATATGACTTCGCCAACATTCTCTGGGTATACAGATATATTTATCTCATTAACCACACATTATAAGTACGTATCATCTAAAATCTAGAAGACATATTTTGGTATATTAGCATGATGTATGTGTGCATAATTTTTACCCAAGACTATCTCTAGTTCCTATAATATTTCTCTCAAGTGTGTGAATAGATGATGATATCATCGATGAGCACTATGATGAATGACCAATCACATGCTCATGTTGTTTCACTGTTAGAGATTCTATAAACCATCTCTTTACCTAACATAACCCCACTTCAGATTGATCCAACCATTGGAACATTACTCCCTTTTTTGTGCTGTCATGGTTAATGATAAATGGGAGAATTAGGGATAAACCATTATTAAGATTTAGCTACACCTAAAAAAATATACAATTATCAAACATGTTTTCGAGACTCGCCTACGACATGAATTCATCAACTATATCAGGTTTAACATATAAACAGATGTTTTATCAGTGGATTATCCTAACTATTAGAACCCATGATTTCACTAACAATGAAGGTAGTGAAGGTCAAGTGGTTGAATCAATGTGAATAGGAATCTTGTGAGCTAAATAGATGATTTAAAATAGATCAAATACAGACACCTCTTTAGACTTGAGATTGGTCATTCATCAATGTAGACATTGATGATATTGTTACATACACAATGACAAAATGGAATCATTGAAGTATATTAGAGTTATTTTCAATTAATTTTTGAGAAGAAAGGCATTATGATGAGCTATCACAATGTGACTTCTTGATTCGAGAGGTGATGTTCATATGACATGTGTTTTATATTATAGTTATATTTTTACCCCTAGAGAATGTTGAGGTCGTCATGTCCTCAACAATTCCCTATAATTTTATTGAGATTCTGATATTTTAAGTATTGTAAAATAATACAAATGTTTTCCCCAAGACTTCTCCCAACTACCACCATTTATGAAAGCACTAAAAATAATGTGAGTGAAGTTATAGTGGTCAGATCATTATTAGGACTTCCTATATAAACAATGGAAAATATTTTAGGTAACTATAATATTGAAACTTATTGTTCCAAGGATTGGATATATAGAGTATTGTAGTGCATTAAGAATCATTCTGGTAGTGTCACTCATGCATATAGAGTTTGTAGTATCTAATGTGTCTCACCTACTACAAACCATTCAGAATAACAACCCTACAATTGAAATTACGATGAAAAATTTGTTTCATGATCTAATGTGTTTGAGAAACTATTTCATTTGTGAGATATAGTTTATTTATATGGACCAGAAAATATATTATTATATCTCCATACAGAGGGAACTAAATATGGAAAAAGATATTGGAATGAGTATCCATCAATGTTGTATTTTGAGAAGATTTATTCTCTTAAAAAACATGACATCATTTATGATTCTCATATCCATAGAACAGAAGATATGTAAGAGAATCATGAGTGGCCCTTAGAGGGGTAGTGGTGCTTGATGTTCTTATTGGATAACTATATGTTAGATGCCACAGGTAACAACAGTTCTATGAATTGTTGTCCCCTTTAAGTAACATATTTACTTCTGGTCTAGGTAAAGGAAAAACAGAAGTTAGACATAGGTTGTTTAATAATAAGGGAAAAACATGATGGTAGTTACTCAATAATCAGATTTGGAATCACATTAATTGATATGATGTTCTTCATTCACTCTTCGCCTAAATTGCCTGAAGGCCTTATATTTTATTTTATTATGGATAATCCCCCTTTTAAGGGTTGAAGGGGAACCCGTACATGACCCATAAGCCCAAGGCACAAGGCCCGAAAAAACCGCAATACATGACCCGAAAGCCCAGAGGCATACCATCCATGCCCAATACATGAATCGTAGGCCCAACCCACTTGAACTTCCCCTCCCCAGCTTTCTGCGTCATTGATCTCCTAGCACCCCACCTTGCATTTATGATCGGCTAGAATTTCCCCGTAGAAAGCTACATGATGCCTAGTCCCGATGGTGGATGTCATACCCTCTCATTCACTCCTTATAAACCATATTTCAATCATTATGCTTCTATTTTTATGAATCCCCTAGTTTTTTATGGGAACTGTCAGCCTATGTGATTCATGAAGATGATTTTTTATGTCATTTAATGATATAAATAGAATAATAAATAATGGTTTTTAAATTAATGTGTCATTAATTAATAACAATATTGATTAAATAAGTTCATACTTAATTTCATATATAATTATAAAATATAATTAATAACTAAACATTTAATGTAGTGGTTGAAAGAAAAACACATTGGTTCTTGGAAGAGGTAGACGTTTCCATTTTCCAACAGATGTAAAATGAGAAAAATTGATAATGGATAATCATTATATAGTAATATTGATTTTATAAAAATCAAATATATTAATTAAATCTATTATTATTTCAGGAATTTTATGTAGTGGGGACAAAAAATGATTTTCATAGTGGTGATGGGGTGCATATACACATGAGTGTCATTTTTTCGAATGGTTTGGAGGAATGTAATAAATAGTTATTCAATGATAATAATAACATTTTAGTATGAGTATGGTTTTGATTTAATTATTCTATCATGATTGGAATAAATTTGGGGGATTATGAATAAGAGTGAAATAAACTGAAATGAAAAGGAGGGATTCAATGTTTTAACCTTACTCCAAGGAAAAATTATTTGAACCTTCTTATACTGGTTTTTATGGGAGTCTTTTACATCAAGAACATGGTAAAGTATTATTAAATGTTTTTTAGAAATAATTATATTGGCATAAAAGGCATATAGTGTGTGTGTGTGTTTTTTTTTTGGGTGGTGAATGGTGCATTTTATTAGTTATAGGGGTTTCACTTTTGTAAATACATAAAATGTTATTTCCAAGGTATTCTTCTCTCAAGGGAAAGTAGTTAAAAAAGAGGAAACTAATGTACAATGGATTATTAATTGATGATAAAACAATCGTAATGGGAAATTAGGGATTCCATTGTACAATATTTATCTATTTTCACATCATATTTACTTTTTACCCTAATAAATCATTATTTTTACCTTAGTAAATTAAATTCAAGAATAAAAATAAAATTTATCCATTAACGTAATTTAAAAATATTTATTTCAAATATAAAAATTATTTTTAATACATTTTTTCTATAACTTAAAAAACTTATTTTTAATATTTTTTTAAAAAACATGTGAAAACTATTTTTAGATAATTTATATTATTACATATAAAATCATGTGTAGGATAAAATTATCATCTTGATTCATTTTTATATAATTAAATGGTTTAATTTTTACCAAATTATATTTATGTATATTTTAAATAAATCCACATCAAAATTATACATTTTTAATTCATAAATAGTTGATAAAAATATATTATTTTTATTAGAATAAAATATTAATTATGTTCAAAAAATTTAATCATAGAATTGTAAAGTACAAATAATATTTTAAAATTGAAAATATAACTTATTGAAAACATATTTGGAAAGGAAAATTTTTTTAGAAATTTTTATGCTTCAATTTTATTTTGATATTTTAATTATTGTCATTGAATTTAAAAAAAATGATATTCTACACTATCTAACTAAAAATTAATGTTTCTAGAATGATCCCATAAATAACATATTATAATATACTATAATTCAAAATCCAAAAAATGAAGTTTATGTTTCCAAATTGAAATTATAATATTTGTGAATATAAACATTAAAAAATTTCAAATATAATGAAAATCTTATTTTTAGGAAAATTTGATTTTTTTTAAAATGATAATGGATCATGTTATTATATATAATAACTTTATAATTAAAATAGTGTTAGTGACTTAATCACTTTATAAATATACATTATCATCATTTAATAATTCAATATTTTGCTTCTAAAAAATTTACACAATGAAATCCAAATTTCAAGACAAATACATTTTATGAACATTATGATATTATCGGTTTTTTAAAAATAATAACTACAAATGAAATAAAAATATAAAATAAGATTATGTTTATTTCATATATTCAATATATTTGTTTCCTCTATTTATACTCTCCAATTAAATCATGATATTATATCAATAATATTTATAAAATACAATTTAATTTTAATAAAATGTATCACAATTCATTTCTGTTTATTCATTCATGTGATAAAAATATTAAATCCATAAGATCTTATGTTACTTCACAATAATTCTCCTTGTGGTAGCTTCGTGATCAATGGTTTCATGGATTCCAACAGTGAACATTTTCAATTGAAAAAATTGTTGATCAAGTAATCTCTTTCTACTGGAATCATAATATGACATTCTATATCATGATAAAATGTGTATTCATTTATAATTTCTATATATTTATATGATGTGGTTTTAGGGGGATAAAACTCAACATTGAATATGATATTCAGAATAAATCATAATTAATGATTCTTACACAATTGTACGTACTGTCACATTTTGTTGAAATAAATAAAAATTATATATTATAATGTCTTTAAAATATAAATAAAATAAATTCTAGCTTGGGGTTTTTAATTTTACTATATTAAAAATCAATTAGGTATAATAAATATTTGACTCATTTAATTGTATGAGAGAGTAATTTGGATGTAAAATTTTTTCACTAAATGATGATTTAGATAATTTGTATGATTAAATTATTTTAGTATAATAGTGTAGTAATTCCAATAGAATAATTTAAGAAGACATGAAATGAAATTTTTGATTGATGTTCGTTATTTAAGACTATTGATTACATTGTAATTTATTCATCATCACCACCTGATTTTTGTATTTTATATATTCAACATAGTTACAATAATGGGGGTGGTTTCTTATTCACAATCACGAATCAGTATATTGATTGGTTGAAGGTTTTTATACAACTCAGTTGAATTTTGAACACTTTATATACTCATTTATAATCAAAGTGTTTGTAGTGATTCTACTATTTTATTAAAGGAAAATATGTGTAGGATACTTGATATATCCCTTAGTTGGAATCCATGAAAATTTAGTGTCCTCGTATATTAAAATTTTATACACAAATGTTTTATATGTGTGCATGGTTATGGGACATTCACATCATTGATTATAGTATAAATAACAAAATAAATATTAAAATTAGAAGGTACATGTCATTCCATAATTCACTAAATTCTTAGTTTTTATTTAATATCATTCATTGAAATCGCACGGAAGATTTTATGTTGATCACGCATAAAACGAGGATGAAAAGTGATGACAAAAAAACTAAAAAAATATATTAATTAAATTGTTCGTCATTGGATTTGAGGTCACACAATCTAATTATTTTTTATGAAAAATAATTTTTTCTTATATAATAGTTTGTGATGGAAATATTTTATTAGATTTTATAATAAGTTATGTAAAAATTGGGTTAACTAAAAACATTTTAGTAATAATGTTAGTAAAGTTGTGTATGGGAAACAACTCCCAATTGATAGGATATTTTTTCAAGATGATTTGGTGAATAGAATAAAAATGTAATGAATGATTAATAAAAAATTAAATAATATAAGGATAATAAATAATAAAATTGAATTCTTAATAGTTTATAATTTTCATTTTATATTATAAACAATATATAAAATCTAAAAAATCCATTAAGTGTTTGAATCAATATTATTCATGTATGTGAGTTGATGCTTAATGATGAAATGGTGAAATATAAAATGTTACAAGGATAGTAGTCAATGTCATCTGATAAAACAAGATGTGTTCCCCTTGTATCACCATTATATGTCAATAGATTAATCATATAAATCTCTAGTCCCTAATAGTGATGAACAACCCATCCCTCACAATTGTGTCATGTGGATCCCCCCTGGAACATCTGTTGTCGTTATGTAACCCATCCCACGCTTTTTTGTATTTTTAACTAATGATACTAAAAGGATGATAGAATATTGGTTTGTTCTTGGAAATCTATTTAAAAATTGTTTCCAAAATCTCTTATTTGATTATTTATTGTAAAAATAGGTATAGAGTGATATTATGAATGAAATGTTCAATTTCATTTGGGATTCATCATTGAATATGGATATATGGAGGTTTTGATATTCAATGTTAATGGAAATTTTAGAGAAATTTATTTGAAGAAATATTTATAAGAATATATATGTTAATCATCAAAATGATAGAGAATATACATTTATAGTGTCTAAAAATTTATGGGATAATACTGAAATCTATGATTGTGTCAAAAATAGATGAGGATATTTTAATGGAAATTTTTTCCGTTATGAAGCATTAATTTTTGGGTACTCTATGATGCCAACAAATTTTGTAACACCTCGAGATTTCATAGTGTGTTACTTCTTCAAAATAAATCAATAACATTCACTACACGCAACATCGAGTTCAAGAACACCATGACTTACCAAACAAGCTGTTCAAAAGTGGTTATGAATAGTATTAACTGTATTTTGAACATTATATAATCCTTCTAATTTTAGAATCCATATTATGAGTTTCTTAGACATAATGTATGAACAAATTCATTTTTTTCAGATAAAAGAAGTATTTTTCAAAAAATGCACTTTTACCGACTTTTAATGGTGAACCCTTTTTAAATCCAATATTTTAAACATTTATATATTAAATTTGACTAAATAAATTAATTCTTTAGAATATGGACATAAAAAATTTACAATTTAACACCTCATTATTCCACAGTACCCTTCCTTTTGAATAATACAGTAGTGTGTGTCGTACGCAACTTCGAGATTCTAACACACCATGACCGATCAAAGTAGCTGTTATGAATAGTAATACCCAAATTTAAAATTTTATAAATTTTATAAATAAAAATAGACTTTATTTTTGGATTCGGAATATCGAAATTAGCCTACAGTGAAATTTTGGTATCTTTTGGATAACTTTTATATGATGATGAATAGTGAAAATTTCTAAATTTTAATAAAAACAACCTTTTTAATCCAAATAATAAATAGTGATAAATTATGAATTTGAGTGGTTTTGAAGTATATTTAGAATATATTTTTACCATTTAATACAATTTTTGTCATTGGACATAATTTCACAATTAAATCGGACATAATCAAGTGTCAATCTTTTGTTAGTTATTATATCTTAAAAACACGCTTTTTGTTTTGACAGCAGAAATTAATTTTAAATTAATTTATGCCACTTCTGTGTTTTGAATTTGAAAAAATTGATTCCATATTTGGATTCATGATGTCCAAATTGTGTAAATTGGTATCTTTTATTTTTACACATTTTTAATAATTACTTCAGTAAACATTTTATTTACTATGGTTAAAGGGTAAATCCAGTAAATAAGGGTACCAAAATGACATTATAATAATAATAAATTACCCTAAAACGTGTCCTAAACTTATTGGTGGAGACATATACAACCATGGGCATCCTTGGGTCGATTTTGGGACTCCATGGAGCCACTTGTAGGTGGTAGGGACACATTATATTAATAATGTTAAAATAAATACAAAAATGACATAGGCTTATATCTTTTAGAAACACAATTTTTACATAGGGTTATATATATTGTATTTTAAATTATAAATATTCATTAAAAATATAAAATGATATAATACATAATTATATTTTATTTATAATTTTTAGACATCAAATAATTTAAATTATATATGACACAATAATGATGCAGTATTTACCTCATTAACAAATCATTTAACTAAATAAGATTATAATGATTAAAATATTATCCAAAACCAGTCCAATTCATATTGGTTGATTATATTTCGACAATGAGTCATCTTATCTTCGACTATAATGATTTTTGGGACATTAAAAACCGAATATCATTATATTATAAAATAATATTTTTACTCTTTCCTAAAGAGCCCCTTCTCTCCCCTATAAAAAGAGACCACTTCTATGCAACTCCTCAAACTTATCGAGCCATTTGGCTCGTCCAAATCTTCTCAATTACACTCCCTACATCCCTATCCTCCCCCTAGAAGTCTTACCTTAGGCAGAAGACACTTTAAGAAGTCCTTTTGTTCAAACCAAAGGGAGTTACCCAAGTTAAAGGTAACAGTTTCTGTTAAATTGTTTTCTTTTATTTTACTTCTCCAACCCCTAAACTCTTTTTATTTCCATTATTTTGTAACAACACCAGTATCCTAAATATACTAGGATGTTTTTATAATATGGATTCGAACTACACTTACTCACACCTACATCTAATGGATGAAGACATTAATGTTTCTGTGGACGAAAAACTAACGCCTCACGAAACGATGATTGTTCAATTACCTCCTACCGCCTCTCATGGTGGAAATTATGATAGCACTGTATTTATATATGATATATATTATGTTTATGATTTCTGTATTCTTCTGTACTTCCCAATTATATCAATCCTTTATGGTTTCCATAGTGGGTAAATACGATAATCTCATTAGAGGAAGTGCGGACTACCGCCCCCTCAAAGTGATGTGATTCGTTAATGCCTTATGTGGGATGTATAAAGGATGGAGTTTATGATATTATATATGATATTATACTGGAATTATAATATATCTATGTATCATTATGTTATAATTCCATTAATGTAAGAAATAGAAATGAAAGTAGTGTTCATGCGTACGTACGGCTTACCGTCTCCATGAACGGTGCATTTCATTTCTTATATCTAAATGTTATGTACTATTATAAATACATATTTAAATATATACTAGATATATATGATATATATGATATCTAAATCATAATTATAATTTTGTACATAATGAACCTTTGAACACATGAACAGCATGTAATTATAAGATGTCCATTTTTGACTCAAGTACCAAATATCGACAAAACGAACATTATTTACCTATATGATTACATAATGGTAATTACATGGTAATAAGTGATATAAAAAGAATAATAATAAAATTGAAAAATGTTCTTAAGAAAGTAAAAATTAAATTTAGTTTATTATTCGGGAGATTAAATAACGATCGATTCAATTCGGACACGAGGTAAGGGATCCTACCTCACTCTTTCTTTTTAAGTACTCTCTTTTATGTAACTTCTTCTAAGATATTCTTTATTATGTGAGGGGATGTTATTTTATATTACTCATACTGGAATTTTTATGTTCATGTGATTAGAGACCCTATTTGATCTCATCAATCCATTTTGGGATGTTTTAAGTGGCGATGTTAGGAAGCAAAATTTTCGTAAGGTGTTTTCATCTCACTTCTTATTCCCGTGAGATTCATGCCATATTTCCACTATTACCTTTTTTGTAGTATATGTACTTCCCATAATTGTATTCTTTGTGTAATACACTTTAACTTATGTGTATTTACTTTTTCATTGTATGATAACTCTTTCAGGGGTGGTATGTTTCGTAAGTTACCAAATTGGTAAGGGTTTACTTCACAATCTCTTCCTTATTCGAGGTTGTTTATATGTATTTATCTACAGAGACCTCATTATCATCCACATCCATGTTTCTTAAAAATGTCATTCAAAAAATTTTTACAATTCAATAGACAATGGGTTAAAGTCATTTATACCCTCATAAATTTTGGAATGGATTCTTTCCATCATTTTCAAAACAAGGTACTTTTGACCTTTTCAACATATTTATGGTAAGAATGTTTTTTTAACTTATATGATGGGTGCGGCTATTTTCCGCCATTATAACTTCGTCGAAGCTTCCCTTACACGATTATAAGAATATTTTCAATGTAATTGTATTATTTTATAATTATCTGACTTTTAAATGATTTTACAAAAAAGATATTTCCCTCAAATAGTTTTGATTTCATCTATGTCAACATCTTTGATGGATTTTAAGTCTAATTGAAGTTGATTTATTATGATAAGAAAATTTTATATTGTAATGATATTTTTCTGATATGTATGACTGTGGATGACCTATTTTTATAAAATTCATGGTTTATAGTTAAAGTATGGACATTTCATATGATAGTTTTAATACGAATGTTTATGATATGTTTAAACCTTTTCATATAAGGAATGTATTGGACTTAGTAAGTGACGGGTGGAGCCCGCTATAGCTCCTCGATGCATCAGTTGGTCTCCTGAGACAACTAGACGTGGAAATGGCTGAGGCCCTTTCCCAATTTGATTTATGGTTTTGGCCGAGGCCTTAATCATTTTAGACGTCTTGGCCGGGGCCTTGAAAAAATGTTTCAGAATGTCCGGCATTATACATTCCCTCGTTATGGAAATAATATTGATGGTTCATGTGGTTATTCGACTAGTAGAATACCCATGATTATGTTTCATTATGGCATTACTTACTCAACCCAATTCCTGCTATAAAAGTATTTATTTTTATTATTGGTAAAAGCATGTGGTTTCAAATATTCACCTTGCTTAATATTTATGTCATTTTCCGCTGTATTACTTACCCTTACTGAGTGTTTGAGATCACCCCTTTCTTATGTTTCATTTTGCCATGATATGAAGAAGTTAGTTATGAGTGACCTGCAGGCGTAATCTAGGAGGCTGGGATGCTTCTAATGAATTATATTTTTTTCTTATTTCTCTTCAAGTTGTAAAGTTGAACATATGTATAAATATTGTTTTCAAGGCTACTAAACTAATTGGTCTTTCGAGACTTGATCTTTCTTGTGATCATGCCAATGTTATGTAATAAAGCACTGACTCTGGGTAATGGGGGTCAGGGCGTTATAGTTGGTATCAGAGGAAGTTTAGTACAAACCTTGGAAACTATATTTAGATAAACTCTAATTATAGCACATAGCCTTAAGATAGTCTTTGAGGATTAGTATAGAAGGACTCTCTAGAATTTTGGTAATGTAGAGATTTTGTGAGTTTTCCGAGCAATACATCTCTATCTGTATACGAGCATGTAGAGGCGGCTCTGGCATAGATGTACCTAGGGGTAAAACCCAAAAACACCACTTTGAGCTAGATTCGAATGGGAACTGGTGCACGACAATGGGCCTTGCTGTACTCTTGGTTACGACACTGCCGGGGGATATGCCTAGGATAATTTTCATTTTCATTACAAGCCATTATGAAAGATTTATGAGTATATACTTGGTCAAAAAAGACATGTATATGATTATAGATTATATCCATAAATTGTTTAATTCATGTTAAGTGTTTTACAAGTTTGTTATTAGGTATTGCTATTCGTAAACTAATCTAGTGTATGCCATTGTTTATAAATGGAACCCAGTAGAAGGAATGAGAACTCCAGTAATACCTATGATCCAATGAGTAAGAAGGATCATATCATTCATGGTCTTAAGCCAGAATTAAGAAGGGAAATAGTCTCCCATGTACTCTTATCATACGAAGAAATATTATCATGTGCTAAAAAGATAAGTAATGAATTTTCTGAGTTCTATGGATTTGATGGTAAGAAAGAGAAGAAAAGGATAGAAGAGGGTAAGATGGATAGTGGGAAGAGGGAAAAGAAGGATTTTCCCATATGTGATAATTGTGGAAAGAATCACCATGGTAAATTCCTGAAGGAAATGGGAGTTTGTTATATGTTTGGAGAAAAAGGACACAAAGTACGTGACTGAAAGGATAAGAAAATGGGTTCTAATGTGCAATGCTTCATCTACAAGGAGTTGGGACACTACACGAATCAATGTCTGAGTCATCAGAGTATACCACAAATGATGATATTGGATAATAATCAAGTTATGAAACTACCATAGATGAAGAGGAATGAGTAGTGTTCTTATGTTGTTATTAAAGAATTATTTCATTTCAGTGTTGTATCCATGATGTTCCAGTTATATAAATTATGGAAATAAATAAGGATTGTACTGCAGTACTATTTCAGTGAGGATTTCATATTAAATGTTACTATGAAAAGTGACTCAACAGCAAGTTAAACTTTTTTTTAAAAAAATACATAGTTGAAGGAAAGGTAATCCTTAATATGGTCATTATACTGAGATAGTAATGGTTGATTTGGATAAATTACATCGGATATTCTTGTCAAACATGGAACTGATTAATGGTTTTTTTATTTCATAATTGTTGTAGTATTCAATGTTATTTGATATAAGGAATATATCTAGTATTCTATACGGAATAAGGGAGCATGAATGTAATCAATAAGGTTTTATGGTAATTCAGGGTGTTGTCATGTTTTAAAGGAATACAAGATGAAGGTATTCACATGTTATTATGTGGGAAAAGGGGGATCATCAATATGTTTACCTTCCATATAAAATTTGGACTTTGAGTTTGGATAGAAGTATTTTGGATAAATCTAAATGTTAGAATGGATTACGTTTGAAAGTTTATTTCTAGATTTTTATAAAAGGACAACACACAGACTGTGTGACAATCCATCGTGTCAGACAAAGCTATGGGAATCGAACCCACAACCATAGTGCGATTTGGATTTTTCGCCTACCACTGGACTACGTAAAGTCCCTATATTTTATAATGTAGTTTATTTTTTTAAAAGGTCTGATATGTGAACCTTATATGAATAGGATAAATAGAATATTATTTTTATGTTCTATTATCTTTTAGAGTGAATGATGTATTTGTGGTAGGACTTAGTTAAAGGATGAGACTCTACTTGTCAAGTATATATTTTTCTTCTTCTCTTATTCAATGATGAAATTAATTCTTATACTTTAGTGAAGGGATCTTAAAACAAAAAATGTGTTATCCTAATTCTGTATTATTTGTTGAACAGATGTTATTTTAAATCATCATAGATTGGTGAATTTAAGTCCCTCAATTTTACACTTGTTTGTGATTGATGGCCTCAATCACTACCTATAAATATTTACGTTTTTCCTCCAAATTATATGTCTCTAATTTCCACCAATGTTCTCCTAATCAAGATCATGATTTGGTGGTGACTCTTCCATTTTTCTTTTCTTCTTATTAAGATTAAATTTTATTAACCCAATTTCCGATGTGGGTTTTCCCACAATGATATTTTTTAATTTCAAACTTAATTTTCGAACAACAATATCAAATTTCGAGGAATCAATTTATTGAATGAGGGAAGAATGTAACACCCCATGATTTTATAGTGTGTTACTTCTTCAGAATAAATCAATGACTTTCACAACATGCAACACTGAGTTCAAGCACACCATGACTTACCAAACAAGCCGTTGAAAAGAGGTTATGAATATTATTCACTTTATTTTTAACATTATATAATCCTTATAATTTTAGAATCCATATTATGTGTTTCTTAGACATAATGTAAGAACAAATTCATTTTTTTCAGATAAAAGAAGTATTTTTCAAAAAATGCACTTTTACCGACTTTTAATGGCGAACCCTTTTTAAATCCAATATTTTAAAATTTTATATATTAAATTTGACTAAATAAAGTAATTATTTAGAGTAGGGACATAAAAAATGTACAATGTAACACCTCAAGCTTCCATGGTATTCTTGTCTTTGAATAATACAGTAGCGTGTGTGGTACGCAACTTCGAGATTCTAACACACCGTGACAGATCAAAGTAGTCGTTATGAATAGTAATACCCAAATTTGAAATTTTATAAATCTTATCCCTCGAAATGGACTTCATTTTTGGATTCAGAATATCAAAATTATCCTACGGGGAAATTTTGGTATCTTTTAGATAACTTTTATATTTTGATGAATAGTTAAAATTTCTAAATTTTAATTAAAAACAACCTTCTTAATCAAAATAATTAATAGTAATAAATTATGAATTTGAGTGGTTTTTAAGTATATTTATAATATATTTTTACAATTTAATACAATTTTGGTCATTGGACATAATTTCACAATTATATCGGACATAAACAAGTGTCAATCTTTTGATAGTTATTATATCTTAAAAACACATTTTTTGTTTTGACAGCAGGAATTAATTTTAAATTAATTTATTCCACTTATGTGTTTTGAATTTGGAAAAATGGATTCCATATTTGGAATCAGGATGTCCAAATTGTGTAAATAGGTAACTTTAATTTTTACACATTTTGAATAATTACTTCAGTAAACATTTTATTTACCATGGTTAAAGGGTAAATCCGGTAAATAAGGGTAACAAAAAAACATTATAATAATAATAAATTACCCAAAAACGTGTCCTAACCTTATTGGTGGACACATATCTGACCGTCGGCATCCTTGGGTCAATTTGGGGACCCCATGGAGCCACTTGTAGGTGGTAGGGACACTTTCTATTAATAATGTTAAAATAAATACAAAAATGACTTATGCTTTTATGTTTTAGAAAAAATTTTAATTAGGGTTATATATGTTGGATTTTCAATTATAAATATTCATTAGAAATCTAAAACGATTTCCTACATAATGATTTTTTATTTATAATTTTTAGACAACTAATAATTTAAATTATATATGACACAATAATGATGCAGTATTTACCTCATTAATAAATCATTTAAATAAATAAGATTATAATGATTAAAATATTATCCAAAACCTGTCCAATTATTATTAGTTGATTAAATTTTGACAATGAGTCATCTTAACTTAGACTATAATGATTTTTGAAACATTAGAAACTTAATATCATTATATTATAAAATAATATTTTCACTCTTTCCTAAAGAGCCCCTCCTCCCCCCTATAAAAAGAAACCACTTCTATGCAACTCCTCACACCTATAAAGCTATTTGGCTCATCAAATATCCGCCCCATTACACTCCCTCATCCCTCTCCTCCCTCTAGAATCCTTACCTTAGAAATAAGGCACTTTAAGAAGTCCTTTGGGTCAAACCAAAGGGAAGTACCCAAATTAAAGGTAATAGTTTCTCTTAAATTGTTTTCTTTTATTTGGCTTCTCCTACCCCTAAAATATTTTTTTCCATTATTTTGTAACAACACAAGTATCCTAAATATACTAGGATGTTTTTATAATATTTATTAGAACTACACTGATACACACATCCATCTAATGGATGAAGAACATAATGTTTCTGTAGACGGAAAACTAACGCCTCATGAAACGATGATTGTTCAATTACCTTCTACCATCTCTCATGGTGGCCATTATGATGGCACTATATTTATATATGATATATATTATGTTTATGATTTCTTTATGCTTCTGTAATTCCCTATTATATCAAGACTTTATGGTTTCCATAGTGGGTAAGTACGATAATCTAATTAGAGGAAGTGTGGACTACCGCCCCATTAAAGAGATGTGATTCGTTAATGCATTATGTGGGATGTATAAAGGATGGAGTTTATGATATTATATATGATATTATACTGGAATTATAATATACCTATGTATCATTATGTTTTAATTCTATTAATGTAAGAAATAGAAATGAAAGTAGCGTTCATGCGTACGTACGGCTTACAGTCTCCATGAACGATGCATTTAATTTCTTACCTCTAAATGTTATGTACTATTATAAATAAATATATATATATATATACAAGATATATATGATATATATGATATCTAAATCATGATTATAATTCTGTACATAATTAACCTTTGACCACGTGAACAACATGTAATTATAAGAAGACCATTTTTGACTCGAGTACCAAAAATCGACAAAACGAACATTATTAACTTAAATGATTACATAATGTTTATTACATGGTAATAAGTGATATAAAAAAAGAATGATAAAATTTAAAAAGGTTCTTAAGAAAGTATAAATTAACTTTATTTTTTTATTAAGGAGATTAATGAATGATCGAGTCAAGTCGGACACGAGGTAAGGGATCCTACCTCACTCTTTCTTTTTAAGTACTCTCTTTTATGTCACTTCTTCTAAGCTCTTCTTTATTATGTGAGGGGATGTTATTTTATATTACTCATACTGGAATTTTTATGTTCATGTGATGAGAGACTCTATTCGATCTCATTAATCCATTTTTGGATGTTTTAAGTGGCATCGTTAGGCTGCCAAATTTTCGTAAGGGGGTTTCATCTCACTCTTTAGTCCCGTGAGATTCATGCCATATTTCCACTATTACCTTTTGTGTGGTGTATGTACTGCCGATAATTGTATTCTTTGTGTAATACACTTTACCTTATGTGAATTTACATTTTCATTGTATGATAACCCTTTCAGGGGTTGTATGTTTCATAACATACAAAATTGGTGAGGGTTTACATCACAATATCTTCCTTATTTGAGGTTGTTTATGTGTATTTATCTATTGGGAACTCATTATCATCCACATCCATGTTTCTTAAAAATTTCTTTCAAAACATTTTTACAATTCAATAGAAAATGGGTTAAATTCATTTATACCCTCATACATTTTAAAAAGGAATCTTTCCGTCAATTTCCAAAAATGTTACTTTTGAACATTTCGACAAATTTAAGGTAAGAATGTTTTTTTAACTTATACGGCGGGTGCGGCTATTTTCTGCCGTTATAACTTCTTCGAAGCTTCCCTTACAAACTTATAAGAATATTTTCAAAGTAAATTTATTATTTTATAATTATGTGACTTTTAAATGATTTTACAAAAAATATATTTCCCTCAAATAGTTTTGATTTCATCTATGCCAACATCCTTTGATGGATTTTATGTCTAATTGATCTTGATTTATTATGATACAAAACATCCATATTGTAATGATATATTTGTGATATGTTTCACTATGGATGTGATATTTTTATACCATTTATGTTTTATAGTTAAAGTATTGACATTTTGTATGATAGTTTTAATACAAATGTTTATGATATGTTTACACCTTTTCATATGAGGAATGTATTGGACTTCGTAAGTGATGGGTGGAGCCCAATATAGTTCCTCGATGCATCGGTAGGTCTCATAAGACAACTAGACGTGAAATTTGTTGAGGCCCTTTCCCAATTTGATTTATGGTTTTGGCCGAGGCCTTAATCATTTTAGATGTCTTGGATGAGGCCTTGACAAATTGTTTCAGAATGTCCGGCATTATATGTTCCCTCATTATGGAAATAATATTGATGGTTCATGTGGTTATTCAAATAGTAGAATACCCATGATTATGTTTTATTATGGCATTAATTACTCAACTCATATTCCTTCCATAAAAGTATTTATGTTTATTATTGGTAAAGTTTTGGGGTTTCAAATATTCACCATGCTTAATATTTATTTCATTTTCCGCTGTATTACCTACCCTAACTGAGCATTTGAGCTCACCCCATTCTTATGTTTTATTTTCCCAAGATATGAAGAAGTTAGTTATGAGTGACCTGCAGGCATAATCTAGGAGGCTTGGATGCATCTAATGAATTATATTTTTATTGTATTTCTCTTCAAGCTGTAAAGTTGAACATATGTATGAATCTTGTTTTCAAGGCTAATAAACTAATCAGTCTTTCGAGACTTGATCTTTCTTGTGATCATGCCAATGTAATGTAATAAAGCACCGACTCTAGGTAAATAGGGTCGGGGCGTTACAAATTTCATGTTGCATCCCCAGAGTATTTGGTGTCTCATATATAGGATTCATCGTGGATTTAATATGTTATCGCTAAATAGTACACATCTAGTGGCTCCTCGGTGGAGCTACTAAATTTATTTCATTCATTCATCATCATAGTGGTTATATAATACAACTCACCAGGTATCCATTGGACTCTGCACAACAATAACATCAGCCAGTTCTTACTATTCATCATTCGACGGAATCCTTTGAATGTTCTATCGATATTACAATGTGGTTTGGGATAAATTGAGACCGATCCATGTCTTTATGAACTCTTTAAACTCCTTTAGAGAGTGATGTAAAAGAATCCCCTCCAATATTTTTATTTTTGAAACTCTATAAAATAAAATTATATATTTATCATAAAAATGATGAAAATATATAGAGATAAAAATCAGATTCTGAATATATATTCAATGTTTTTAAGAGATATTTAATTAAAAATTCTTTAATAACTATAATGTCAAATCATATAAAATTATTAAAATATTCCCATTAAAAAATTTAATAATTATGAAAAATGAAAAATAAAATATCTATTATTGGATCTTCTCCCTGTTAATTTTTTTTAAAGTTATCCCCAATTATTATAATCATAAAGAGGTGAACATTTTAAAATATAGTTTAATAAGATTAATTTTATTGATTAAGGGTTATTTTGGAGAAAAATACAATGGTGATTTCAATATTCATAATGAATTCATAAAAATTTCATTTGAAAAGTGACACAGTAAATTAAATAAAAATACATTGAAATAGATTTTGAAGGATTCTATAACTCACCCTAATAATATCTTATATATAGAGGGAGTAAAATGACTGAAAAGATGATAAAATAAAATGTTATTAAAAGGTAATTTTGAAAAACACTACTTAATCTCAAATATTTCTATGTAATAGTACATAAAATGAGAAAGTGTAAAGTTAAGAGAAGAAAAAAAAAGAATGAAAATTGATAAGAATGTGAAAAAAAATTAGTATAAAAACGAAAGAGAATGAACCTTTTGGGTAATAAACCCCCTAATAAAAGGAATTATTATAAAATAAAAGATGATAATTAATATAGAGATTAATTAGCCAATGTAAAAAAAGAATTATAAAAATATAGAGTATAAAGAGGAATAAAATTAAATAATAACATGAAAAATAAAAACAGTCATACCTTTTCCAGGAAATCACTTTTCTTCATGTAATATAATCGCGTCTATAAGTTGGTTTCACCAAAGAATATTCTAAGAGTGTTTCTTTATTTTATGTTAAATCCAAATTTAAAAATGTGAATTTGATTTATTTTTACATTAATGAAAACCCAATAAAAAAGGTCAAATAAATTTATTGAAATACGATTTTTAAACATCATTATTTTTTTAAGAGAGAATCAAATATGAACACAACAAAAAAAATGATTTTTGGTTATTTGAATTGGATTTACAAAATAATGAAAAATGAAAATATAGTTTAAAAATGAAAGATTACCAAATACAAAGATATATACTGAGACATATTATGAAATTTTATTTTGAAATTCATAGAAAATAGTTTAGAAAGTAATAATGAAATAATATTGAGATAAAATAAAAATTTTAGAAAATACATCATAAAAATATTAATAAAAAATCCCCCTAGAATGGTATAATTATTAAGATAACATTGTTGTAGTTATGATATATAATGAAATAATTAAAATTAAATAAGTAATAAAAAATTAATAACAATATTAAATTGAAATAAAAAGAACCAAATATAGTAAAAAATAAAGTGAATATTGACACAACTAAATCATTCATAAATCACTTTTGAAAAATTGAAAATATTAATGTTTTAATGGTTATGTGAAAATATCAGTAGGTTGATAATATGTTTTGACATATTCTAATAAGATTTACTTTTTTGGATGTGATCTCTATGGAAATTATGATGATGGTAAATATGTATTTTGTTAAATTACTTTGTATGAGTTATGAGTTGTTGATGGATGAATTATTATAAAACAGTGAAGGGATGAGTCTAAATAAAAGGCCAAATTCAACGATAGTTTGTTATATCAAGGGAATTTGGGTAAAAATAATCATAATGTATATATATTCAACATTAATTGTAGAAAAACAAAATGATTTATTCTTATTTTTACTTCAATAAAGAAATGGATTTTATAGTAAATGACAAGTTCTACAAGTGATTTTCCAATCTTGTTGGCATACAAATGAATCAACATCAAGAAAAGAAGTTAACTCAAAATTAGTTATTTTATGATAAAATAAAATGATAAGTTTTTATAAATTTATAAAAAAAGGAAATATTTTAGTGTATTTGTAGATATATTCCATTTTATTAGTATAAAAACATATGTAACGGAAAACATTGAACAAAATATTAGTAGGATTTAGAACTTGATAATGTAGAGCTTAAAAAATATTATTATAATGTCAGTTTCTAATCATTTTTCATTTTCTTACATCATTACCATGATGTTTTTACTCACGTGACTAAAATTTCAATTTCATTATCCACTCCAAATCATTTGATAAGTTTATTTAGGTTTATTTTATGTTAAAAAATTATTTCATCATAATATTGAAAATATTGAAATTTATGAATGAATTACAGTTCACCCATAAAAATTATCATAAATTGATAATTCATTAAAACATAAACATTGAATTAATTATTATTATTATTAGATTTTAAAATAATATCATGAACATCAATTTGATATAGTAAAAGATAATTTGAGATTTGTTTTAAAAAGTGGGTTGGATTGTATTTTTCTATTATAAAACCACTTTAATAAAGATAAATTATACAAAATTCATACAAAGCATTATGCTCATGTTTTTATCCATAAATGGAATTTTAATATTCATATTTTATTTGGAAAAAGTAGATTTTCAAAATAATGTGATTTTTTTAGAAGAACATTTTTAAAAATATAATCGCTTAGAAAATTGCTTTTGACATCGATTTCAAATAGATTGAAATAAATGTGGGATGTGAATTTGAAATAAATTATTAGGGATTCTAGATGACTTACAAGGTAAAATGATTAACCATAATTGAATTATTATTCTAGATATTATAATTTTTAATGTAAATAATATTGTTTCCCTTTTGATATTACCAGATTTGTATATTTTATATAGAAAAACCAATTTATATCCAAAAATGGTTTTAGCACCAGGTCCTTCAATAAGAGTCCATTTATCATTTCGAGTGAATTAATAAAGTTACACATTCTAGTAAAAACCCAATTTTCATCATTATAGTAATCATTGTGTTTTTTACTCAATATGAGAAACAAATTATATTGATTCAACCTCATTTTTGACCGAACTCTGAGTACGAGTTCCATATTCTATATTCCTACTGACATATTTCAAGGGGTTTTTGTCATATTTATTTAAAACATTTGGAAAATAAATTTAATGAGATTCTATATTATATTAATATAGTTTATATTTAAAATATTCATTGGAACTAGTAATATTTTCCAAAACAATTTATGAATCTTGGTTTTTTAAATATTCATCAATAAAAAATGAAATGTTTCTTTAACTACATTAATTATTTTGAGAGTTGAATGGTATGCATTAACAGAGTTGTAGAAACCAATAAACATATCCAAATAATATTTAGAATCAAATTTTAACACATTTTCTATCAATTTTAAAATAAAAAATTTTAAAAAATTGTTCAAAATAATGATTTTGGTTTTTAGTTATGCCAAATATCATATGGTGTTTCACTAAAAAGTGTGTAGCAAGAAAAGTATTTATAATATAGAGTTTAGTACACATAGACGCATCCAAAAAATAAATATTAAAAGAAAATTCAATGAAAGGAGTTCAATTGATTTCATGGATTTATTTATTTCACCTCTCGAGTTTCTCATTTTGTTGACTGGTTCAAGGAGAAGAAAAATAATGATTATATACATGAGAAGAAAAAATTCATTATAATCATAAGTATAAAATTTTCATCTCTATTGAATTTTAATTTAAATAATTTTAAACCATTTTCATTTTAGTATTTTTTTGGAAAATATGATATTTTCTTTGAATGATTTCTATTTATGATTTTGGAAATTTTAAATTTTGATTCTTATATTGTTGTCATTAATTTTTAATGTATAGGTTTTTCCTTATATACATTCAATTTTAATTGGATTAAAATGGACATTGTTAATAATTATAAGAGATATTTAATATTGAATACATTTTTATATTTAAAAGTGGTTTTTTGTTTGTTAACAAGTCATAAATCATCACAAACCATGTCATCATTAAAGAGAAATTCCGGATGGTCACATACATGCCTATAATGATTGGTTTTAATGAGATAATAGGAACTAAAATGACTAATTATCCAATTCCAAACCCATTTTTCTTTCACATTTCCTCTATATCATTTCAATTTTATGATAGTAATATATTTTAAATTAATTTCATTAAGATTTTATAATCTTATAGAAGTAAACAAAATTCACTTTAGAGTTAAAAAAATTTAAAATTAAATATTTAAAGAGATTTTAAATACACAATCACAAAATTTACTTTCACTTAGAAAAATATCATTCATATTATTTATACAGATTTATTTATTTTGGTTAATTTAGATAAACTAATGCTACCTTAACCAGTTATCTTACCCATTGAAATACCAACAAAATTGGCATGACCTCCATCACGATATGTGACTGAATTACATTAGGAGAGGTCATCGCACATGTCTTGAGGAACTAGTGTCTATATAACACAATGTTTCGTGTGTTATTCTCATGAGAAAAACTTCCAAAAAAATATACAATAAATGATTTTTGGTTCCCACAGAAACATAGTTGAACATACATTATCCAATAATGATTTAGTAATGTAGGAATATTTTTTAGGTTTTCTTTTTAATAGATCATGATAAATATTTCAATATTTTATTCATCAATATCATTCATTTTTTTTAAAAAAATAAATATTATGTGATCAATTGTTTTTCAATAATTTAATATTTTCCCATTAAAAATACCTCAATTAAAATAGTTTTTTAAATTTATTTTTGAAGCTCACTTAATTCGAGAACCAATGATAAAAATTTCTTTTCCATTGTCAAGATATCCAATTTAAAAAAACAATTTCCTCAACTCTGAAGAATATTAAAAAAAATTAAATTTTGTTAATTTTTAATTTAATATTTTAGAAGTTCATTTGATTTTTAATTTTCATGAATAATTATTTTTTTCCATTAATGTGATATTTCTTATCTTTTTTAGGATATTATTTTTTTGAAGTCCTTGCATATATTTTTTTATTTTCTGATAATACGAATATAGTTGATGATATCCTTTTTCAATTTTAATTTTTTATATTATTTTAGGTCTTCTTGATTTATGCGACTAATTGAGAAAAAATAATAAAATGAGGTAGACGATGAAGAATGAGGGGAATATGAAGAATTGGATTATGCGATAGAAAATAGAGTACTAACCTCAAAATCTTTATCCACATTTTACATTAGGCACTTAGATATTGATCAACATTGTGTGGATGTTGATGTATAGTTCATGGAATTAGTTCCATCACTGCATTTAGATATATAGGAATAATTTTTAATATTCCTCATTTATGTAATATTATTCTCATTTATTAGGAAATCTGGTTTGATAATTAGACTAGTTTTTTCATTCATATTAAATCACATCTAGTTCAGTTTTTTGGGTTTTCCTTTTGGTTCACATGCTAATGTTATAATCCTTGACATAACTTTTCATGTTCTGAGAAAACATAAAATAGTCTAGAACCAGTCCTTTTGATTTTTATTCATTATTAACATTGAGGGTGATGGTGTTTTTTATATATTTTGTTTCACTGGTCTCACTCTATCCTTGGTTCTTCATCGTGAGAACATTGATAATTTGGGAGATGATATGTTCCTCAACCTCTATATTTTTTACATATTTATGTTCATAGATATCCATCACATTTAGAACCAGGATATTTGAAACAACCATTATATAATCATTATAAAAGTTTTTGAATATAATACATATTTAAGATACTTACAAACTTTATATATGGAAATTAAATCTTGTAAACAAGATTTTAGTAGATTAATATTAATAAATAATAAAACATTTCAAGCCATGATGTTCAATATCTATTATTGTATTCATGACATTGATTATACCTCCATGTGTAACATATAAAAATTTATAGATTTTGTAATTAGTTTCACATCTTAAAACATGATTAATATAATTTATATCTAAGCCATAATGAATGGAATTCATATATTTATTATTTAATTTTGTATTCTTAATATATTTATGAGTCAAATTTATTAAAAAATGAATTAGTGGTAGTATTCTTATACATGACCATTATCCATAAAGGAAAATAAATACTACCATTGAAGTTAGATATCAAATACCAACATTAGAAATAGTCAATTCAATCCAAAATTACATAATTCTTCACGACCCTCCTTCACCAAGATGATAGAAAGGACAAAATATTGACATAACCTTCCTTCCCCAAGTTGAAGGATAGATAATGACCCATGGGAGAAGCCTTCAATAAGCCCTGGTGTGGAGAATGGAACCAAGGGTATAGAATCAAAAGTAATATGGAAGGCATTACCCTTTTTTTAGTAGGATCATGAGATAAGATAATAAATCCAAAACAATGCCAATGTTGGAATGAAATGTAAATATAAAACAATCCATTCCCATATGCATGTTCCAATAATAAGTGCTACAATGTACCAGAAAACTCCAAAGCAATGTACCAAAAGAAAATAAAAATAGCAACATCGACGGTCCCGAAATCTGAGATTGTAGGGTCTGGTATGGCCCTCAAAATCCTATTGGAAACCTGAAATAGATTTATATACTTTGGGTGAGTATACAGGTATACACAGTAAGAAAACCCAAATTCTCTCATGCTCGTGTGGGGAGGCATTATAATTCCATGTGAGAAAAGGATACATCCAAAGAAACTAGCAAGGAAACAATCCACCCAAAACACACAATGGAAGACATTCCAAGTAACGCAAGTCAAGTAAAGTAATAGTAATAATACATCGATGTTTGGGTAACCAGCACCACTTTCCCCTGGTTATTGATGACATACTACCCGTTAGACATCCCCCACCATTTTCAACGCAGTCCCACTACCATGCCCCGCCCGCACACACCCGGGATACCACAACCACACATCCCACCCACAAACACCTCATCCACAACAACCATAGGTAACCATGCTCATAGACACCTGAGCTAGAACAACTACTGTCTTTCCTGAAGGCAGATGGGCCTCATCCCGAAGACACATGGGAACAACCTACTCGCACACACCTGGGCTAACCACCACAACTACTCTACCAAAAGAGTCCTATGCTATAATGGACCTCAGGCCATCACAACTATTCTGAAGATACTTTGTCCTCTCTGGAAAGGGAACAAAAAAATATCTTATAACCAACCACTCGTAGGAGTGTTGGGAAAAAACCTCCCCTGTGAAATGGGGGTGTTCGGCATGATGTTCTCAACATGGGTGGGCACGAATAAGAAACATAAAAACTAAATTACACATATAGGTAAATAAGCACTCATCCCATCCTAGGGGTTCCAAAATCATCCCATACACAAACACCATCATTATTATTCATTCTTAAAAAGCACAAAGGCCCAAACTAAGTCACAACTCATTCAATAAAACAATTCCCTAAAGATTCCATTCTTGTTGTCATATTGAAGTGATTACATTTAAATAATTCTTCACTACCGAGAAACTAACAAAAACAGTCAGACCACAATTTAATCATTCAGACTTGGTTCTCTTGTAATGTCACAACAACAAAAGGGATTTGTGGGATCCCTCAATGTATTGGATCCATACCAAGACCCAAATATGGTTCCACATAGCCTTAGATCCACAGGCCAACAACAGCTCAAAAGAGAATCCCATTCCCATTCATTTCACCCCATAAGCATTTTGTAGAATTAACACACATATTACCAAGACAGATTAATGGAATTTCCATATTCAAACATGCCAGTCATTAATTTCTTTCTTTTTGTTTGGTTAACTAGGGTGAACACATAATGATTCTTATTCATTGGGCATCCATTTAATCAACCGAGTTTATGTGATTAACCAGTTTCCATGTTATATACATTCAATCACATAATCGTCCGGAAAATAGAGGTTCATTAGTGCGCAATAAAGGACTACCAATGGCCACGATTTTCAGTGGACATAATCCCATACAATTCCAAACATATAATCAAGGATACAAGAGTACCACAACATCATCAAACACACCCCTTCATTATATAAAAACCATTTATTATCTTTTTTAATGTTTGGTATCATCCATCCCCAAAGGAGACATTATCATACCCACCCCGCATGAAACACAGTAAGAGAGACGAAGGAAGAACCCTACTTGGATGATCAAGAATTGATGTTTTTCTCCTCGCAACAACAACTGTGGATTCACCACTTGTAGGGGAGGAACTCCCAGGACTCCAAGAGCGAGCAGGAAGGGCTCCAGCACTGGTGCACCACTAACCATGGGAAGGGGGACTTCAAACACAATAAGGAAAAGAAAAGAAATATGATAAGAAGTAGAAATAATTATCATGCGATAAAATGTGAGATCCTGGAGTTACGGAATATGAATTTTTAACTGCTTTAAAGGAAGATCATGGTTTCACCATGAAGTTGGAAGGTTACAAACGATGGAATTAACTGTTATATAATAATTCTCATCAGAGAGGTGGCCATAACAGTTCTGATTTAAAGGATTTCATTTAAAGAGAGATAAATGGGTCTATTGTTTGTCTCCCCACTCTTAGGGTATTTAAAACATTGTTTATGGTGAAAAACACTTCCTTAAACCACTTTAAAAGGTTAAAAGACTCAAAAGTTTCATTTCGGGGGAACTGGGGGAGGAAACCCCAAACAACCCCTAGTGGCACAGATCGGTGACTCACCGATCAGTGACACCACGGGGAGATCCTTCCACTAACACGCCGCCCTACTGACTTGTGTCCAGGGCATCCCAAACACCATAATTTTCAATGTGAGAAACTAGGAGTGTACGGGCCATCACATTCGATACCTCTCAAAATATTCTCTTCCTCGAGAATCAAAACTAAACCTAATGTAAATAAAGGGTTCTGAAAAACCACCTCGAAGATACCTCTCACGGACGAACCACCTTGAAATCTAGAAACTCTTATCCCTCATGTTATAACACATACATATAATTTTCAAATTTTCTAGTCATATGGATTAGAGAGTCCCTTCCACGATGTCATGATTCTATTCGCTTTGGGAGGCACTGACTTACCTGCACAAGTTTACTCATATCCACATTAATGCATCTTGATTAGGGATCATGTCCTCCCCTTTAAACAGTCTGGACTCTTCACATACACTTAGAGATCAATGAAAAAACACATTTCATATTTAACAAGGTCAACCACAATATCACAAACAAGTACGAAATAAAATAGAATAAAAATCAAAACAACTCTGGTTACTGGGACCACATCTGTGCCTCCCATTACCAGGTACTCCCTTATAGACCACCATTCCTCCACAACACAAAACCCAATGGAATGGTTCATCCGTGAAGAACCTTCTTCTCATGATCCTTGATCCTCACTAGTCTCTCTACAAATGTTGTGTCATCTTTGATATCCAACTTTCCCTTGTGGAGGATGTGTGAGTCATCTTATAGATACCGAAAGAGACAAGACACAAGGAAGAAATCGTTCACCTTCAATAGTGGTGGTGGTAGCTCAAGCTGATAACACACTTCTCCGACCTACCCCAATACCTTGAAGGGTTTGACAAACCTCGGAGAAAGCTTACTCCCCTGCCGAACATCCATTTCCCATATCGATGGGAGACCTTCAAGAATATGTGGTCCCTGAACTCAAACACCAATCATATCCCCTTATGATTGGAATACAACTTATACTAATCTTATGCCACCTTTATCCTCTCCCGTGTAAATTCGACATTTTTTATCGTGCTATGCACTACCTCAGGGCCATGAACGCCTACTTCTCTGACCTCTACCCAGCACATGGGTGAGCGACACGGCCTCTCATACAAATATTCAAATAGATCCATGACAATGGTATAGTGGTATCTATTGTTGTAGTAAAACTCTATGAGAGAAAAGGGTCGTACCCATGATCCCTCAATGTCTAAAACACACGCACATAGCATATCCTCCAATGTCTGGATGGTGCGCTCTGTCTTCCCATATGTATGTGGATGGAAATAAGTGTTGAGGCATAGTTGCATGCCAAAATCATGTTTTAATCTTCTCTAGACCCATGAGCTAAACTAAGGTATCCCAATTAGATACTATGGACCTCAGAACTCCATGCAATCGTACCATCTCGTCCACATACCTAAGTGATAGAGCATCCACCACACTCGACTCCATGATTGTCAGGAAGTGAGCTGACATCGTCAGTTGGTCTACCACTATCCAGATAGCATCGAATCCCCCATGAACATTGGGTAGTTCCATCAAGATGTCATCCCATTCCACTCAGAGACTTCTAAATGTTGTAGCAAACCTCTTGGGACGTGGTGTTCAGCCTTCACCTGCTGACAAATAAGGCACCTTTCCCCAATCTCTGCAACTTCCTGCTTCACCCAGGCCACCAAAATAGACCCCTCAAACCTTGTTACATCTTGGAAACACTTGGGTGTACCGCCAGGGGTCAGTTTTGAAACTCACCAAGAACTCTCTCATGCATTCCCACAAGAATGAACCACTTTCCCTGAAACAACATCTGATTCTTCTCTTCTTCCAACCATCCATCTGGAGTATCACCCAGACTAACATGATCATGCATCACATCATCCTATATGACCCCCCTCAGACTCCTCCATGTGCTACAACAGAGATTACTACACTTTCATCTAGAAATGACAACCTCTATCATCCTCTACCCATGTGTCTAGGTGTAGGGCATCCAACACCTCCATCACAATATAGGAATCTACTAATTCTCGAACCACGTACTTCTACGACATACTGCTCAAGGAATTAGACACCACATTCTCCATTACATGGGAATTGGAAATTTCATATTCGTAGACATTAAGAAAATCCATCCACCACTGTTGTCGTAAGTTCAGGTCCCGCTGGAAGAAGATATACCTCAAGACATTTTGATCTAGGAAGACCACAAAGTGTTCCACAATGAGGTAATTCTACCATAATATTACTGTGAACATGACCGACACATGCTCTATATCCTGGGAGTCATAGATACGCTCATGGGAATGTAACTACCTAGACCCATAAGAGATAGCCCCATGATACTGCATCAGCAGACACCCGAATCCATGGCCTAAATCATTACAGAACACTTCAAAAATCACACCTTCTTCAAGAAAACTCAGTATTTGGTCACTCACCAGCTTCCCCTTCAGATAACTAATGCCTGCATGGCACTTTTTACTCCACACGAAAGTCTAGTCCTTTCAAGTAAAATCTCTCAAAGGATATGCAACTCAATAGATGTCAGGAATGAACTTTTGATAATAGCTTATCAGACCCAAGAAACTACGAACCTCTGTCACATTATTGGGTGATTCCCAAGAAACAACCACTCCAACCATTGATGGATCAAACTCTATTACCTTCTCAAAAACCATGTGTCCTCGGAAGTGCACCTCTCGTGCCCAAAACATGCAGTTAGACAACATCCCGTAGAGCTGATGCTGTCAGAGGAACACTAAAACCGTTCTCAGATGCTCGAAGTGATCCTCAACTGAGCTTGATTAGATCAGGATATTTTCAATAAACATGACTATGAACTAGTCCAGATATTCCTGGAAGACGGAGTTCATGAGTCCCATGAACACAGCCGGTGCGTTCGTAATGCCGAACAACATGACCACAAACTCAATGTTCCCATATTTGAACCAGAAGGAAGTCTTTGAGATGTCACCCTTCTTTACCCTCAACTAGTGACATCCGGACCACAAGTCAATCTTGGAGAACCATCAGGCCCCCCTAAACTGATCAAATAGGTTTTTGATACTTGGGAGGGGGTAACCGTTTTTAATCGTTACCTGTTTCATCCTTCGGAAGTCCATACACAGCCTAAGACAACCATATTCCATCGTTGCAAACAAGACAGAAGCACCCCATGGTGATTTTCTTGGTCAAACAAAACCATTCTTCATTAGATCGTCAATCTGAATCTGTAACTCCTGCAACTCAGAAGGCAACATCCGATAGGGAGCCATCAAAATCGGACGGGCACCGGGTTGAACTTATATCCCGAACATAACCTTACATTGAAGGGGTAGAGTCACCACCACCTCAAGGAGGATGTCCATGAACTCACTAACTATCCCTGAGACATCCTCCATCTATGTATCTACCGACTCCACTAATAGATTAACTAACAATGAAAGGAGGGGCTCTGCTTTCAAAATTCTCTCTTGGAAACCCCAATCACCGAAAAAAGCTACATGATGGCTTCCCATATCATATAATACAATCCTTCTTTAGAAGCATTTGATAATATAATGCGCAGAAAACAGTCAGTCGATTCCTTGAATGACATCATATGGTTGCATTTTCAATATAAAGAGATACCCACTAGACTGATGTCTCCCCAACATTAGTCTACATCCCTAAAAAACATCAAACGGGATGGTATGACCCCCAACTGGCATACTCAACACCAGGGGCATGGAGATTCTCTCTGTATTTAGGCCTAATGAATGGGCTAGACCAGGCGAAACAAAGGAGTGTGAGTCTCATGATTCAAACAAGGCATGGGCAAGAGTGCTAAACAAGATGATCGTATTACAAACGACCTCTAGCCTTGCTGGAACGGTTGCCTGTGCAGTTTGGAACTGCCCATGCCCAGCTCCTCTACCCCTCGACTGTCGTCTGCCTCCCCGACCACTCCCTAGTCGAGATCCTTGAGGAGCACTCTTGGGACGACCTCCACCTACGAAGCCTGCTCTCGGAGGAGCAGGAGCTCACTATCTTTGATGCTTCTATTGAAAGGGACTAGGTAGAAATAGATAATCTTGAGGTGAGCACTGAACCTGTCCACCCCCAGTGTACTGCACTTGGACAAGGAACTGATTCTAAAGGTTCCCATGACTGCCACAGATGAAGCATCTTGCTCCTGGAATCACAAGGATGGGGTAAGGACCGGAAGATCGAAATTAGAACTGTCGGGGCCTGCTCTCTATTGGTTGAAACCTATAACATCTTAATTCTGGTGGCCGACCGCTGATGGCCTTCCCCCTTGACGTGCTCAAGTAGCTCCCCTCTTATAGAACACCTCCCAGTGTGTGAATCCTATCCACCACATCAGCCTTCTTTTGGACATCCATGTATATCTGTCGATTCAAGGGAGTAATAGGATAGTGAAGAGAAGTTCGGGGTGCCTCCTCTAAATGTCTCTCCCAAGACACCTCATTCGAAATGTGGTTTGGAGAAAAGTGAAGGAGTTCCTTGAACTTGAACCGCAACTCCCTCACTAACATGCTCTCCTGTTGAAGGGAGAGTTTCTCCTGCCTCTTCTCTGACTTCATTATAGAAGAGAGGAATTACACCTAGAACTCCCTCTCGAAGACAGTCCATGAAACCTCGGCCTTCCTCTTCTCCCCAAGATAGAGCTCCCACCACTAACGCTCCGCTCGCCGCATCTAGCTTGCATTAATAAGAACCCAGTACTCTATTGGAGCCCAGATCAAGCTGAAATTTATCACCATCTCCTCGATCCAACTCTATATATCTATTTCTGAGACACTTACCCCATACTTCCCAAGGGAAATTTTCTAAAAGGCATGAAGCATCCTCTTCCACTGGTCATCCTCCTCCTCGAGATCAGCCGTCATCTGATTTGCAGAATTAGCCTCCTGGGCCTCAATCGCCTGCACTACTCGTGGTCACATTTTTGGTGTCATAGCTACAAGGTAAACAAGGAATGCCTAATCCTGAGTAATGTGTAAGATTTATTTTATATATTTCTTAAGAATTTAATTTATTTAAATTCCTATAAAAAAAAGAAGAGCAGTTATTATGATGCTTGTACCTTTCTTTGGGTCCTTACCCTGAAATTATTGTAGCCTCACTTGGTCATTCGGTAGTTCTTAAGGCCATTCATCGGATCACTGGGGGCCATAAAATCCTATGTCCTAGCCAGTCTTCCCTAGTATATATCATGCACCATGATTTCCTATCATTTTTTCCCAACTATCCCATTCAATACTCACTGTTCCTAATGAGCTCCATCGTATCTCTCAACCACTCCTCTAATACCATTCTATCATGACCCACCTTAACCAAGATGAGGGAAGGGACAATAGATTTGAAAACTCTTCCTTCCCCAAGTTGAAGGAGATTTAATGACCTTCGAGACCCACTTTCAATAGGACCTGGAGTGGTGACTAGCACCAGGAGTATAGAATCACACGTAATATAGAAGGAATTACCTTTTTTATTTAGTAGTATCAGGAGATATGATAGTAAATCCTAGACAGCGCCAATGCTAGAAGTAAAAGTAAATCCAAAACAATCCATTCCCATATTCATGTTCCAATAATAAGTGCTATAATGTACTAAAAAAACACCATAGGGAAGTTCTAAAAGAAAAGAAAAACAACAAAGTTCATGTTTCTGGCGTCTGAGCTAGTAGGGTCTGGTATAATCCACAAAATCTTCCTGGAAACCTGAAATAGTTTTATATATGTATTGTGAGTGTATAGGTATACTTAGTAAGGAAAACCAAAAGCTCTCATTCACAAGTGGGGAGGAATTATTATGCCCCCTATGAAAAATAGATAACGAAATCACCTATATTGGAAACTATCCACCCAAACCTCACCAAGGAACACTCCCCAAATAATGCAAGTCAAGTAAAGTAATAGTAATAACACATCAATGTTTGGGTACCCCGCACCTCTTTCCCCTAGGTTATTGAAGACATCTTACATGCCAGACCTCCCTCACCATTCTCACCGCAGTCTCACTACTATACCCGGCCAACACACACCTGGGATACCACAACCAAACATCCCGCCCACAAACACCTGGGCCATAATAACCACACATAACCACGCTCGCAGACACCAATGCCAGAACAACTACTATTGTGCCTAAAGACACATGGGCTTTATCTTAAAGACACTTGTCAATCAACCTGCCTGCACACACCTAGGCCAACCACCACAACTACTATAACATTCCAATATTCCACTGTACACTTCTCTTTGAATAATACTGTAGCGTGTGTTGTACGCAATTTTGAGTTCTAACATACCACAACCAATCAAACAAGCCATTATGAATAGTAATACCCACTTTTTGAAATTTTATAAATTTTATCATTTAAAATGGACTTCATTTTTCGATTTGGAGTATCGAAATTAGATTAGGGTTATTTTTTGTAATTTTTCTGAAAACATTATATTTTTAATGAGTAGTGAAAAACACCGAGTTATAGTTTAAAACCAAATTTATTATTAAATAATTATTTATTTTATTTAAATTTATTTTAGGTCAATATAGACAGATAATTCCTATATAAGTTCAATGTAATTTCTTAGAGTCAATTTATAATAATTTTAGATATATAACAATTTTATAGAACTTTTCACCTTCTTTACCCACCTCCTAAGAGAATTTGAAAATTCACATAAAACATAATGTTTCCACTTCTGTGAGTTGAATTTCAAAAATTTAAGAGACACGGTTGATATCAATAAGTAAAATTTTGTTCAATAAGATGAAAATAATTTTTTGTGAATAGTATCTTTTTTACTTTTATTTACCACAGTTAAAAGTAAATAGGGCAATTAAGTGTAAAAATGATATTATTATTACCCTAACACGTGTCCTAATTCTATTGGATAAGTATAGTTTGACCAAAAAAACCATAGGAATAAAATATTAACCTTTTTTGTCCACTTGGATTAGATTAGGACATTTATTTTTATTTAATTCAAAAAAGAATTAAAAGACATAAAATCAATGTTTAATTACTAAAACATTTCTAATATAGGGTTATACATAAGATAAATTCGTTTATAAATATTCAGAAAAAATCTTGAAAGATTTTATACATAATGGTATTTTATTTATAATTTTTAAACCTTAAATAATTTAATTTATTTATGACACATTGGTGATGCAGTAATTTCCTAATTAATGATATATTAAAATAATTGATATTATAAATATCCAAATAAATGTAATTTGATACTTTTTATGAATTCCACTAATTTTCTAGGTTAATATGATATATTATTATTGATTATAAGAATTTTTTTCAAAGTAATAATGTTTTTATAAATTTTTCCAAAACAAAATACCCAATTGTGTCAAAATTGACATAAAAGAGTTATTAAAACAAATATTATATTATTAATTGATATTCTATTATTAAAAATCTAAGGTTCTGCCAAAAAAATTATATAATGATAGGTGTATCATTAATGGACCACTTGGGGGTTGCTTGGATGTTTATTACAATTTTATTAACCATATAATATAAAAATACAAAGAGACATGGTAAATGTAAAACTAATTAACTAAGAGTTAAAACAAAATGATAAGGTTAATAAAGTTACCCAAACCTATCTAAAACCTATTGGTTGAGTTGTTTTCGACCCATCCCCACCTTAACCTCGAAATAAATCAGTTTGGATCCATTAGAAACCGAATATGAATTTATTATAAAATAATATTTCTAACTTTTCCTAAGGTGCCTCTCACCCCTCTTATCAAAGGGCACCCCCCTTCCCTTTAATTCACACCTTCAAATCCATTTGGATCGCCTAAAAACTACCCATATATCCTCCCAACATCCCTCAATTAAACCTACAGGCCTTATATTGATCAGAAAAAAAACCTGTGGAGCACTTTTCATCAAATCAAAAGGAAGAACCCGAAGAATAGGTAATGTTTTCACCACCCTCTTTCAAGTTCCTTTTTTCTTCCACTTCTTATTTCATTGTTATTTCCATTATAAAATTATAAATACAGTATCTTCTATATATTGTGATGTTTTTATAAATATTGTACAACCACATTCAGTATTCTATTCATCCTTTGAATGACATGTCACCATACGTGCGTACGTACGGCTTACCGTCTCCACGTCGTGGTGCAATTGTTATTCAAAACATTATTATATGGATGGTTATGATAATGATATTTAATTGAAGTAAATAATAAATATAACATTATCATTATTCTGTATATATTATATACAATCCAATTATATACGATTTTAATATCAAAAGAATGATATTGTCGCTCGTGCGTACGTACGGACTGCCATCTCCACGAACACGATGAGATTCATTCCTCATCATATCCATTCAAGACTAATTCTCATTTGATGAATAAAAATAATGTTTTAAGTACTTGATATCATTCTGGATAGGAATAAGATACAACCTATTTATAACAAACATGACTTATGTAACAAAACATATAAAATAAAACGAGTAAGTTAACACCAGAAATGATGATAATACTGTGATATTATTAACAAATCAATGTTAAAAGATCATATATGATATCATATTAATGTATATGATTCTTGTATAATTTAATAACAATTATTTCACCATTATACATGATGTTAACCTACCCTCGACCAAGGAAAAGTACAAGGTAAGGGTTTATTTCACAATCTCTTCATTATTCGTGGTTGTTTATACTTAATTATATACTGGGACCTCTTTATCATCCACATCCATGTTTCATAAAAATGTATTTCAAATCATTCATAACATTTTATAGACTATGGATTAATTTCATTTATACCCTTTTTTGAGTTTTTATATGATGTTTATAGAAGAATATTTCTGTCGTTTTCCAAACAAGGTCCTTTATAACCTTTTCGACAAAATTAAAGTAAGAATGTCTTTCTTAACTTATACGGCATGTGCGGCTATTTTCTGCTATTATAAAATCGTCGAAGCTTCTCTTACCAGATTATAATAATATTTTCAAAGTCAATATTTTTTTTTTGTAATTATGTGACTTTTAAATGGTTTAAAAAAAGGTATATTTCACTCAAATAGTTATGATTTCATCTATGTCAACATCCTTTGATGGATTTTAAGCTTATTTGAAGTTGATTTTTTACGATACAAAATATCCATATTGTATTGAAGATTTTGTGATATGTTTGACTGTGGATGTGTTATTTTTATACCATTCATGGTTTATGGATAAAGTATTAACAATTCGTATGCTAGTTTTAATACGAATGTTTATGTTATAATTAAACCTATTCGTATAAGGAATGAATTGGACATAATAAGTGATGGTTGGAGCCCGCTATATCTCTTCAATGCATCGGTAGGTATCATTAGACAATCTAGTGTATTGGCACAAGGCCTTGAAAGAACATTATTTGTAGTCTTGGAACAAGGCCTTGGCTATGTGGTTATGATAGTCTGGCATTATTTATTCCATCATTATAAAACTAGTTATTGATATTGCATGTAATTATTAGACTATAGAATATCAATGTGAATAATTAAATAGCATTATTTCATATTATTTCTTCCATATTATGCTAAAGTTCAAGTTTAAAAGGCTTTTGTTTTAGTTATATATTGCCTTAAATGTTAATGCTTATTTAAGAAAGTTTCCGCTATATTGTTATCCTTACTGGACATCTGAGCGCACCCATTCCTATGTTTTATTTTCCCCATTATGTCAAGAAGTATTTTATGAATGACATGTAGGGATAGTATGGGGGATTTGAGTGTGGTCTATGGAAGTTTTTTTTTATTTTTTTACTTTATGTTGTAATGTAAACTTTATTAATGTATCTATTGATTCCAATGAAACAAAACTAATCAGTTTTTAGAGACATGATCTTTTGTGATCATGCCAATGTTATGTAATAATGCACTGAATCTAGGTAACTAGGGTCGGGGCATTATAGTTGGTATCAGTGGAAGTTTAGTACAAACCTTGGAAGCTAGATTTAGATAAACTCTGATTTGATCACATAGACCTAATATTGACTTTGAGGATTAGTATAGAAGAACTTCCTAGAATTTTGGGAATGTAGTGATTTTGTGTGTTTTCTGAGAAATACATCCCTGTCTGAATATGAGAAACTAGAGGTGGGTCTGGCACTAATGTACCTAGGGGTAAAACCCGAAAACACCGCTTTGAGCTACACTCGAACGAGAACTGGTGCACGACAACGGACCTTGCTGCACTCTTGGTTACGACACTCTCGGGGTATATGCTTAGGATAATTCTCATTTTCTTTACAAACCATTATGAAGGGTTTATGAGTATATACTTCCTCAAAGAAAACATTTTTTATGATTATGGATTATATCCATAAACTGTTCAATTGCTGTTAAGTGTTTTAAACGTTTGGAATTTTGTATTTTGATTCATAAACTAATCTATTTTATTCCATTGTATAGAAATGGCTCCTAGTGGAAGGAATAGAAACGTATCAATGTACGCAACCCATGTAGGGATTTCCCTCCTGCTCAATATAATTATAGGGGAGCTAGTGATGCAACTAGTGCTGATCAGCTATTCACCATACTAGGACACCTCACTCAGGTTATGAATAATCACCTTACCCGTATGGAGCACCCAGATCCACAGCGTGGAGGATTAATGTTAGATCACTTCATGAGGAAATAACCACCAACATTCAATGGGAGTAAAAATACACTAGTAGCTGAACAATGGATAAATTCCTTAGAGAAAATATTCAATGCCTTAGGGAGTAGTGAAAGGTAAAAAGTTATCATGGCAGTTTACCACCTGACTGGAGATGCTGATCAATGGTTGTCATTGATTTAAAACACAAAGGAAGATGATGATGTATCAAATATGGAATAGATTAATTCAAAGAACTGTTCTTAGAGAAATACTTTCCTCGTGACCATCGAGTAGATTTGGAAAGACAAATTTTGAGTCTGAGGGAAAAGGAGGATGAGAATGTCGCAAAGTATGAGACTAACTTTAGAAGGATATTGAGGTATGTTGCAGATTATATACATAACCCAAGAAGTAAGAATGATTGTTTCTTTGATGGGTTAAAACATTTTCCACATCAAGAATTAGTCTCACAAACGTTCTCGTTGTACAAAGATATTGTCTCATGTGCTATCAAGACAGAAAAAGAATTCTCTAAGTCATACGACTTTAAAGCAATGCAAGAGAAGAAGAGAACTGTTGATCAATCTGGAAATTGAAATAAGGGGAAGAAAGAAAATAGATTATTATCCATCCTACAGTAAATGTGGGAAAAAACACCCCGGTACTTACTTGTAAGGAATGGGAGTCTGTTACAAGGGTGGTGAAAAAGGCCACCAAGCTCGTGATTGAAAGGGGAAGAACAAAGTAACTGATGTCCAATGCTACAACTACAACGAGATGAGACATTATGCAAATGAATGTCCTATGCGTTAGGGGAACATACCTCAGAAAAAGCCAAAGAATCAAGGACAAGCTTATGTTATCACTACTGTTGAGGTAGAAGCACTGAAAAACATTGTGGCAGGTAATTTAATTGTTTCCTCAAGTTTAAAAAATGCATTATTTGATTTTAGATCATCACATTTTTTCATATCTTCCCAGTTTTCAAATAAAATTAGATATTTTCAATTTGATTTAACAAGGGAGTTATCAGTAAAAAATACATAGGAATGAATCATCGCAAAAATGTTTTGAAAATTTGTTCCCATTAGAGCAGATAAATGTTCTTTATCTGCAGATCTCATCGTCATACCCATGATGGACTTTTATATAATCCTTGGTATGGATTGGCTTTCAGACCATGATGTGAAGATTTATTATAAGAAGAAGGAGGTTATGATTTTTGATGTTGATGATAAGGAAAACCTTATCTTTAGAGAAGAATCGTCACCACCTTATTCATATCTATATCCACCCCTAGTAGCTCAACTAAATTAAATTACCAGGGAGGAAGAGAATGAAATAACTATGGGTGAGGAAAAGAATGTTCAAATATAGTATGTACCTATTGTGAAAGAATATGTAGATATGTTTCTGAAAGATTAACCTTGACATCTTCCAGAACGAGAAATTGAATTTTTCATTGATTTAATTCCTGGGTCAAGGCTTATATCGAAGACCCTTTATAGAATGGCCACTGTGGAATTAGTTGAACTAAAGAAACAACTAGAGGAATTTCCTACTAAGGGATTTATTCTTCCTAGTGTTTCTCTATGGGGATCCCCTGTACTTTTTGTTAAGAAGAAAGATAGATCTATGAAATTATGTATCCACTACAGGGAAATCAATGCTATAACAATAAATAATAAGTATCCCCTACCCCACATTGAAGATTTATTTGACCAACTACATAGAGATCAATACATTTCAAAGAATGAACTTCGATCTAGATACAATCAGTTGTGTGTGAAGAGGTAATACATTCCAAATACAGCATTTCGAACCAGGTATGGGCATTACAAGTTTACAGTAATGCCTTTTGGGCTGACTAATGCACCCTCTGTTTTCATGGATCTAATGAACCAAGTTATCAAAGTATATATCAATGCTTTTGTAGTGGTATTTGTTTATGATATCTTGGTATACTCCAAAATCTATGAAGAACATGAAAATCACTTGCGCATTATATTGAAGACTCTAAGAAGACATGAATTATATGGGAAGTTTAGATAGTGTGAATTTTGGATTCAGGATATTTCTTTTCTTATTTATATTGTATCTAAAGATGGAATCTATGTTGATCCTTCTAGGACAATAAAAATTAAAGAATGGTCAGCACCAACGAGTATAACCAAGGTATGCAGTTTTATTGGTTTAGCAGGTTATTATCGACGCTTCATCCAGAATTTTGCCCGATTGGCTAACCCATTAACGAAGCTCTCACGCAAAGGTGTTAAATTTGTTTGGAAAAAAGAGTGGGAAGAATGTTTTGAAGAACTGAAGAGAATATTACTCAATGATCTTATTTTGACTTTACCATCGGGGAATGACGGCTTTGTTATTTATAGTGATGCATCAATGAAAAGACTTGGTTTTGTCCTTATGAAGAATGATAGGGTTATTTCCTATGCATCACGACTACTGAAAATTCATGTGCAAAACTATCATACTCACGATCTTGATTTAGCAGCTATAATTTTTTCTTTGAAGATTTTAAGACCCTACCTCTATGGTGAAAAATGTGAGATTAATACTGATCACAAGAGTTTGAAAGATATTTTATCACAGAAAGAACTCAACATGAGGTGAAGGAGATTCCTTGAATTACTCAAGGATTATGATTTCTTGATACACTACAACCCTGGGAAGGAAAATAAGGTGGCAGATGCTTTCAGTAGAAAGGATCATGGAGTTTTGAATAAGATGAGAGTTGAAAAGGATCTTATATACATGGATCTAGTAAAGTTGGATATAAGAATAATCATGGAAGGTGATACATCAATGATTTTTCAAATGGTTGCCAAACCATCTTTACTAGAAAAGATAAAGAGTTGTCAGATCGGTGATGAAGAGTTTCAAAAGAAGATTAAAGGTGTGAATGATGGGAGATTGAGTGACTTTGTGTATAAAGATGGAATTTTGAAGTTTCGGAAGAGACATTGTGTTCCCAATATACCTGATCTAAAAAGAGAATTGTTGGATGATGCTCATAGTTTCAATTTCTCTATACACCCTTGGAGAACCAAAATGTATAATGATTTGAAGGAACATTTTTGGTGGAACAACATGAAGAGGGAGATTGATGATTCTGTGTCAAGATAGATGGTTTTTCAACCGCTGAAAGATAGAAGGCAACAGCCTGGAGGAGTCATGAAACCTCTTCCCATATCGGAGTGGAAATGGGATAATATTATGATGGACTTTTTCATGGGACTACCAAACACTCCTAGAAGGAATGATACAATATGGGTCATTGTTGATTGTCTTACCAAGTCAGTATATTTTCTTGCTATAAGAGAAGATCTTACACTTGAACGTCTAGAAGGATTATATATTAATGAAGTTGTGAGACTTCATGGAGTACCCATTTCAGTTGTTTCTGATCGTGAGACACGTTTTACATCAAGATTCTAGAAAAGTCTTCAGAAAGTCCTAGATACTGAACTTCATTTGAGCACTTCTTACCACCCCCAAACTGATGTACAATCAAAACAGACTATTCAAACCTTAGAAGACATGTTGATATCATGCTCACTTGACTTTGAAGGTATGTGGGATCAATATTTACATTTGGTATAATTTTCCTATAACAATAGCTTCCATTCAAGTATTGAAATGGCACCATATAAAGCATTATACGGAAAGAGATGTCGCATATCAACCTGTTGGGATTATGTTGGTGAAAGAAAACATGTATTCCCGGAACAGGTGGAGGAAACTATGGAAAAGGTGAAGGTAATCCAAACCTACATCAAAGCAGATCAAAGTAGGAAGAAGAGCTATGCTGATAACAAAAAAATGATTTGGAATTTCAGGTAAGAGATCATGTTTACTTGAAGGTATCTCCTTGGAAGTTAGTTATACGTTTCGGTAAGAAGGGTAAATTGAGTCCTAGGTACATCGGATCTTTTGGAATTCTAGAATGAATTGGGGAAGTAGATTATCGTTTGGCAATGCCGCCAAGTCTCTCCAAAGTTCACGATGTGTTCCATGTATCACTGTTGAGAAAATACATTCATGGCCCAACGCATGTACTCACTTATGAGGAATTAGAACTGGAACCCGATCTTTCATATTGAGATGAGCCCATCAGGATTCTTGATACAAGAGAATAAGTGCTGAGAAACCCGAAAACTCGTTCGGTAAAAGTTCTATGGAGAAACTATAAAGTGGAAGAGGCAACATGGGAACCCGAGGAACTTATGATGAAGAATCACCTAATCCTTTTCATGCGGTAGTATTCTAGAAATTTCGAGGATGAAATTATTTGAAGGAGGAGAGAATGTGACACCACATGCTTCCCTAGTACGCTTCCCTTTGAATAATACAGTAGCGAGTGTTGTACGTAACTTTGAGTTCAAACATGCCACAACCAATCAAACTAGCCATTATCAATAGTAATACCCAATTTTTTAAATTTAATAAATTTTATCATTCAAAATGGACTCCATTTTTGGATTCTAAATTTTGAAATTAGATAAGGGTTAATTTTTGGTATATTTCTGAAAACATTCAATTTTGATGAATAGTGAAAAACACTAAGTTATAATTTAAAACTAAATTTTTTGTTAAAAACATATTTATTTTATTTAAATTTATTTTAGGTCAAAATAGAACCATAATTCTTATATAAGTTCAATTTAATTCATTGGAGTAAATTTATAATAATTTTAAAATTTTAAAAATTTTATAGAACATTTCACCGTCTTTTACCCACCTCCTATGAGAATTTACAAATTCACATAAAAAATAATTTTACCGCTTCTGTGAGTGGAATTTAAAATATCTGAGAGACATGTATGATATCATTAAGTAAAATGTGGTTAAATAAGATGAAAATAATTTTTGGTGAATAGTAACTTTTTTACTTATATTTACCACGGTTAAAAGTAAATAGGGTAATTAAGGGTAAAAATGATATTATTATTACCTTAACACATGTTCTAATTCTATTGGATATGTATAGTTTGACCAGAAAAAGCCTTACTAATAAAATATGAACTTTTTTGGTCCACTTGGATTAGATTAGGACATTAATTATTATTTAATTCAAAGAAGAGTTAAAAGAGTTAAAATAAAAGATTAATTACTAAAACATTTTTAATATAAAGGTATAAATAAAATAAATTCGATTATAAATATTAATTAGAAAGCTAAAATGATTTTATACATAATGGTATTTTATTTATAATTTTTAGACATTATATAATTTATTTTATTTATGACATAATGGTGATGTAGTAATTACCTAATAAATGATATATTAAAATAATTGATATTTTAAATATCCAAATAAATATAATTGGAGACGTTTTATGAATTAAACATATTTTCTAGGTTAATATGACATATTATGATTGATTATATGAATTTTTTTCTAAGTAATAATGCTTTTATGAATTTATCAAATACAAAATACCCAATAGTGTCAAAATTGACATAAAAGAGTTTTTAAAACAAATATTATATTATTAATTTATATTCTATTCCTAAAAATAAATGGTTTGGCCAAAGGACTTATATAATGATATGTGTATAATTAATGGACCACTTGGGGGTCTCTTGTAAGTTTATAGTAAGATTATTGACCAAATAATATAAAAATACAAAGAGACATGGTAAATGTCAAACTAATTAACTATGAGTTAAAACTAAAAGATAAGGTTAATAAAGTGACCCAATACTATCTAAAACCAATTGGTTGAGTTGTTTTCGACCCATCACCATCTTAGAATATATATAAATCTGTTTTAAGCAATTATAAACCTAATATGAATTTATTATAAAATAATATTTCAAACATTTCCAAAGGTGCCCCTCACCCCTCTTATAAAAGGCCACTCCCCCTTCCCTAAAATTTACACCTTCAATGCCATTTGGCTCGTCCAAACCCTGCCCAAATATCCTCCAAAATTATCTAATTTCAACCTAGAGGCATTATTTTGATCATAAATCCAACCTAAAGAGTCTTAATTATCAAATCAAAAGCAGCAACCTGAAGAAAAGGTAATGTTTTCACCACCCTCTTTCAAGTTCCTTTCTTCTTCCACTTCTTCTTTCATTATTATTTCCATTCTAAAATAATAACTCCAGTATCTTCTATATACTGTGATGTTATTATAAAAATTTTACAACCATATTTAGTATTCTTTTCATCCATTGAATGACATGTAACCATACATGCATACATACGGCTTACCGTCTCCACGTCGTGGTGTAATTGTTATTCAAAACATTATTATTTGGATGGGTTTGATAATGATGTGTAATTGAAGTAAATAATAAATATAACATTATAATGATTTTTTATATATGATATACCATCCAATTATATACAATTTTAATATAAAAAGAATGATATTGTCTCTCTTACGTACGTACGGACTACCATCTCCACGAACGCGATGAGATTCATTCCCCATCATATCCATTCAAGACTAATTCTCATTTGATGATTAAAAATAATATTTAAGGACTTGGTTCATTTTGGATATGAATAAGATATAACCTATCCATAACAAACATGGCCTATGTAACAAAATATATAAAATAAAATGAGTATGTTAACACCCGAAACGACGATAATACTAAGATATTATTTACAAAGCAATGTTAAAAGATTATATATGATATCATATTAATGTATATGATTCTTTTATAATTTAATAACAATTTTTTCACAACTATACAAGTGTTTAACCTACCCTCAACCAAGGAAAAGTACAAGGTAAGGGTTTATTTTACAATATCTTCATTATCCGAGGTTGTTTATACGTAATTATCTACTGGGACCTCTTTGTCATCCACATCCATGTTTCTTAAAAATGTATTTAAAATCATTCTTACTATTTTACAGACTATCGGTTAAATTAATTTATACCCTTGTTTGACTTTTTATAAGATTTTTATAAAGAAATAATTCCATCGTTTTCCAATCAAGTTCCTTTTTAACCTTTTCGATAGAATTAAGGTAAGAATGTCTTTTTTAACTTATACGGTGTGTGCGGCTATTTTCTGCCATTATAAAATCTTCAAAGATTACGTTACAAGCTTATAATAATATTTTCAAAGTAAATATTTTCTTTTATAATTATGTGACATTTAAATGATTTTAAAAAAAGATATATTTCTCTCAAATAGTTTTGATTTCATCTTTGTCAACATCCTTTGATAAATTTTAAGCTTATTTGAAGTTGATTTATTATGATACAAAATTTCTATATAGTATTGAATATTTTGTGATATGTTTGACTGTGGATGTGTTATTTTTATACCATTCATTGTTTATGGACAAAGTATAGACATTTCATATTCTAGTTTTAATGCGAATGTTTATGTTATGATTAAACCTGTTTATATTAGGAATGCATTGGACTTAATAAGTGATGGGTGGAGCCCGCTATAGCTCCTCGATGCATCGGTAGGTCCCATGAGAAAAACTAGTGTCGTGGCACAAGGCCTTGACAAAATATTATTTGTGGTCTTGGCATAAGGCCTTGGCTATGTGGTTATGATAGTATGGCATTATGAATTCCATCATTATAAAAGTGGTTATTGATATTGCATGTGATTATTAGACTAGTAGAATATCCATCTGAATATGTAAATGGAATTATTTTATTTTATTTATTCCATATTATGATGAAGTTAAATTTTAAATGGATTTTGTTTTAGTTATACATTCCCTTAAATGTTTATGCTTATTTATTAATGTTTATACTTATTTATTAATGTTTCTTATATTATGTTATCTTTACTGGGCATCTGAGCTCACTCCTTCCTATGTTTTATTTTTTCGAGGATGTGAAGTAGTATTTTATGAATGACCTGTAGGGTTAGTATAGGGGATTTCAGTATGGTCTATGGAAGATGTTGTTGTAGTTTTCACTTTATGTTGTAATGTAAACTTTATGAATGTATCTAGTGATTCCAAGCCTACTAAACTAATCTGTCTTTCGTGACTTGATCTTTTGTGATCATGTCAATGTTGTGTAATAATGCACTGACTCTAGTTAACTAGGGTCGGGGCATTAAAACTACCCCTCCCAAAGAGTCTTGGGCTATAATAGACCTCGGTCTATCAGAGCCTGACTAAAGAGACTTGGGCCACTCGAGAAAAGGGGGAATTAAAGGAGATAATAACCATCCACTCACAACATTGTTGTAAAAAATACATTCCCCCATGAAATGGGGGTGTTCGGCACGAAGTGCTCAACTTAGTTGAGGAGCATATAAGAAAAATAAGAAGAAGAAAAATAAATATAGGTAAACAAACCCTCAACCCATCCTAGGGGTTTCAAAACCATTCCATACACAAACACCATTGTTACTATTAATTCATAAAAAGCACAACAACCACAACTACAGCACAACTGATTCCAAGAAAAAAAATTCCCATAGAACCTATTCTTTTTTCATATTCAAGTGATTCCATTTAAATAATTATTTACTATTGGGAAACTAAGGGAAAAATTAAAGCATCAATTTAATCATTCCCATCTCATTCTCTTGTAATGTCACAATATCCAAAGGGATCCATGAGATCCTTCAATTTACTAAACCAAACCAATCCCCAACATATGGTTCCACACAGCCTCACATGCACATAACAACAACTGGTTAATAGGGGATCCCATCCCTATCCACGTCACCCCACAAACATCAAGAAGAATAACCACCCATATTACCAAGATAGAGTAAGGGAGTTTCTCGGTTCAAACACTCCATTCATTATTTTCCTTCGTTATATTTGGTTAATCATGGTTACCACACATAGATTATTATTCATTGGGAATCCATTTAATCAACCTAGTTTACGTGATTAACGAGTTTACATGTTACATCCATTCAATCACATAATCATCCAAAAAACAGAGGTTAATTAGTGCGCAATAAATTACCACTGATGGCCACGACATTCTGTGGACATAAGCCCATACAATTCAATACATATAAGAATGGATACAGGTGAACAACGACATCATCAAACACACCCCTTCATTCTTTAAAAACAATATATTGTCTATGTAAATATTTGGCTACATCAATCCCCAAAGAAAACATTATCATACCCACCCTACATGATACATATTAAAATACATGATGGAATAACCCTACTTGGATGATCAACAGCCATTGTTTTTCTCCTCACACCAATAACTGGGGATGTGCCACTTGCAGTGGAAGAAATACCAGGACTCCAAGAGAATGAAGGAAGAGCTCAAGCATATGCACACCACTAGCCTTGGGAAGGGGGACTCCAAACGAGACAAGGAATGAAAAGAGATCATCCAAGAAGAAGAAATAATTCTTGTGCGATAAAAAGAGGGATCATGGAGTTATGGGATATGAATTTTGAATAGCTCTAAATTTATATCGTGGTTTCACCACACGGTTAAATGATCACACATGTTGGAATTAATTTTTTTTTAATATTTCTCATATGATAGGTGGCGATAATAGTTTTGTGTTAAAGGATTTCATTTATATAGTGAAAAATGGGTCCGTTGAGGGTCTCACCACTCTTAGAGGATTTAAAAAAATGTTTACGAGGTAAAAAATGTCTTTAAACTAGTTTAAAATGGTTAATAGACTCAAATGTGGCATTTTGGGAGAACTGGGGGAGGAAACCTCGGACAACCCCTGGTGGCACTGATCAGTGACTCACCGATCGGTGTCACCAATGGATGACACCATGGTGACATCTTACCACCAACACACTGCCCTCTGGACATACATCTAGGGCATCCCAAACACCATTATTTCTCAACATAATGGACCAGGAGAGTTTGTTCCATCACATAATGTTATTTAAAATTTAAATCAAGACTAACAATATATTGTGAAAAAAATTAAAAACATTAGTTTTTTTTATAATAAATAGAAATTTGAAAAATATGTGTTTTATAAACCCCAAATTTATGAAAATAATTGAAATTTGGGGATGTAATTTTATATATGAGGAAGATCTCATTTGATACCAACTGTTTGTTAGATATTACATAATGAAATTTGGGGGTTAATTTCCAATTTTTAAATTTAATTCATAATAAAATATTAATAACAAAATGAAATTATTTAGATTTATTAAATAAGTAAAATAAATGTGTTATAGTGAAAATTTTGATTTGAGTTTATAAATAAAATATATAATTGTAATTAAATCCTTGAAACATTTGAATTTTAATTATTCTTGTATATGTGATGATTCTTAATGGTGAAATGTCAAAATATGAATGTAGACAATAAGATCTGAAAATATGTTTTAGTAAAGCATGATGTGTTCCCATACATATTTACATCCAAACTCGAGAGCTCAATTTTATAAATTACATTGACTCAATGGTAACAAAGAATATATCCCCAAAAAATGTGGCATGATACCACCATCTTGAGCATCTTTGGTACTATTGTAACCCATCCCTCACTTTTGTGGAGTTTGAACAGGTTGTATAAGGATGTGTAGGGGAAAGATATTTTTTCTTGGAGACCCATATACAAAGTACCTTTTAAATATATTGATGGATATTTTATAACAGGGTGAGATATATAGAGAGATATATATATTATGATGGTTGTTTTGAATATCCCTATGGGATTGATCTTTGAATAAGGCCCTTTTGTGGTTTGTAGTTTCAACATTAATGGAATTTTTAGTGGACATAAATGATAGAATAAATCATACATATAGAAATTTTAATCTTCAATGATCAATGAAGGGTCCATTTATAGGATCTAAATAGAAAAAAACAATAAAGTATGATTCATGTACCTTGAACATGGATGGGTCTTCATTATTTTTCATTTTGACTATCCTAAAAACATGCATGATGTGCACTCCTCAACACATCCAAATACATTATATATTCCAAGAGATAAAAAATGGATTAGTTTTAGTTATCCTCACAACCTGACGTCCATTGGATAGTTGGTACACCTCTTCCAACAAGCTGATGGTACAACCAAATGCATGTACGTCATCCATAAACTCATCAGGTACCTCATGCACCTCATCAGGTAACTAGAGTGATATTCACAACTACAACATCAATATTTGTTTCCTTTGAAACATTATAATACATTACATTGTCATTCTATTAATATTTAATGTTCTTCAAGGAAAAATTTATATTACTCCATGTTTTCAACAAGGCATTAAATGATCATTAATATGCCATAAAATAATGAAAGGTAATTTAATAAAAAAAATACACTTAATTGAAAATGTTAGATAAATATAACAGTGTTTATGATAATTAATACCTCCCATATATTAATTAAATTATCATATTTAACTACCTGTTTCTCTAACAACAAATAAATAAAACGAACAACAATATATTTTATTTATGGAAGAAATTAAAATATGTTGGGAAAAACCCTCAAGGTATCATTGATGAATTTTTGAGGTGATTATTTTTGTTGACAAAGAGGGTATCCAGGGTAAGTGGTGGATTACCAAGAGATTATTGACACGGTATGATGATAATTATCAATGATAAAGTGAGGGATGACCCAAAAGTGGTGTAGAAAATTGCATACACAAGGTGACGTTATTTCCCAGTGCATACCAAATTTTTGAGGTCCAAATTTTGGAGGATGGCCAATCATTGCAAAAAGTGTATTTTATTGATGATCTCGTCAATATATTTTAAAGGATTGAATTTTGTAAAGATGGAATTTTCATGGCTTGGTCCTCAAAGGATCAATGAATTTTGATGGTGTTGTTAGCATTTATAAAAAATCATTGTAAAAGTGGGTTTCCATGAAGGCTATGTAAAAATATGGAAATGGAATCAATTTTACAAAGACTTGGTTTTAACAAATGGTGGTTCGCAAAGGTGCACATGTTTTTATAAATGATCTTCGAGATTACGAAAAATATTCAAGAAAGTGGTTTTCCATGATGGCCTAGTAAAAATATTTCAATGGATTTAATTTCATAAAGACTGGGGTTTTGTGAAGGGTGGTTTTCCAAGGCGCGACGGTTTGTGATGGATAGATCTTTGATTATGAATTTAATTATGAATTTCATCATGTCAGTTTATTTCCTTGAAGGACGTATGAATGTATGGAAAAGGCATAACGTTCGCGAAGAAAGGGAGTCCATGAATGGTGGTTCGTGAAGAGGTAAATGTTTCTGATAATGGTCTCCATGTTTATGAATAGGATTTGTAAACATTGTAACAGTTTTTAATGGAACTCTATGCGATTATGACGAGCTTAATGAAGTTAGAATTTTTATGGAGCTTCACGTATAGGGTGCGTCGCAAAAGAAATTAGGGAGCTTCAAGAAATAGTGATGAAGTGGGCAGATATTTCTAGAATTAGTTTAAATTCCCATAAATAGGATAGTACCCCCATTAGAAGAGCATCATCACATAACAAAAATCTTATGGATCCAGATTCACAAAGGGGTTAATGAGAGTTGTATGTGAATACATTTGAGAAGGCTTTAAAATCCAACTGAATGTTTTTTGTGAAATATAATTCCTCCATTAAGGCTCATTGAGCTTCGGGAGAAAGAAAGAGCTTCGCGAAGGCTATAAAATCCAACTAAATGTTCTGAGTTTTATGAAATTAAATGAGTTTCATGAATACTATTAAATCTTAATGAAGGGTCTTTGCGAAGGGCACTGTGAAGGAGCTTCGCAAAATAAGGATTTCCCCGTAATCTATGGTAATGTGATATTCATCCGTGGATGAATGTTGGACTTCAAAAGGGAATATAAACATAGTATAAGATGCATTAATTTGAGATTAGTAATGGACCTATATGTTCATAAACTGTGACTATATCCCTTCTAAGAGTAGTGAGTGAAAAAAGAGGAATAAAGTGACCCTTTCAACTAGTAGTGATCTAGACAAATAGGCATAGAGAGTGACCCTTGGGAATTTAGAGTTCATATCCTAAACCTTGTAAAGGTAGTGATCCTGGGAATAGAAGATCTATCCTAAAGAGTGTAATCATTATTGGTAGAAATCATTTAATAATTGGGTACATCATCCCATCACCGGTGTATGCTTCTTGGATATATCTGAAGGAGGGTGAACCTAGTAAAATCAATTGAAGTGCACTGTGTTGTATTTGTAGTCAATGAGGCATGATTTTGTCATGGAATTAATGGATGTCAAAGAATTTCAAGATGTGAATGACAAAGGATGTGATGGTGATGGTGATGAATGGAGAATGGCCATGGTACTAAGATGCATGTCACTTAGGAGATTCACTAAGTGACATAGGAGATGATTTTTGGAACATTCTCTTATATCTGACGATTGTTGACCTATTCTTAATGTTTCAATACTTGTATCAAGGTGATACTAAGTGAAAACACTTGATGAATGAATTATGACGGAGCATCATCATTACATCTGACGATTGTTGAACTATTCTTTAGTTCCTAGAACTTGTATCAAGATGATACAAAGTCACAATAATGTTAGAAGACTATGCATTGTCGTAACAATGCATGAGGAGATGAAGAGATCCATCCACAAGTTTTAAGTGGATAAGTGAGCTGAAGAAGACCATGTACTAATTCTTAGTGCATGTGAATTTGAAGTTGATCCAACTTGATCTCTGATTGGATCATTGAAGAACTTTGAAGAATGTTTGATTCAAGAGATTCGGTTGATGAAGAACCTTCAAGAATTTCCCTCCTAATTCTATAATATATATTAAGGAGGATTGAGGAATTCTAAAAAATAAGAGAAGAGAAGAATAAATGAATAAGGAAGCTTGGAGTGGCATTTGGCATGTTGAACATGTTACTTTGTTTTTAAACAAAGTATTTGTTCTTTCCCTTAGCAAAAAGGAAGCCACCAAGGAGGCCAGCACCTTGAGCTCATGCAGGACCCGAGGGTCAACCACCCTCATGGGTGTCCTCAAGGCCAAGGCAAAGCCCTGAGGCAGCGCGCCCCCAGAGGAGCACGCATCGTGGGCACATGAGCGCGCCCGAGAGTGCATGGTGGGCGCCAGTGGCGCGCCTGAGTGGTAAGGGTGGGAACAAGAGTGTGCCCGCAGAGAACACGGTGTGGGGCGGCACCGTGGAGGGAGAAGAGAGTTAATTAAGCGAATGCCGGCAGGAGAACTTTGTTAAACCGCGAGAAACCCGCGTACCGAATCGATGTGGGATGCAAAATTTTAACCAGGATCCAATCCTGGCCGTCCGAGTAATATCGCGCTTGATCTGCGCCACACGATCCATCCGCGGCGAGATGTTCTAATCGCAGCCATCCGCCTTCATTAAACACCCAATCTGACGGCTCCCCATTTTTCTTCAACCTCGATTCATGTGGTTTCCACCCGCGAGTCCTCCGTCGAACCAGTGACCTCCCGCATGATGGATATGAAGTTCCCGGCCACCGTTGTTTGAGCTGAAGCATCCATCGAGTTCGTTTAGCCCTACTGAACACGACCATGTATAAAAAGAGCATGCATGCAATAAAATGGTGATTTCGGAGCTCAGCCGAGGCATGAAAAGAATGCGAGAGCATTCCACATTTCTCGATCACCTATACAGAGGCTTTGCATGAGTTTTCATGTGCACGCACGTGAAGTAAGAAGAAAAAAAAAACCCGCAGAGAACCGAGGAAAATGTTCAAGATTTGAAAGATTTTGAAAACCCAAAAATCTCGGGGATTCGAGTTGTATCTCACACGGATGAACAGCCTCTCCCTTTCCTATATAAAGATAGGTCCAGAGCCGGGTGCTTCTTGCTTATTTTTTGTTGAAGAATCAAAGTCCCGCGGAGCACCCTTGTGCTACGCGAAGTGAAGCCCCGCGCAACCCCTTGCGCGGCAGTTTTTCCCGGAGCTCCCCATTGCTCCGAAGGTTCCTTTCACGCTACTCCTTTCACGAAAGAGGTTAGAGAATATCTGTGTGCATCCCTTGCACGACAGGAGGTTGCTTGCATGGCAGTGGCATCTGTGCGCCCCACGGTGCTTGCACCTTGCACGGCTATCCTTGTACCATGCGCGCCCGGGCCATCTTGCACCCTTTGAGGTTTGTGCGTCTCGCGGATCAAGAATACTTTCGCGGCATTGCACCTACGTGGCAGTAGAGAATTTTGGCCGCACACCACTTGCGCGCCTCCTTTGGTATTTGGGTGGAATAGTGGAGGAAGGCTGAGACCTTTGTGCATATGCAAAGTGAACAAGAATAAGGATGAGGCACCTTAAGTGAGTGTGAAGTGGAGAACCCAGGACTTTCACTTTGTGTGAAATTGAAGAATAGGTCGTGTGAAGGCCAAAGACACACCTACGGGTAGTGTATGTGAAAAACAAGAAGACCACACTTAAGTTGTGTGTGTGTCTAAGTAAGTGAAGAAGGCCGAACCTAAGTGTGCACTAAAAGTGTAAACACTTAGAAGAAGAAGAGGAAATCCACACTAAAGTATAACACTCTTTTAAGTGTGTAAACAATTTGAACAAAGTGTGTGAAGTTCAGAGAAGGTGTGTGCTAAATAGAATTACACCCATTGTGGGTTTATTGCACCAAGTCAAGAAGAAGGGGAGTGCATGCTTGCATGCATGCACGTGCACATGTTAACCAAGAAAAATCAGGTTGTGTGCATTTTTGTTGTCCAAGAACAAGAATTCTTGAAGAATTTGAGAAGCCATGCTATCAGTGCATGAGGAAGTAGAGTTTCCATGCACTCAGTGCATCAAGTTGAAGTGAAGTCAAACTGAATCTAGACTGGAGTAAAAGATATTATTTGTCGGAGTTTTCAGTAGTTTGAGAAGAGCCTGATCAACAGAAGTGATCAGAAGTCTTGAGCAAGACCAACAGACCTTATCAAAGGCTATTGAAGATTCTTGAAGAGAGAGAGAAACAAGGTCATCCTTAGAAGACGGAGATAAATCCTGAGCAAGACGAGAAGTCATGTTCATCACATGTGAGCGGAAGAAGAGAGCAAGGCCAGCAGCATTTATCCTAGGCTGCTGAAGATACTTGAAGAGCTTGAAGAGCAGAAGAGATACTTGTGTGACTCGAGGAGCCAGAAGAAGCCCCATGTGAGACTCAGGGCGGAAGAAGTCTTCAGTGGGATTCTGGAGCAGGCCAGTGGGACTCTGGTAACACTGTCGGATGCAGTATAAAGACCCTCTTGTGGGACTCAGAAGAGATACAGTGGGACTCTGTATCGACCATTGTAATACTAACTGATTATAATGGAGAAACCATGTTGGGGTGTATAACCAACATGGCAAGGACGTAGGCCTTTGGTGTCGAAACTTGTAAATCCTTGTGTCCAGTGCCTTTTCATTACTGCATCATTCAGGAAAGGTTGTGAGATACAAGAAGAGTGGATCGAGGATTTAACCAGCCATAGAGGTTTAATTGAAAGGAATCAATTAGTAAAAAGATTTAAAGGGATCACTGATTCACCCCCTCCCCCTCTCAGTGATTCACACTGATCTGGGCACTTCAATTGGTATCAGAGGGAAGGATACCTCTAAAATATCCAAGTGAGTCTTCATGGAGTGAAGATTTGAGTAAGTGAGAAAATACACTCAAATGGATATATCTACCAAGACTCAGAAAAACAGAAAGAAGAAACATGCCAAGAAGATGAATAAAGCATGTCCTAGCTGTGATGAAGTTGGAACGATGAATGATCTTCAGAATTCACTAAAATATCTTCATAAGACTGTCCCCATGGAAGTGGAAAAGTGTATAGCTACAGGCATCAATGATCTTCAAGAAGAAAAATTACAGCTAGAAGAAGAAGCCAATGCTATAGAATATCAATTGGAAAAAAGGGTTGGCATATCCAACACTCTCAAAAAGCTGGTGAAGGCTAAAGATGACACTGTTTCCCTTTGTAATGAAAGATATGAAGACACCAGTGAAGAATTGCAAATAATCCTTTCTGAGAAAGAATTTTTTTAAAAAGTGGTCAAAGAAGTTTACCATGCACTAGAGAAAAGGCACGATGTGTCAATGATTGTCAGAGATGCTCAATTAGAAGACAAAGAAAAAAGAGTGAAGGAGCTTGACAATGCATTGCAAGAATTGAAGAAGGTGCATGAAGACCAAAAGAAACAGTTAAAAGAAAGTTGGGAAGGAAGGATAAGATATGTTGAGGATGAGAAGAACTCCCTCAACATGAAATGATTAGAACTAGAGGTGATATTGAAAAATCAGCAATCACCCAGAGCTGCAACCTCCCAATCAGCTGAATGAAGAAATGTTGCTACTCAAGTATGCATTGAGCAGGATGATTCCAAAAGAAGGACATCCTGTAGTGAAAGCGAAACATCTTCTAAGAAGAAGGTTCCATCCATCTGGATGAGGAAGGTGATGAAAGAGATCTCTCCTGAAACAACACAGCAGCTCAAGAAAAGTACCCTACAATCAGAAGGACTCAAGAGGTTATGATATGTGGGTCAGTGATGGTGTTGTAAAAAGTATGGGCACTATGCAAAGGATTGTTGGTACAATCCACTGAATGCCAAAGAACAAAGAAAACCCATGCCATGGGGGAGAAATCCAGAGGAAAAGAAGCTGCATCCATAGGTCCAGAGACATCTGTTTACTGCAAATAGATTTGGATTGCTTGATAACATCTGGTATTTTTGCAAAAGTGGTCAAAAAAATACATGTCAATCTCCAACTATATCCAAAGCTGAATAGAAGAGAAGATCACAGAACCTAGCTAAAAAGGAATCATTGGGAAGCAAGAAGAATAATTTTGAAAATTCTCCCAAGAAGATTGTCAAAAAGGAAGAGAAGACCTTGGAGTCTAAATCCAAGAAGGGTGAGTCATACAGAAGGACCACCAAGAAGAAGTGCTTCTACTGTGGAAAGAATGGTCATACCATGGATCTTTGTAAACAAGCCATGTAATTTATTGGAAGCCAACTGCACTCAATAGTAAAATCAATCCAGAAGAAGCAGAAGGGATTGATTGAAAACAAGTTTCATAAGAAAGGTAGCTTGACATCATCAAAGGAAAAATGTGGAATTTCCAGAACTGAGGCCACACTTTCAAGTGACTTACTTGTCATATGGCTAAATCAGTTGCAAATTTCCAGAGAACCACAAAGAGATGAAGATGAAGTTCTGGAAATTGCTAATGAAAAATGGAAGAAGAAGATTTCACATGAAGATTTGTTGAGATCTACACAAGCACAAACATCAACGAAGATCAAATGTGCAAGTGTGAAGAATGATGAAAATGGGACATCTCGGTTGAAAGAATCTTCTCAACCTTGTTGTTCACATTGATGAACCAAGGAGGTTCCATCTTATTCCCTTATACTATTGGTATTTACATGTTCTAACATCGCAGGGAATTGAAGATGATGATCATTCTCAGCTGAAGGATGGTTTGGAAAGAATGGAGTGCACCCCTTGAGGGGAGCCAATCTGGAGAAGATGGGATTCTGAGATTAATTCCATCTTGAGAAGACTAAAGGTATTCCAATCATACATTTATCCCTTGTTTCTTAATTGAATCATCATGTCAATTAAGGGGGAGTATTGATTGAAGAAAATTGGATGAAAGGGGGAGCTTGATCTTTGCACGTAAACTTTCTTATGAGTTTTGTGAAGTATGTGCAGGATTTAGAAATACATTGTTATATCTGAAAATTTCAAACCCCTTGAAGCAAGATCTCACATGTACAGTGAATGTTGGACATCATTGAGTTCCTTGGTTACATAACTCTTGTTCTTTACAATGGGTTAGCCCAAGTAGACTTAGAGATGATTTGCTAAAGGTTTTTTTCTAAAGAGAACATGTGACATCATCCCTCTCTCAATGTTTTTCATGAAAATACTTTTCAAAGGGAGGAAGTGATATTTTGAAGAGAACCACACCGCACCATTGAATTTGATTTCCAATAAGGGGGAGAAAAGATTGGCACACATAGTGACCCATTCATATGTGCTGAAATAATGTATTGACAACAAATACAACAGGGGAGATTGAAGTGCACTGTGTTGCATTTGCTGTCAATGAGGAATGATGTTGTCATGGAATGAATGGATGTCAATGAATGTCAAGATGTGAATGACAAAGGATGTGATGGTGATGAATGGAGAATGGCCATGTTACTAAGATGCATGTCACCTAGGAGATTCACTATGTGACATAGGAGATGATGGTTTGAAACATTCTCTTATATCAGACGATTGCTGAACTATTCATAATGTTTCAATACATGTATCAAGGTGATACTAAGTGACAACACTTGAAGAATTAATGATGATGGAGCATCGTCATTACATCTGACGATTGTTTAACTGTTCTTTAGTTCCAAGAAATTGTATCAAGATGATACACAGTCACAACAATGTTAGAAGACCGTGCATTGTCTTAACAATACATGAGGAGATGAAGAGATCCATCCACAAGTTCTATGTGGATTAAGTGTTCTGAAGAAGACCATGTACTAATTTTTAGTGCATGTGAATTTGAAGTTGATGCAACTTGATCTCTAATTGGATCATTGAAGAACATTGAATAATTTTTGATTTAGGAGATTCGGTTGATGAAGAACCTTCATGAATTTCCCTCCTAAGTCTAGAATATATGTTAAGGAGGATTGAGGAATTCTAATGAAGAAGAGAAGAGAAGAAGAAATAAAGAAGGAATCTTGGAGTGGCATTTGGAATGTTGAACTTGTTACTTTGTTTTTAAACAAAGTATTTGTTCTTTCACTTAGCAAAAATGATGCAACCAAGGAGTCCAGCACCTCGAGCTCATGCGGGACCCGAGGGTCAACCGCGCTCAAGGGTGTCCTCAAGGCCAAGGCGCAGCCCTGAGGTAGCGGGCCCCCGGAGGAACGCGCATCGTGGGTGAAGGAGCGCGCCCGAGAGTGCATGGTGGGCGCCAGTGGCGCGCCCGAGTGGCAGGGGTGGGCACAAGAGCGCGCCCGCAGAGAACACGGTGTGGGGCGGCACCATGGAGGGTAAAGAGAGTTAATTGAGCGAATGCCGGTAGGAGCTCTTTGTTAAACCGCGACAAACCCACGTGCCGAATCGATGTGGGACACAAAAGTTTAACTGGGATCCAATCCTGGCCATCCGAGTGATCTCGCGCTTGATCTGCACCACACGATCCATCCACGGTGAGATGTTCTAATCGCAGCCGTCCACCTTCATTAAATGCCTGATCCAACGGCTCCCCATTCGTCTTCAACCTCGAGCCATGCCGCTGCCACTCGTGAGTCCTCCGTCGAACCAGTGACCTCCCGCACGACAGAGATGATTTTCCCGGCCACCGTTGTTTGAGCTGAAGCATCCATCAAGTTCATCTGGCCCTACTGAACATGACCATGTATAAAAAGAGAATACATGCAATAAAATGGTGAATTCGGAGTTCGGCCGAGGCATGAAAAGAGTGCGAGAGCGTGCCACGTTGCTCGATCGCCTAAACAGAGGCTTTGCATGAGTTTGCATGTGCATGCACGTGATGTAAGACGAAAATAAAGAACCCGCGGAGAACCGAAGAAAAATTTCAAGATTTAAAAGATTTTGAAAACCCGAAAATCTCGGGTGTTGACCTCACCTGTTTTGATAATCTCAATCATGTATTCATATGTGTTGAAAATCTCAATTATGTTTTCATTCTCTATGATATTTTTAAGTATCATTGATCTATACATTAATTCTTTCAAATCTGTGATCAAACCAATAATAATTTTTAAAATAGTCTTTGGAATTTGTTAATCCTCATTTATCCATGTTCATACAAGTTATAAATTGATTCTAACACAATCGGATGTGTTCTGCATAAAACAGATAAGTAATCTGCCTATAGCTACTGATAAAGAGCTACCGGTAACCAGTCTACCGATAGACTTATTCTACCGACAGACGGAGTCACTGATATACTTAACACAGAGCTACCGATGTGCTTATAAATGTAAGCTACTGACTTACAGACAGCTACCGATACAAACATGGAGCTACCGACGCATGGAGCTACCGACGCATGGAGCTACCGACGCATGGAGCTACCGACGCATGGAGCTACCGACGCATGGAGCTACCGACGCATGGAGCTACCGATAAACAAATTCACCTATACAAGCATATACCAACCGACGCATAGAGCCACCGATAGAGTCAAAGAAACTAATGAAATTGAGCTACCGATGTCCAAGCTACCGATGCTGATTACCTACCGATCACTCGACTCACTGTTTGAATTTCTTTATTTCCTATCTTTATTTAATCTATCCAACGGTCATATCATGTACATTTTAATGATTTGTCAAATGTCTGATAAAGGTTGTCGGATGTCAGGAACCCTTACCTCGTACCTGCAGAAAGGAAATATTTTTTGTCCCCTGTTGTGAGATAAATACGAGAAGACTACGCTGCCCAACGAGAGGAGAGTGTGGTGGATGGAATATACCAAAAACACAAGAACGAGAAGAATCAAGAAGCTCATAGACAATCAATCATACTCGAGAAGTGTTCTGTGCATATAAGAAGAACACTGAAGAACTTCAACCACTACATTTTCACTGTCTGTGAACCTGGAACATACGACACTCTGTTTCTCAAACAGAAACGAGAAGAGGACTCAGATTCACTTCTGATCGAATCCAAAGGAGTCCAGAGCTACACTAAAATCACCAGAACCATTTCTAAACTCTACATCTCTTGTTCTGTGATTTATTATTATACTTTTCGAGCAGTGTGTGTTATCTGTTGTATCTAACACATACACTGTCTCCTGTACTTAAACTGGAGGATTTGTAAATCCTTACCAAACTCTTTCATTCTTTCTTTCCCACGAATAACAGTGGTAGAGGTCGTGTGTGACCTGGACAGCTGGTTGTTGTTGTACTGTTTCCCACAAAGAACAGTGGTAGAGGTCTTGGACCTGGACAGTTGTAAACTGTTGAACCCCGATCCAGGGTGTGGATCATTTTTATATAAACTTTTGAGAGGACTAAGTCTCGGCTTGAGACTGAACCTCTTGGTTACATTTGTTGTGCCATCTCTTTCAAAATTTTATTCCGCTGCTAATCACTTTAAAACCAATACTGTTTTTAAAATCACTTTGATAATTAAATTAGCAAGTGTTAATGTTAAGTGTAGATTAGTAAGTTAGTTTCAAAAGATAATCACACACTCCTGTGTTTATTAACTGGGAATTAATCAATCCCTTGAGAATCTAACAGAACCTCTACTTTAATATAAATTCACTACAGTTTAATTTATTATTTTATTTGGGGGTCTTTAAGACAGTGTTTTTAAATACAGAAATTTTAATTGGTACTCAATTCACCCCCCTCTTGAGTAAACCACTCCGACCAACACTTGGTATCAGAGGATTGAAAATACTCTCTAAAAGTTCTATGCTTTTGAACTGTGATTTTAGTTGTATTTTAAAGTTCTTAAAATTTCTGTTATATCTAAATTTTTATCTCTTTAAAATTTTCTTATCATGGACAATAGACTTGAGGGTGCTGCTACTAACCGGCCACCTTTCTTCAATGGAACTAATTATGCTCAGTGGAAACTGAAAATGAAAATTCATCTAGAAAGCATAGGTTTTGATATTTGGACTACTATTGAATCAGAATACAAAATTCCCACTACTGCTAGATCTACTTGGGATGAACCTATAAAGACTGCTTACAATAACAACTGTAAAGCTATGAATGCCTTGTACTGTGCTCTAGGAGATGAAGAGTTTAATAGAATTTCCTCTTGTAAAACTGCATATGAAATTTGGGATACCTTAGCTGTTTCTCATGAAGGAACAACGAATGTTAAAGAAATGAGATTGAACACTTATACTATCAAGTATGATAATTTTAAAATGAAGCCTGACGAACCAATTTCTGACATGTATCTCAGGTTCAATGAAATTGTCAATACAATGATCTCGCTGGGAAAGGATGTCTCATCGAAGGAACAAATTATGAGAATTCTGAGATGTCTACCTGATAGATGGAGAGGCACATCTGTCTCAATCAGAGAATCATGTGACATTGCTGCTCTACCTGTCAAGGAACTAATTGGAAAGCTGATGATGTATGAAGAAGAGCTTAAAGTGAATAAAGAGGAAGAAAATGAACCTCCAAGAAAGTCTGTCGCTTTCAAATCTTCAACTTCAAAGAATAAGGACAAAGAAAAGCTTCAAGCTGTAGTTGAAAGTTCAAGCTGTGAAGACAGTGAAAGTGATTCTGACAGTGATGCTGAGATGGCTCACATTGCTAGAAGATTTAAGAAATTTTATAGGAAAAAGAAGTTCTTCAGAAAAATGAATTATAAGGGTAAGTATGATCACCAAGGTAAATGGAAAAAGGATTGGAAGAAGAATGACAAATCAGATGATGTTGTCTGCTATGAGTGAAAGAGAAAAGGACACATTAAAGCCGACTGTCCAAAGCTGAAGTATAAAAAGAAATATGAATATAAGGACAATAAGTTTAAAAAGGCCATGAAGGCTACTTGGAGTGCTTCTGAGGATAGCTCTACTGAATCTGAAAGCTCTGAAACTGAACACAAAAATAAGGCAAACATGTGCTTTATGACAAACACTTCTCAGGTAACTGCTGAAACTCCTGCTTTAAATTATTACTCTGGAGATAATGCAGAATCTGATTCTGATCCTGGAACAATGTCTAAAAATGAATTGTTTGAGTACTGTAATATGATGGAAGAGACATGTAATGAACTTAAGGATAAATACAAAGGTTTAAAGAAACAGCATGCTTTAAGTGTTAAGCATAAATCTGATCTTGATATAGAAAAGGAAAAGAATGATCAACTGTTAAAAGAAAACACTGAACTAAAACTATCTAATGAGCAACTCAAGAAAGATATAGAGAAGTTCACCAATGGCAAAAATACACTAACACAGATGCTAGGAAAGCAAATAGCACCTAAATATACTACTGGTATAGGATACCAACCTGGACAAAGGAAAATTGCCAAAACTAGATTCATTTTTAAATCTGGACAGAATGAAGGTAATTCTGGAACTTCATATGCTTCAACCAGTTATATACATAGATATGGATCTAATAAAGTTTATCTTTCAAAGCATGTCAATTCTAAAAATTATATGAGACCCATTAGACAAATATGGGTACCTAAAGTGTTATTGGCTAACCTATCTGGACCCAAGAAAATCTGGGTACCAAAATCATCTCCCATCTGAATCTGTTTTGTAGGGAACTTGCTTAAAGATCTCCTGTAAAGAGACCTGGTATTTGGATAGTGGATGTTCAAGACATATGTCAGGAGACTTCTCTTGTTTTAAGAGTTTAATAAAAGTTGATGGAGGCTTTGTCACCTTTGGTGATAATTCAAGAGGAAAAATCATCGGCCTAGGCCAGATTGGTAACACTGATTCAATTTTGATTTCTAAAGTTTTATTTGTTGATGGCCTTAAATACAATTTATTAAGTATTTCTCAGTTATGTGATGATGGTCTTCATGTTAAATTTGAAAATGATTCCTGCAAAGTTTTTAATTCTAAGAATGTTTTGGTATTTTCTGCCTTAAGAAATGAAAATGTTTATGCTGTTAATCTGAATTCTTTAGCTAAGAAGAATATTACTTGTTTGAATGCTTTTCATAAAGAATCTTGGCTATGGCACAGAAGATTGGGACATTGCAACATTCACTCACTTAGAAAACTCTCTAGAAAAAACCTAGTTAGAGACCTACCTAAATTAGAATTCCCAAATGATAGAGTGTGTAACCCCTGTCAAAAGGGAAAAAACACAAAGTTTCTTTTAAATCAAAGAAAGAAGTTTCGACTTCTCAACCACTTGAATTGGTTCACATGGATTTGTTTGGACCATCAAGAGTTTCTAGTTTAAATGGGAAGCACTATGTTTATGTTCTTGTAGATGACTTTTCTAGATATACTTGGGTATATTTTATAGCTCACAAAAGTGAAGCCTGTTCTTCTTTTGTTAAATACTCTAAATCTGTAGAGAACCTTAGTGGACTTAAGATCAAAACATTGAGAAGTGATCATGGGCGTGAGTTTGAAAATCAAGATTTTGAATCTTATTGCTCACACAATGGCTATACTCATAACTTCTCTACCCCTAGAACACCCCAACAGAATGGTGTAGTAGAAAGAAGAAACCGAACCCTTCAAGAAATTGCTAGAACCATGCTCAATGAATATGACCTGCCCATTTATTTTTGGGCTGAAGATGTTAATACAGCTTGCTATGTTATTAATAGAGTCTTAATCAGACCTGTTCTTAAGAAAACCCCTTATGAATTGTGGAACAATAGAAAGCCTAAGGTTAATTACTTTAAAGTTTTTGGTTGCAAAGTATTTATTCTGAATACTAAAGATAATCTGGATAAGTTTGCTTCCAAAAGTGATGAAGGAATTTTTATGGGTTACTCTATTTCAAGTAAAGCCTATAGAGTATTCAATAAGAAAACTAAATGTGTGGAAGAATCTGTTCACATCAAGTTTGATGAAACTGATCCACATGAGTCTAAAACCTCTCTTGAAAATATTGAAGAAGACTTATCTGTTCTGGACATTAATGATAAATCTAAAGAACCTTTTATCAAAACATCCAGTTCTGGACTTTTTCCAGAATCTTCTTCTGTTGAACCCGAACCTATAGATGAACCTGAAATTTCTAGTCCAACCTTTACCAGACTAACGAGGATTCTAAATAATCATCCTTTAGAAGCTGTTTTTGGTAATCTTGATAGAGGAACACAAACTAGAGCTTCTCTAAGAAACCAGGTTGAACATCAAGCTTTTCTTTCACAGCTAGAACCCAAAAATATCAATGATGCTATCAATGATGAATTCTGGGTAATAGCTATGCAGGAAGAATTAAATCAGTTTGAAAGAAACAAAGTCTGGGAATTAGTTGACAGACCTAAGGACACTTTGACAATAGGCACAAAATGGGTTTTTAGAAATAATGTAGATGAATCTGGAAATATAGTTAGAAACAAATCTAGACTAGTTGCACAAGGATATAGTCAAGAAGAAGGTATAGACTATGAGGAAACTTTTTCACCTGTAGCTAGACTAGAATCCATTAGGATCTTACTTGCATATGATGCACATCTGGATTTCAAGTTATATCAAATGGATGTGAAAAGTGCATTTCTAAATGGTTTTATAATTGAAGATGTTTTTGAAGAACAACCACCTGGATTTACTAACCCCCATTTTCCAAATCAAGTTTTTAAACTTTCTAAAGCTTTCTATGGTTTAAAACAAGCTCCAAGAGCTTGGTATGATAGACTTAGCAATTTCCTTATCTCAAATGGTTTTACTAAAGGGATTGCTGATCCAACTCTTTTCATTAAAAGAATTTCTAAAGATGTTTTAGTTGTACAAATATATTTTGATGATATTATTTTTGGATCTTCTAAACACTCTTTATGTATTGATTTTTCAAAAAGTATGCAAAATGAATTTGAAATGAGCTTAATGGGAGAACTTAAGTACTTTCTTGGATTTCAAGTATTTCAAAATGAAAATGGTATTATTTTGAATCAAAGTAAATATACAAAGGATCTTTTAAAACGTTTTGTTCTGGATAGTATCAAGGAAAGTGAAACTCCTATGAGTACTACCTGTAAACTGGACGCAGATGAAACTGGGAAACCAGTTGGTCAAACAAATTACAGAGGTATGATTGGTAGTTTACTTTATCTTACTGCTAGTCGACTTGATATTATGTTTAGTGTGTGTATGTGTGCTAGATTTCAAGATAATCCAAAAGAATCTCATTTGCTTGCTGTTAAAAGATTTTTTAAATATCTCAAACACACGACTAACTTAGGTTTGTTTTACCCAAAAGGACAATCCTTTGAGTTAATGAGTTATTCAGATGCTGAATTTGCTGGTTGTAATTTAGATAGAAAAATCACATCAGGAACATGTCATTTGATTGGAAAATCTTTAGTTTCTTGGTGTAGTAAGAAACAGAACTCAGTTTCATTGTCTACTGCCGAAGCAGAATACATAGCTGCTGGTAGTTGATGTGCACAAATTCTGTGGATGAAACACACTCTTTTGGACTATGGATATGTTTTTAAACATGTTTCAATCAACTGTGATAACACCAGTGCAATAAACATCTCTAAGAATCATGTATCTCACTCTAGAACCAAACACATAGATGTAAGACACCATTTCCTAAGAGATCACTATCAAAAAGGTGATATTTCTCTTGAATTTATTGGCACTGAACATCAATTGGCTGATATTTTCACTAAACCTTTAAGTTCGGATAGGCTAAGTTACATAAGACACGAATTGGGAATGTTTAATCACAACCGATGTAAAAATCCTCACCGATGATAAATTCTCACCGATGTAGAATTCTCACCGATGTGAAAATTCTCACCGATGTAGAATTCTCACCGATGTGAAAATTCTCACTGATGATGAAATTCTCACCGATGTTGAAATTCTCATCGATGTTGAAATTCTCACCGATGTGAAAATTCTCACCGATGTTGAAATTCTCACCGATGTGAAAATTCTCACCGATGTTGAAGTTCTCACCGATGCTATATTTTAAAACTTCTGCCTGCCTCCAAGAATACAAATCGCTTTATTTTATTTTATCTTACTCTTTTTTAGTCGTTTATTTGGAATTCCTAAATGATAAAACTAAGTCTAAGCCACTTCCTATCTCACCGAGCTCAAAATCTCTCACCTTCGAACCTTAGCTCCCAAATCGGACAAGAACCCTAAACCCACGATGGAAAAAACTAAGCTTCCTACCATCAGAGAAGAAAGTGTAGAACCAAAAGCTAAGAAGCAGAAGACACAGCATAAAGCCAGTGTTAGTGAAGTCAGAACTAGATCGGGAATGCGATCAGTGAATCCTCACTTGCAGAATAGAGACATAGTAATCGAGAAGGAACTGTGCGTGGAATGGCTACTGCCTAGCAAATTGTTAGTACTCGAGATTCTGGAGGACCATAAATGGGTGGATTGTTTCTCGAATAACAATGGCCCATACTACCCGAAGTTGGTAAAACAGTTCTACGAGTTTGTAAGCTTCGAGAAGTCTGAAAATGAGAATCGGGTAAGCTCGTTTTTAAATGGAAAAGAGATGTCTTTTTCTTCAGTAGAGTGGGCTGAGTGTTTAAAAGTACCACATGAAGGTGTCTTTGGGTATGTATCAAGAGTAATGCCACCTAGCAGTGACATCTTTGATTGTGAAACCACCTTAAAAGAGCTGACCGGTAATGGGAATCAAAGGCAAGTGGTTGCTACTGAAATGGATGGAGAGAATCGACTGCTCTTCAAGTTTGTTCAGCATGTGTTGATACAGAGGCGAGGAGATTTTGCAAATCTGAGATATCAAGATATCTATCTTCTTCATCTGCTAAGACATGGTGTGAAAATCAATCTGTGCAGATTGTTAATGCTTCAAATGGAAGACATGATTAGACCAAAGTCAAAGACTAATGCTTTATTCTTTGCCAAGCTGATTTCAGTAATGATAAAAGTGAAAGGAATAGCTGAGTCTTAGGATGAGACAGTTGTAGTCAGGAATAATTTCTGCATCACCTCGACTGTTTGTAAGTACATGAAAATTAACTGGAACCCATGGAAGGGAGAATGGGTCAGTGATGATAAGAAGATATATGATAGGTTTAATCCTATGGATCATCCCTCAAGACCAAAGGATATGAGAGATCTGAGTCTAAGACATGATGAAGAGGAACCTGTTTATAGTAATGAAACAGAAGAAGAAGAAGAAACTCCCATGGATATTGGAGGAGATCTAGACTTTCCCCCAAGTCCTGTTGCAGAATTGGTTTATTCTAGGAAAGGAAAGGTAGAGGAAATTTTGTCTACTTATGAGGAAGACCAGTCAGTGCCTCACCAAGAAGAAGAGGAAAAGGAAAATGTATCTGAATCGTTTGTTTCTGTTAGTTTAAGTATGAGTCTTTTGATTGGAAGCTCAGCTATGCCGACTGCTGAAGTAGAAAGAGATACAGAAGAAGTTGTACCTGTATCAGAAGATCTTCTAGATGCTGCACCGATGGAACTTGTAGTAGAAGATTCTGATGAAGAGAATCCAGCACTGAATGCTGTTGTGATACATGAGAATTCACCCATTGAGGGGGAGCATCAATCTGTTCTTGGAAATGTTACAGTAGCTGTTGAGTTTGGAGACTGGGTAGAAGACCCAGGGTTTATAGTTTGTGGATTGGATTATCCGGATTCTGATAATGAAATGTCTGTGAATAGACCGAAGACCAATTATGATCTTTCTTCTGAGTTGTTGCCCGATAATGTGGTCATATTTCATGATCTGAATAAGCTGAAAGAGGACCTCAAAACCAGTTTTGTTGAAGAAGTGAAGTTAATGGAAACCTCCCTTGCATCCTCAATTCAATCAATAATGACAGATTCTGTAGTTAGTTTGGCCTCAGTAAGGGGATCTACTGCAGTTGTCCCTAATGATTTTGTCTCTAAATCTGATCTTGAATCCATGAAGAATGAGCTGAAAGAATCATTCAGTGTATCAGTTGCTGAGATGAAGCAAAGCTTTAATGAAGAAATGAAAATGTTAGAGAGATCCTTCGAGCTATCTCTGGCTTGTAATTTATCTTCTTTTGTGTCTGAGCTTATGGAAGAAGTGAAAGAGTGCTAGACTCAGTATTCTAGAATCGAAGCAGATCTTGAAGCTCTCAAGACATCATTTGTTGCATTGGATTCTTTTATGAGCTCCAAGTCTCAAGCTGACAAGGACCTAGCTTATGTGAAGAGTGTAGTAAGCCAGTTTGTCTCGGTGTTTGAAAGTTTCAAAACCTCAGTGAATGATCATGTTCAATTACAGGACTCTCAAGTTCAAAGCCTAATCAGTGGTTTGTCTAAAAGTTTCAAAGAAACTGTTTCCTTCTCTCTTGGCCCTCTCACATCCAAACTATTAGTTGACCTGAATCATGTTCGAGCAATGTTGAAGGAGGAGATTGGTTCTATTTCAACCAGTGGCTCTGTGGACTCATCAGAGTTGAGCCGAGTGGTGCTTTCTACAAGAGATTCTGCTAGAGAAATAATGAAGATTGTTCAAGATTATATGAGAGAAGCCTCTGCCTCTCAGGAAGCCATAAAGAGCAAAGTGGACCACTACTTCACCAGAATTTTCACCAAGCATCAACTCGATCACCACTTCAAGCTGATGTTGGAACACATGAAGCTACCTCCAGTAACTCAAGCTTTTAGAGAACAAGTGATCCAACTAAGACAATTGACTCCTGCTCTGGAGAAATTCATGGAGAACAAAGATGATTTCATCTCTGCTATGGAAAGAGGAGGAGGAATTATTATGGATTTTAGAAATTTGTTGATGCCCTTCTTTCTTGTTGATGTCAGACCAGTCATCGTACCTCCTGCTTTGCCTGCTTCTGCCTCAGCTGTTTCCACAGTCCAGCTGACTCCTGCTCAAGCTATTCGAAGCCTCACACCAATGATCACCCAAAGAACTTCAACCTACAGGCCTGACTCTTTGTCAGTGGCTCAGCCTCCTTTGATCATTTCTGGCATTCCAAAACCCTCACCTGCATCCTCACCACCCGAACCTTCTTCTGATCCCAAAGGAAAATCTCACGTTGAAGATGTGGCTTGATCCAGTGGCCAGGATTTTTTTTTTTTGATAGGAATTCATTTGTATTCTGTTTCTGTTTCTGTAATTTCTGACTGCTCTAATATAGAAGAACTCTTTTTACTTCTCATGTTTTATTTGTCTCCTATATATGCTTTCCCACTTTTTGATTATCACAAAGGGGGAGAACAAAATGAGAGAATAAGAAAGGGGGAGAACAAAATGAGAGAATGAAAAATATTTTCAATGGATAAAAATAACCTTCTTTTCAATTTTATCTCTGATATTATTGTGTTTCTTTTTACCTTCGGTACCTTATGGTTGTTACCTCTGATAACTTATGTCTATATCATACTATTTCTATTATCTCTGATGCTGCTTTCTTTGAGAAAATTGTTTTCAATATTATACTCTTTACTATTATATTTTCACTATGTTAAATGCCCATATCATAAATTGTGATTATCAAAAAGGGGGAGATTGTTGACCTCACCTGTTTTGATAATCTCAATCATGTATTCATATGTGTTGAAAATCTCAATTATGTTTTCATTCTCTATGATATTTTTAAGTATCATTGATCTATACTTTAATTCTTTCAAATCTGTGATCAAACCAATAATAATTTTTAAAATAGTCTTTGGAATATGTTAATCCTCATTTATCCATGTTCATACAAGTTATAAATTGATTCTAACACAATCGGATGTGTTCTGCATAAAACAGATAAGTAATCTGCCTATAGCTACTGATAAAGAGCTACCAGTACCCAGTCTACCGATAGACTTAGTCTACCGACAGACAGAGTCACCGATATACTTAACACAGAGCTACCGATGTGCTTATAAATGTAAGCTACTGACTTACAGACAGCTACCGATACAAACATGGAGCTACCGACGCATGGAGCTACCGACGCATGGAGCTACCGACGCATGGAGCTACCGAGGCATGGAGCTACCGACGTATGGAGCTACCGACGCATTGAGCTACCGACGCATGGAGCTACCGATAAACAAAGTCACCGATACAAGCATATACCAACCGACGCATAGAGCCACCTATAGAGTCAAAGCAACTAATGAAATTGAGCTACCGATGTCCAAGCTACCGATGCTGATTACCTACCAATCACTCGACTCACTGTTTGAATTTCTTTATTTCCTATCTTTATTTAATCTATCCAATGGTCATATCATGTACATTTTAATGATTTGTCAAATGTCTGATAAAGGTTGTCGGATGTCAGGAACCCGTACCTCGTACCTGCAGAAAGGAAATCTTTTCTGTCCCCTGTTGTGAGATAAATATGAGAAGACTACGCTGCCCAACGAGAGGAGAGTGTGGTGGATGGAATATACCAAAAACACAAGAACGAGAAGAATCAAGAAGCTCATAAACAATCAAGCATACTCGAGAAGTGTTCTGTGCATATAAGAAGAACACTGAAGAACTTCAATGACTACATTTTCACTGTCTGTGAACCTGGAACATACGACACTCTGTTTCTCAAACAGAAACGAGAAGAGGACTCAGATTCACTTCTGATCGAATCCAAAGGAGTCCAGAGCTACACTGAAATCACTAGAACCATTTCTAAACTCTACATCTCTTGTTCTGTGATTTATTATTATACTTTTCGAGTAGTGTGTGTTATCTGTTGTATCTAACACATACACTGTCTCCTGTACTTAAACTGGAGGATTTGTAAATCCTTACCAAACTCTTTCATTCTTTCTTTCCCACGAATAACAGTGGTAGAGGTCGTGTGTGACCTGGACAGCTGGTTGCTGTTGTACTGTTTCCCACGAAGAACAGTGGTAGAGGTCTTGGACCTGGACAGTTGTAAACTGTTGAACCCCGATCCAGGGTGTGGATCATTTTTATATAAACTTTTGAGAGGACTAAGTCTCGGCTTGAGACTGAACCTCTTGGTTACATTTGTTGTTCCATCTCTTTCAAAGTTTTATTCCACTGCTAATCACTTTAAAACCAATACTATTTTTAAAGTCACTTTGATAATTAAATTAGCAAGTGTTTATGTTAAGTGTAGATTAGTAAGTTAGTTTCAAAAGATAATCACACACTCCTGTGTTGATTAACTGGGAATTAATCCACCCCTTGAGAATCTAACAGAACCTCTACTTTAATATAAATTCACTACAGTTTAATTTATTATTTTATTTGGGGGTCTTTAAGACAGTGTTTTTAAATACAGAAATTTTAATTGGTACTCAATTCACCCCCCTCTTGAGTAAACCACTCCGACCAACATCGTGGATTCGAGTTGTATCTCATGCGGATGAACCGCCTCTCCCTTTGCTATATAAAGAGAGGTCCAGAGTTGGGTGCTACTTGCTGAATTTTTGTTGAATAATCGAAGTCCCGCGGAGCACCCTTGTGCTACACGTAGTGAATCCCCACGCAACCGCTTGCGCGGCAGTTTGTCTCGGAGCTCCCCTTTGCTCCGAAGGATCTGTTCGCGCTACTCCTTGCGTGGAATAGGTTAGAGAATCCCTACGCGCATCCCTTGCGCGATAGGAGGTTTCTTGCACGGCAGTGCCATCTGCGCGCCCCACGGTGCTTGCACCTTGCACGGCTATCCTTGTACCCTACGCGCCCGAGCCATCTTGCACCCTTTGAGGCTTGCATGACTCGTGGCTCAAGAATACTTGCATGGAATTGCACCTACGCGGCAGTAGAGAAGTTTTTACTCACACCACTCGTGCGCCTCCTTTGGTGTTTGGGTGGAATAGTGGAGGAAGTCCGAGAACTTTGTGCATATGAAAAGTGAACAAGAATAAGGCCGAGGCACCTTAAGTGAGTGTGAAGTGGAGAACCCAAGACTTGCACTTTTTTGCAATTGAATAATAGGTCGTGTGAAGGCCAAAGAAACACCTACGGGTAGTGTATGTGCAAAATATGAAGACCGCACTTAAGTTGTGTGTGTGTCTAAGTAAGTGAAGAAGGTAAAACCTAAGTGTGCACTAAAAGTGTAAACACATAGAGGAAGAAGAGGACATCCACACTAAAGTATAACACAATTTTATGTGTGTAAACAATTTGAACAAAGTGTGTGAAGTTCAGAGATGGTGTGTGCTAAAATGAATTACACCCTTTGTGGGTTTATTGCACCAAGTCAAGAAGAAAGGGAGTGCATGCTTGCATGCATGCATGTGCACACGTGAACAAAGACAAATCAGGTTGTGTGCATTTGAGTTGTCCAAGAACAAGCATTCTTGAAGAATTTGAGAATCCATGCTATCAGTTCATGAGGAAGTAGAGTTGTCGTGCACTCAGTGCATGAAGATGAAGTGAAGTCAGACTGAAGCCAGACTGAAGTAAAAGATATTATTTGTCTGAGTTTTCAGTAGTTTGAGAAGAGCCTGATCAACAGAAGTGATCAGATGTATTGAGCAAGACCAACAGACCTTATCAGAGGCTGTTGAAGATTCTTGAAGAGAGAGAGAAGCCAGGTCATCCTTAGAAGAAGGAGATAAATCCTGAGCAAGACGAGGAGTCTTGTTCATCACAAGTGAGCAGAAGAAGAGAGCAAGGCCAGCAGCCTTTATCCCAGGCTGCTGAAAATACTTGAAGGGCTTGAAGAGCAGAAGAGATACTCGTGTGACTCGTGGAGCCAGGGGAAGCCCCCTGTGAGACTCATGGCGGAATAAGTCTTCAGTGGGATTCTGGAGTAGGCCAGTGGGACTCTGGAAACACTGTGGGATGCAGTATAAAGACCCTCCTATGGGACTCAAAAGAGATACAGTGGGACTCTGTATCGACAATTGTAATACTAACCGATTATAATGGAGAAACCATGTTGGGGTGTATAACCAACATGGCAAGGACGTAGGCCTTTGGTGTCGAACCTTGTAAATCCTTATGTCCAGTTCCTTTTCATTACTGCATCACTCGGGAAAGGTTGTGAGATACAAGAAGTGTGGATCGAGGCTTTAACCAGCAATTGAGGTTTAATTGAAAGGAATCAATTAGTAAAAAGATTTAAAGGTATCACTGATTCACCCCCTCCCCCTCTTAGTGATTCACACTGATCTGGGCACTTTATCATTGTTTCATATGCATGATTTAATTTCGGTACATATATTACAACATGAGAAATAGATAAGTGTGTTTTTTTAATGACCAAACATGATCAATAGGGGATTTAGTTTTAGTTGTCCATACCCGGATTCACCCCCCACCCCCTCAGGGTAATTCATCCTAATGTACATAACAATTGGTATCAAAGATAAAGGTAAAAGGTAGTGGTTATCACTCAAGTATAGAAACTTTCGGTGGTGAATCACAAAGTAATTATAATCATTGATGGAAATAATTTTCAACTATAGAAAAATCAGATTCAATGCTACTCCCAATCATTTTGAAATAATGTTTTTACAATGGCTATGCATGGAATATCAGTCGATATCAATAGCGGTTCTTAATCAGAAGTGGTAAGAAGATAATTGATTGATGAAACAAAAGGAATAATTTTTTAGGGGGATCTTTATCTTATGAAATTTATAAGAAGGTGATTTCATGTAAAACATCACAATTAATGTGGGAAAATCTACTATATATTTATGATGGATACTCAAAAGTCAGAGATGAAAAGGTGCTTGTTCTATGGAACAAATATAAGGACCTTATAATGCACCCTAATTAGTATGTTGACAGGTTATTTGTTAGAATAAATGTGGTTGTTGAAGACATGGATGGTCTTCGAGATTTTATTGAATATATAGTAATTTTGAAGCTTATCTTGAGAAAACAACCCCCATGATTCAATCTGAAAGATTCAATGTTAGAAGATATTGATTCAAAAGAGATGACATGGGATAAAATTCATAGTACGCTTATCGTATATGAAATGTGAAATGAGGACAATGAAGATGTGGAAAAGGGAAATCCAAAGAGGTGGAATTCAAGGCCATGAATAATCTATTCATTGAAAATGGACAAAAATATTATGAGACTGAGGAGGTAATATCATTTATTTCTTCCAATCTCCAAAGCAAAAAATAGAATATAAAAGGGACACATGCATTTTCATGATTTTAATGTGGAAAGGTTGGACATATTATAGTAAGGTGATTGACGATGTTACAAGAATATAATGAGAATGAAGTTGAAATTCCTTTGAATGAGTCATCAGCCTATGTTAAAGAGAAGAAACAGCATAAGAGAAATTATTTCAAAAAGAAGAATTTTTTTTCAAGAAAATATTAAAGTTTAGAATAATCTGAGGTAGAAGAATTGTAAGAATTTAAGGATCATGAAGCAGATGGTATGATGGAATTTTTCAAAAATTATTTTGTAAAAGAAGATACCGACAATAAATAAGGTTAACTTGAAGGAAGACTTGACCTTTAGTTCAAACATGAAGTTACTCATGAGGAAATATATGTTTGAAGTGATACAATGTAGAAATCCAACAAAGTGGTTCATGATGCCAAACTATATATCCAACAACAAGAAGAAGAGAATTCTGAGATGAATAATGAAAATGAAAAATTGATGTCTTCAATGCCAGAGATATCATATATGGTTGTTGAGTACAAGCTCATAATTGAAGAATAGAAAATAGATATAGATATTTTGACTAAAATGAGAATAGATCAAATCAAACATATCAAACAAATTGAATGGGAAGTCATCGGTCTACAATAAATATCTAATGATATAGAAAAACGGTTGACTTTGGGTAGAACAACAATAAATAAAATAAAACATTCAACAAAGAAGAGGGATGTTCAGCATTGTGTTCCTGAAAAAAAATAGTTATATCAAATCAATAAGTCTGGAATAGGGATTGATCAAAGACAACATCTAGTAGTGGTTGAAGTCAGACCACAAGCACCCACTCTGAGATTGAAATTTGATTTGGAAATGAAGAAGAATCAGAAGATTCAAAGAACCCAAGGGTTAACTAGTGGTGTAGTACTGCCACACAGGAATGTGTCTCACATCAGATTTTATTACTGCTAAAAAATGGGACATTCAAAAAATATGTGTTCTATTTACAAGAGATATAGAAGGGCACAAAAACAATTGTGGAAGCCATAAAAAGCACAATATTCTAGAATATCATTTGAGGGTCACTATTTTGGTGCATAGGATTTGGGATGATGTCTAGATATTGTACATCAACCATGCAAAGGAATGTGTCGAAGAAGAACCCATGTACTCTCAAGGAGAAAATCAGAGAATCAACAAGTGAGAAGAAAGTAAAAAAATCAATTTTTAGTATTGCAGGATGAAGATGGTCCATCATACACTAATGAAGATAAATATTATCAATATGTACCATGTATGAATCCATAAACATGGATCAAGAAGAAATGAGTTAAGTGAGAAGTTATTGCAAATATTTCTTTTAAAGAATTAAATCACATTGGAATATGGGTTGTCAACAGCAGATGCACCTCTCATATGATAGGAAATAAAAAACAAGTAATTGGTATTAGGTATGAAAATGAAGGTATTTTGAGATTTGGTGATGCTGAGGGCTAGAAAATCATAAGCTCCAGAAAATCTACATTTGGGGGGGAAGTACATGAGGCATGTAGATGTCCTTTTTGTTGAAGTACATAGTCACAACATACTATGTGTTAGTAAATTTGGTGACATAGTACATGTCATTATTTTTCCCAAAAACTGTGTCTATTCAAGGGAAATATTGTGATTTTGTTTATCAAGGAAAGAATATGAAAGTGAATTTCTAACTTGTATCTCTAGAAGAAGATATGGGTTGTTTTTCAAACAATGAAGAAAACAAATTGTTGAATAAACTTCTTGTCCACTTAAGTAAAACGTCCTTAAAATATCTGGTAAAATATGATGCAACTTGAGATCTCCCTAGATTATCATGTGATCATACCCATACTTGTGATTCTTATCAATAATGGAAGATCATTTGAAATACATATTAGCTAATGAAGCATAAGACAACAAAATTTTTTGAGTCAGTGAATGTTGTTGTATGTGGGCCTATTTGTTCAAGGTATATTGATGGGAGGTGATATTATAATCTCTTCATTGAGGATGATAGAAAAATGGAATGGGTTTCAATAATCACTCTCAAATATGAGGTATTTAGTTTCATAAAAACATATTGAATGTATATTGAGAAGATGTTGGGTTGGACAATTCAGAAGATCCAAATAGACAATGGAACAGAGATCACAAATATACAAGTGGAGGAATATCTTTAAAACCTGGTATTAGGCATCAGGTACCAACCATATAAACTCCAAAATAGAATTGTGTGGTTGAGAGAAGAAATACAATTATCAATAGCATGGCTAAAACGATTCTCACTGAGAAAGTTATTCTAGTGAAATCATCTAATGACGTAGTTATCACAGTATTCTACATATCAAATAGGGCACTACTGTGTCCAAAATAAGGGAATACTCCATATGATCTGTAGTATGGAAAGAATCCTTAATTGAAGTACTTTCTAATCTTTGAATGTACGTGTTTCAATATCAACATGGAGAAACACAAGAAAGTTGAATCCCATGAAGATGAAAGAATATTACTTGGCTACTCAAACAAAATCAAAGAATATAATTTCTTGAATAAGTAGAAAAGAAAGATTGATGAAATCTAAGATGTAACCATAGTGGAGAATGAAGAAAATCTTTTTCCAATACATGATCAGTATCTAGAGGATTTTGATAAAGAGATAAGAAGATCAGGGGATGCCCTAGTTCCAAAGGCAGATTCAGAAGAAGAATAAAATGATGAGAAGGATGAGAATTAGTCAATGTCGGCATATAGATCATCAATAATAGCTAAAATTGATAGATAGAACATAATTGGTGATCATATAGCACTAGTTCATAAAAGTAAGATGAAGTCTCTATAGAAAGCATTATAATTATCATTGGTATACCCTAAATGTTTTAGTGAAGAATACAAATATTAGAATTGTATTAATGCTATAAATAAAGATCTTGACCGAATTGAGATTAATTTGGCATGAGAGATTGTATCAGTGCCAGAAGATAAGAATGTTATCGGGATTATATTGGTCTCTCACAACAAAATGAATGAAGTTGGTGTTGTGATTAGAAACAAAGCATGAATTTTGTTAAAAGGGTACTCTCAGATACAGGGTATCGATGTTGATGAGACATTTTCACATGTTTCAATGCTAGATATAATCATATTATTCTTGGTTGTAGATGTGTAAATAAATTCCATGGTTTTCTATATGGATGTCAAGTCAGAATTTCTAAATGGGGTTTTGTAAGAACAATTTTAAATTGATCAAATATATGGTTTTCTAATTCATAATGATGAGTATAGGTTTTGTAGACATAGTATGGATTAATCTGGGATGAAAAAAGAAACAGGAACATGTTATTCAAGGCAAGAACAGTTTATGATGAAGCTCAGTTTCCATTATGGTGGATTTGATTACATTTTATATGTGAAAAATTAAATTAATAAATGGATGATGGTTCTGGTATATGTCAATGATATAATATTTGGTGGATCGTAAGGGGTAAAATTCGGACATTTTTTTAAATTCATGAAAATTGAGTTTGAAATGTCAATTATTGGTGAGATTACATTTTCCATTGGTGTAAAGTATACACAAGGAAGGAATAACACATTCATTTGTCAATATAAATATGCATGGAAGGTGTTGAGATGGTTTGGAATGGAAAATGTCAAGGAGATTATGACTCTAGTGTCTCCCCAGATGAAACTGTTGTGAGATGATGAAGAAAAGGCAGTTAATACCACATAGTACAAGAAAATCATTGGATGATTATTGTACTTGACCATGAAAAGGAATGATATTTTCTTTTCCACATGACAAGTAGTGAGATATCGAATAAATCATAATGAAAGACACATTCTTAAAGTGAAAAGAATACTTCAGTATATCAAGGGAACACTACACTTTGGTTTGATGTATAATGATAAATCTTAGCCACAGTTATTGGGATAAACATATGTGGATTGGGTCGGTTCAGCAGATGACATGAAATCAATGTCAGGATATTTTTTCAATCCTGGTGGATTGTGTATTTCTTATATCCATATGAAACACGATTTCATTTCATTTAGAACTAGAAAATCTAGGTATATTGCAACCAAGGAATCTTGCATGCAGTTATTATGGATGAATCAGTAGCTTGATGACTTGAGAGTAGAAGTTAAGTCTCCTGTTGGAATACATAGTGACAATTCAAGTGCTATAAAGCTTATAAAAAATATATTCCATCACTCAAGGACAATGAAAATTTAAATAAAATATCATTTTATCAAGGAGAACGTGGATGAAGGGATTTTGAAGTTGGAGTATGTACCTATAGAACTATATATTTTAGACAGTATGACAAATTCCATACACAAATACCCATTCTAAAGGCATTGATGGTATCTGGGATTCCATTCTACTTCTCAAACATGAAAATGTGTGGAAGGGGCCCACCCCCTCTCCCTGAGATATTGTGTATTTTTACCTAATTTAATGATATGTGTTCTTTACAATCTTGCAAAACACCAAAGAGTGACCTTTGGGTTCATTGATGGAAGGAGGGAAACTATGTCTATTTAAGGTGGAGAAAATGTCTTCGTCAAGACACCGAAAAAAGCAGACAGGTGGAAGTGTGATATAGGGGAGCAGCAATATAGAGAGAGAAGCTGGCTAATATGATGAACAACCTGGTGGTAATTCCCCAGTGTTATGATTAAATAGTCATCAAATCTAATTATTCTAGATGTGATCGATCAAATAAAATATATCACAATAGTTTAGTATCATGATGAAATCTGTTTTTTTTAATGAATTGTTTTAAAAAAGGAAGTGATTCATTTATAAACTTTTAACTTTACTCTTATTTATCACGCTGAGAATTGCTCATGTGTGTTTAGACTATGTGTTGTGTAAATCATTGATTGTAGTCTGAATCACAAGAATATAATTTAGGATGAATATGGATGAAGCTACATTGATGTATCAATTTTTGATTGAGATTTCTACAAAACCAAAGGGGAAGATTATTTGGTAGAAAACCCTCAAGGTATCATTGAAGCATTTTTTAGTTTTTTTCATTTGTTATCAAAGAGGGTTTTAATGAATGGTGGTGGATTTATGAGAGATTGTAGACACGGTATGTTAAAGATTATTCAAGACTAAGGGATGGATTCCCTAGAAGCAGTACAAAAAATTTCGTACATAAGGTGACACTGTTTCCTAGTGATTTCATTATTTTTGGTCTCAAAAATTTTGATGTTGGCCAAGCATTGTCAAAAGTGGATTTTCCAGAATTAATCATCAAAATATGGTAAAGACATTAATTTTTCAATGATGGTCTTTTCTATGTGTTTTTCTTGAAGGATCAAAGAATTCTAATGGTGATCTTTGCAATTATGACATATCTTTGAGAAAGTGGTTCTCTTTGATGGCCATGTAAAAATATAGATAATTAATGAATTTTGTGAAGACTGGGTTTTTGAGAAGGGTGGTTTGTGATAGAGTGAGTGTTTTTTATGGTGATCTTAATGATAATGAAAAATTTTCATCAAAGTGGTTTTCAATGAAGTCCTAGAAAAAATATAACAAATGCACATATTTCATGGAGACTGGGCTTTCGCGAATGGTGGTTTGCGAAGGCATGAAGGTTTGTGACTGAGTGATCTACCATTATGAATTAAATTACTAATTTCATTGCAAATGTGTATTTCCCTGAAGGACATATAAAAATAAAGCTTAGGCATAAGTTTCACGAAGAAAGGTATCTCACAAAGGGTGGTTCTCGAAGACATGGAGGTATATAATGGTGGAATATTCAGTTATGAATAGGCTTACTGAACAACACAATTGTATTTGATGGAACTCTATGTAGTTAAAACCATCATCTTGATGGAGAAATTTTCATGGAGCTTGGAGAAATAGAGAGCATTGAAAAGGAAACTATTGAGCTTCATGAAATGAAGATGATGTGGTCGGATGCTTCAAGAATCATTGGAAACGCCTATAAATAGGCCTCTACCCCCTTTAAATGAGCATTAAAACATAATGAAAATATTAAGTCTCTAGATTCAGGAAGTTTTTTATAATTGCGGTAGGTAAATACATTCTCGAAGGGTTTAAAAGCCTACCGAATTTTCTTTGTGAAATGGAATTTATTTATGAAAGCTCGGTAAGCTTTATGGGAAAAGAAAGAGCTTCATGAATTATATAAAAATCCAACTTAATGTTATGATTTTTGTGAAAGTAAATGAGTTATACGAAGCCTGTTTCATCTTCTCGAAGGGTCATCGTGAAAAGATCCCCGAGGAAGTTTTAGGGAAGAGTTATTTTCCAGTAATATGTGGTAAATTGATATTCATCAGTGGAGGAAATTTGTACTTAAATATAGAATATATACATAGTTGAGGATTCATTCATTTTAGATAATTAATGAAAATACAATTTCATAAAATGTGACTGGATCCATTCCAAAAGTAGTGAGCGACGGAAGAGGAAGATGATGACACCTTTCACCAGCAGTGAGCCAGATAAAGGGGAATTGGGAGTGACCCTTGTGAATGAAGTGAGCAAACCCTAAACCATGTAAATTTGGTGAGTCTAGGAATAAAAGATCTAGCACAAACAGTGTAATCATTATTGGTAGTGACTCTTAGTGATATTAGAATATCAACACATGACTGGTGTATGCTACTTGGATGTAGCCCAGTGAGGGTGAACCAGGAATAATTGTTGTGTCTTGTTCATGATTTAATATTTGTACAAATATTGTTATATGATAAAGAGAAAAGTTTAATTTTTAATGAAAAAACAACATTAAAATGGGTTTTAGATTTAATTGTCAATACCCTGATTCACCACCCCTAGGGTATTCAGCATAGTGAACCTATAAATTGGTATCATAGGTAAAGGTTCAAAGGAAGTGGTTTTCTCTCTTGTAAATTAAATAGAGGAGGTCAATCATAAAGGAACACCAATATCTGATGGAAATAATTTCCAAATATGGAAGATTTGAAATCAAAACGACTTCTGATTATTGAAAATGGTTGTTTTTACTACATCCATTCTCGGAATATCATCCCAAATCATTATTGGTAATTTATCACAAGAAAAAAAATTAATTGGATGTTGAGGCCAAAGGAATCAATGTATTAGTGGGATCTGTATCCAATGAAATTTATAAAAAGGTGATTCTATGTAAAACATCACATGCTATGTGGGAAAATATTCTGAATATCTATGAGAGAAACTAAAAAGTAAGAGAAGAAAAGTTACAGTTTCTCTGGATCATATATGTGGATCTCAGAATGATATTTAATGAGTATTTTGACTCATTATTTGATTGAGTAAATGTGGTGGTGGAAGACATGCATGGTCATGGAAAAGTTATTTAATATATAATAATTATGAATTGTATCTTGAGAAAACTTCTACCATGATTCAATCAGAATGTTTCATTATTATATGATAATGATCTGAAAGAGCAGACACTGGATAACATCCATAGTACCCTTGCCACATATGAAATGCAAAATGATGATAATGAGGTTGTGGAAAATGGAAAAATCTAAAGAGGTGTCATTAAAGGCCTTGAAGAATCTCTTCCTTGAATATGGATAACATTATGAATGGATTTATGAGGTAATGTCATTTATTTCCTCTAATATCTAAAGGGGAAAAGGATAGTTCAAATGGAAACTTCCACTAGCATGCTTTTGATGTGAAAATGTTTGACATCTTGTAGCAAGGTTTCAAAAGAAGATTCAAGAAGAGGAATAGTATGAATTTGAAATTTAGGTGAAGAAGTCATCCACCTACATGAAAGGGAAGAAATAGCTAAAGAAAAATTTCTTCAAAAAGAAGAATCTACTTTCAAGAGAAGATGATACTTTAGAAGAATTTGAGGTAGATGAATTGGAGGAATGTAACAATCATGATGTTGATTCTATGTTGTCATTTTTTTGAAATTAAATGGTAAAAGAATAGATAGATAATGAAGAAGGAGAATTTGAAAGATGGTTTGACATTAGGTTGGACCTAAATCTCCTCCTAAAGAAATATATGGTAGGACAGATAAAATGAAGAAAGAAAACAAAGTGGTTCGTGAATCCAGACTATATATGCAGCTGTAGATGCCGAAAAAGTCCGTTGCTCCTAAAACGAAGTTTCGGAAGAGGAAAGCGAAGTGATATTTGGAGTCAGAGGCCCGTTTCGGAGGGCCCGGAGATGGTTCGCGAAATTTAGGAGGGCTGCACGCAATGCTTGGCTGCCACGCGCAATCCGCCCGGGATGCGCGCAAAACACCGGGGCGGCGCACTATTTTGCGCGCCCCAGCCCACGTGCTGCGCCAATTTCGCGCCAGGACCCCTATTTCACCCCCGCCCATTGAATTGCGCGCCGGAGACAGGATTCCACGCCCGGGGTTGCCTATAAATATGAGGCGACCCCCGATGTTTGAAAAGATGCTGGAATTCCAACCGTCTCTCGTGTTCGCAATCGGCTTCATCCACGCGCAAAGGATGGTTTTCAGGTAACCCTCTATTTCGTGAAAACTCGCCCTGGGGTTCGCCTTTGTGCGCAACCCCACTGGCCCCCTTTATTTTCCGAACTCCTCCCAATTGGGGCCTTTGCGCGCAAAAGATTCAGCTTGCGCGCAATTGCCCCCGGGTGCGCGCAATCCAGGACGATTGCGCGCACCCCCCCATTTTTAGTTTCCATTCCTTAAGTAATTGGCTATTGCCCCCATGCACTATCTGAATCCCGGTGCGCACAATTCCTTTTATCCACATGCAATGTCCCAGCCCAATTGCACACCAGGGCTCCTCATTGCGCGCCGACCCGCGGTATTGCGCGCCAAGCTCCTCTTTTGCGCGCAAGCTGCCAGGGTCGCTTCTTTTTACCCCCCGAGGGTACCCGCCTGTGTAGCACCCAATGATCTCCATTCCAGGCGCGCGCATTCTGCTTTGTCTTCTCGTGCGGCCTTCTAGGCTCGCGCGAAGTGACATGGACCCGTCGGTAACCCTCCGATTGGTCCAACACGACCTCAAACTGTTTCGTCCTACCTGACATTAAACTGTGTATGGTCCGAGCTCTAAGACCTAAAACTAAGATCATTCGTCCAGCATGACGTTAAACTGCCCTTCATCCTGCATGACAGTAAACTGCACTACATCCGAGCTGCAAGACGTTAAACTGCCAAGCATCTTCGTCTTCAACACATGACGTTAAACTGTACTTCGTCCGGCAAGACGTTAAACCGTCCACTTCGTCCTCAACACACGATGCTAAACTGTACTTCGTCCGGCAAGACGTTAAACCATCCGCTTCATCCGATCCCGTGCCTTGCACGAAGGGTCCCCCCGGTTTGGATGTAGCCCCCACCCGCTCGTCTCTGCAGGGATGTCGGGGCTGCCCCCTTTCTAGGGACAATTTATTGGAGTGGCCTTCGCCCATGGGGGTAGGGCATTACAAGCCCCTAGTTTTTTGTGGGGGGTTGCACCTGTGTACATCCATCGTGCTTCCCCACTGCCGAAGCCAGTAGAGGGCGTGACAGGGATCGAGGTGTCTATCATCTTCTGCCGAAGTCCCTCTCCAACTGAGCTTTGCCGCACCTGGGACTCCTCAGAGTGTAAGCCCCAAACACCATCGTCCAGCAAGATGTTAAACTGTGATCCGCCACTTCGTGCGTGCTGGTCCGCTCCGCCCCACTTCGTGCGTGCTGGTCCGCTCCGCCCTACATCGTGTGTGCTGGTCCGCTCCGCCCGACTTCGTGTGTGCTGGTCCGCTCCCCCTTACTTCGTGCGTGGTGGTCCACTCCGCCCCACTTTTGTGCGTGCTGGTCCGCTCCGCCCCACTTCGTGCGTGCTGGTCCGCACTGCCCCACTTTGTGCGTGCTGGTCCGCTCCGCCCCACTTCCTGCGTGCGGGTCCGCTCTGCCCCACTTCATGCGTGCTGGTCCGCTCGGCCCCACTTCGTGCGTGTTGGTCCGCTCCGCCCCACTTCGTGCGTGCTGGTCCGCTCCGCCCCACTTCGTGTGCGCCGGTCCGGTTCAATCATCCACCCGGCCGTTCCATCCCCCTCTGTGTGTGGTGGTTCGTTTCAATCCTCCGCCCGGCAGCCTCGACCTCCTTGTGAGTCGTCTTGCCATCGTCCAGCATGACGTTAAACTGTATATCCGAACAACGTTGACTTTGATCCGCGCTAACGCACGGTACGTAGGAAGCCTCTACAAGGTCCAAGATCTTCACTCCATTATCCATCCTGATTCTTACCCGGGCCGCCACATCCCAGTGAGATCATGCCACTTCACTCCACTCCACTTCACTCGGGAAGCCGCCTATGTGCTGGCCCCACTGTCGGAGGTTCCCCTTAAGGGTTTATGTCTTTTGATCCACTCCTAGTGTTGATCGGTGTGATGTCGTCCCCACTGGACGTTAAACTCACAGCATACCCTGTGTTAAACATGGGAAGATGAGGAAAACCTCAGGTGACATAGTTCCCCGCACCCAGCGCAGGATGCCTTAGGCCTACACGCCTTCAAGAAGCCTTATTACAAGGGACGGAAGGCTAACATGCAAGCCACGGCGTCAAGACACACCGCCAACACCGAGAGCAATCGATCTCCTCACCGTAGGTTGCTGCCCCGACCAGACCCCTTGGAGCGTCTGGACGGAAGCAGCGTAATTAACTGGTGTCCATGAAGATATGGCGCCAGGAACGAGATTCATGAACATTCTTAAATCTATGATGGAAACCCGGATTAGGTGACAAGTTCCGAGGAGACGTCCACGGAAGGTGAAGCCGACATCCCATCATCCCGGTTTCGAGCAAGGTGCAGAAGTCCCTGAACAAGGAGCGGATGTCGCCCGCCTTTGGAAAGCGGGAATGCAGGGTCACAAGCCGCACGTCCTCCCCCCGGGTCGACGGACGCACGCGCGAGCGCGCCCTGGCGAAAACGTGTTTGCATGAAAGCACCGGCACCGGATTCGCCCCGAAATAGAAAATGGTGAACCCGACATGAATCTCTTCTCCTAAAATACGGAGACCGATAGCTTTCAGAGGTGTTAGAAGACCCGCATGTTGCCCGGCCTAGCATTTAGCACCGGGGCACGAAACCCGCCAGGCACTGGGGTATTCAGGATATCGGGCACTCCGTCTCATGACGTCGACGGCCTGGATTCCCCCCACGGAAGGCGTTGCGGCACTGGACGGTTGGTTGTCGATTCCTTTTCCTGTGAGTATTAATGGGTTCATCTCCCTGCTTTCAGGAATCAGGCCACCCAATCCAGTGCCCGATCGTCGCCCGCCCACTGGCGCAGGGGCAGGGGAAACACCGATGCGGCTACTCCGCGTGGTCCCGCCCATTCCGCAGCCATCCCGACTCTCATGTCCCGATGCCAATGTCGGGCACGAGTGGAAGAGGATTCCCACCTTGGGACCCTAGCACCAGCGGCCACTTTGGCCCGAGCCACTGTTGGCTCTAGCTACCAGGCCCCTGCGGATGCTGAGCAGGGGCACTTCTATGCCCGACCCGGATTGAGGCACCGACCACCACAAAGGCAGGTTGGGTTGACCCCCCGATTGCCGGCACAAGCAATAGACACCACGGACCACCTCATGGTAGTGCTGTTCACCACCAGGATTTACTCCGTGTGGCCGATCTAGGAGGCATGGGTCATCCCGCCTTTCGATCCTGGCCCGGAGGCCTGCCCGGGGTCATCCCTTCTACCGCTGGCTGCGAGTACGGACCCACTGTGTATCCGGTCTCTCACCCACGTGGAGGTCCTCCCCACGTCCCATTTGATATCTGCCCCGGTGCTCCTCGCACCATAGTTTCCAGTCCTCTTGGCCCCAGCACCAGTGCGGCCGGAGGATGCCCGGACAGGAATCAACCCTGCCCTGAAGAACCACCCAGGGGCAGGAAGGCGAGGCGTCGACGTCGTGGGAGGAATGCTAGGGAATTCCGGACAGAAATCCAACCGGTCCGTTTCTCTGACTCGGAGGAAGAGTATGATTCTGCGACAGAGCCTTCCCCCCAGTCCCTCCAGTCAGGGGCAGGGACAAGAATGCGGAACGTCAGCCTCATACTTCCCAAGAGCGAGATCGATATGATCCCCGCCTCTCTCCGAAGGTATATCCGGAGTTGCGAGGGCCTGGTAGACCCCCAAGAATCAAGCTTGCGGTTGGTGTCGGCCCCTCCGGAAGTGCCTTCCGCCTCGATCAGAGAAGTCGGAGACCTTTTCTAGGGACCGACGGCAGAGCCACGATCTAGTGCACCCTCGGTGAGCACCGATGCTACGGAGGGATGTTCGCTCGCCGGCCCGTCCTATCGTGATGTGGTAGCCGGGGCACTGCAGCCTTTAGAGGGCGGCCCGAGATATGGAGGCCAATCGGCCTGCTCACCGTATTCACCGCCGACCAGCCCAGCGACCTGCCTCGGCACCACTGCCGGCTCCCCGGCCATTCCCCGTTGCTGAAGGGGACTAGCAAGACCTGGATCCCGAGTTTGAGTCATGGAGCTTCTGGACCATCCTTGCAGAGGCCCACTTCCCTGATAAGTTTTGGCCAGTCGTAGGACCAGACATTGATGCACCAGAATTGCTCACCCCGGATGAGTTCGAATGCTTCTTCCGAACTCTCCGAGAGACTCACTCCCATCTTCACCGCCTACAAATGTCATATCCCAGGAGTCAAGCACACCTGGAGGATATTGGTGAGCAGTGCCGTCAGATCGACTTGGCCACGCTCCCCGCAGTTCGTCACCCTAGGTCATTTGGGCACCACAGGGCCCTCCAACAACGATGCGTTGAGTGTTTTCAAATAATCCTCAAGGTTATCGAGGAAGACACCCCCCACGTGTACATCCGTGGATGGGGGCGGTACGCTTACCTACGCTTCAGTGTGATTCGCCGACATCCCAACTCACTGGGCGACCCTGAGGGTACCTCCCCAGGGACGAAGACGGTCAATATGGCTGACATGTTGGGAGAGGGGAACGGTTTGGAACTTCTCGACGGGGATTCTCCCCCCGAAGACAAGCCGCCGCTAGATCCATCAGTGAGAGTTACTCGTCATCAGAGGAACCGCCTGGGTCTCCCCACACCCATTGAAGCACTGATGTTGAGCCGAAACTTCAGCAAAGGTAAAGAGCACGGAGGGGCTGTAAAGCCCGCCGACCCATCTGCCTCCATGCAGAGGGCAGATGAGGATCCCGAGAATGCCACGCTATGTCAACAGCTTGCCGAGCAGAAGAAGCTGGTTGACCAGCTCCTCGCCGAGCGCGCTGCAGAGCGGCGGCCTGACTACGGTGATCCTAGGCCAGGACATCAGGGACAGGAACAACTACTCCTCGACGAGACTCTCTCATGCAACCATGATTATTCCGTGTTCGCTGACAGAGGAGAGGTCATTGCCTATGGAAAGAGGGCGCGGTATGTTTCACCACACCCTCCTGAGTGGCGTGACTACCTGAGAGACCCCGCTCGGATTCCTCCCACTGTCCCAAGGGACGCTCCACCCGCCGTCCCACGAGCCGCCGAGTTCGATGACCCGGTTGACGACCCAATTGGAGGGCCAGACAATGCGCTCGTGGTTAAAGATCCTTTCCAGGACTGGAACCCGTGTCCGGATGATCCGATGGCGGCACTCATTGCCCGCTTGGAAGCCTTGGAGACTCGGCAAGTGGCGATCCCACCGGACGGCAAGCCATACCCAGCTTGGGTGGATGACATTCCGGAACCTCCGGGATTCGTGAACCCCACTTTCGCCCCCTTCAACGGGACTGGAGATCCGCCACAGCATTTGGCCCACTTCAACTCGAGGTGCGCGCCTTTGTTCGGGACTCTGGCGCAGTAGTAGGCCGCCAAGCTCTGTTGCTTTGTCCAGACACTGGAAGGACCAGCATTTGTCTGGTACAGCCAGATCCCCATCAGATCGATAACTAGCTGGGAGGACCTTCGTAAGAAATTCCTCTACCAGTTCAGTTCCACGACCTGGAAGACGAACATCGCAGACCTGTTCAAGCGCAAGCAAAGGCCTGATGAGCGAGTCGTGGATTTCGTCACCCGATGGAAGGGTCTCACGTATTCCCCTGACATGCCGTTGACTCAGGAGGAGTTGCTGACAATGTGCGTCGGGAACGTCAATACCGAGCTGGTCCCATCCTTGATAACTCAGAATTACCCTGGAGGGTTCAAGGACTTCTCCGACAATGCTCAACATCTTGAGGAAGCCCTACAACAGGCCAGTCAGGCACGCCCGCTGCCTCCTATGATCCCTGCAAGGAGAGTCAGTAGGGCTGAGCCCGCTGCTGTTGTGCAGATAGAGGCTCCTAGGCAGTTGGAGTTGCTGCCGGTAAAGCCAGCTCCGCAGCCTTGCAGGAATCCGCCTCCACAGGCACAGTTTCCGGCCCAGCAGCGACCGCCTCAGAACCGGTCGGCCCCTCCGCGTAATGTACCGCCACCACCCAGGAGAGATAATCAGTGTCTACCTCCTCAGCAGGCCCCTCTGGCACCTCGTCAAGACCATGCTCCCAGGGCCCCGCAATACCTGACTTACTCATTTCACGAGGATCAGGTCCCCGGTTATTTCTGAAGCGCCCTGGAGTAGAGGATTGTGCGACTGCCTGAGTGTTGGAAGACAGAGGAGGCACATCTCACTGACCACCCCAACTACTGCCCCTACCACCAGGCCATAGGGAACACCATCTGGTGGTTCTATGTGTTTAAGGACTGGCTCCAAGACCATATTAACAACAATGTAATCAGGTTGGACCCATCTCCGGCACAAGTGGCGGGTGTGTTCGTGAGATCAGATGATGATAGTGGTGACGAGGACGAATGGCAGCTGGTCTCCAACCACAGGTCCCAGATGTATAACGACTCGATGGCCCACAAGATGATCGTTCACGCTCATGGAATTATCCGTGCGCGCTTGAATCAGCCGGAGCCCCTAGAATCTGTGGGTGCTGCTTCATCGTCGTCGTCCCAGCCTGCCTCTTCCGAGAATAGCAAACAGCGGCGGCACAAAAAGAGAGAGCGCGCCTCGCCAGTTCCTCCACTATCCTGCACTCTTGGCGATTTCATGCCACCGGAGATAGGGATCCCTCCCAGGATCCGCCCGGTAATGGATGATTCGTCTAGTGACAGTGTTGGGTACGCTTCGGTTTACACCGTCGAGATGGTAAATCCCTTTTCGGTTCCCGACGTTGAAGAACACCAGGTGGACTTCCCCAGTGTCCCCGGTCGTCGCCAACGTCGTCGGAGCCACAGTAACAGGAGTCGTCGGGGCATGGAAGTTGGCACCTCCATCCAGGCTGTGCACGCCACTGAGACTAGGCAGTAGGCTCAAAACCAAGCTCAACGCGCGCAGCCCCCCCATCCGGTGATGACGGATTCACCTCCGCCACCGTTTGTGGTGTGGGACCAGGCAGAACCGTCTCAGCCACGCCGCGACCAGCTCCGTCCTGCCGCCAGTCCATCCTGGCCTCCTGTTCCCAGTCCGATGACCACTTCCCGGGCCTCAACCAGTGAACAGCGAGATGCTCCAAGCACCAGTCGGCCGCTGGTCCAACCGGCAAGGCCCATCATGCCTCCAATCGCAGAGCAACCTCCTGCAACCAGGGGCTCGCGCTTGGCGAGAAAGTATGATGTCCTGAAGCACTTGGCCGACATTCTAGCAAGGCTCTCCATCCTTGAGGCATTGCGCCTGTCACCTGGAATGTGTGAGGCGCTCTCTGAAGACCTGAAGAGCCCCCTCCAGTTTGAGACAGAGGTTGCAGCTGCGGAGGCCTTCCATGCCGAGACGATTGAGAACGCCGAATGTCAGGCAGTTATCTCATTCTCTGGTAAAGATGAAGACCCTCCTATACAGGGGCACATTGCCCACTGTATATCACCGGCCAATTCAATGGCCTTGAAGTCTGACGCTGTCTTGTCGACACGGGGTCTGGGATTAACCTGATTCCAACTCGGACGCTCTGAAGATTGGGGTTGTCTGAGGATGACTTGATTCCCTTCCGACCTCAGGATCCAGGGGTACGACCAGACCGAGCAAACTCCAGTCGGTAAGATACGTTTGAAGACCCAGTTCGGTGGCTTGGTTGCCAACACCGAATTCATGGTGGTCTCTCAGGACACTGCGTATAACGCATTGATGGGCAGGCCATGGCTCCACCTTCACATGGCGGTTCCCTCATCATACCACCAATGCCTCAAGTACTCCGTTAATGGTCGAGTAGGCGTGCTTTAGGGAGATGCCTCTCCTTTTGCCTCATGTGAAGCCCGCTATCTGGACGCGGACTATTACAAGAGCAATGATAAGTAGATCCTGGCAGGTGAGGTTGAGCCTGTCGCTGTTGCAAGTGATCCCTGGGCATGTTTGGATGAAGCTTACGTCCTCCCGATCCGTCGGTTGGACGTAGCCATGGTCTCGGCGGCCTGTGGGTCTCCTGATACAATGAACACGACCGCCCAAGCCAGCACCAGCTGCCCAGCAGAATCTGGTAGCCCCAATGTAGTTTCTCCCGTGGACGATCCCTCCCCGAGCGGAGAGGACGTGGAAGATGCACCCCCAGCCTTTGAGGAGGGCGTCTCCGCCACGGTCGACGAGTTGGTACAGGTGAACCTCGGCAGCGAGGCAGATCCAAGACCCACATTGGTCAGTGCCTCCATGCCCTCCGAAGAACGGAATTAGTACGTGGACTTCCTCAGACAGCACCGTGATGTGTTTTCTTGGAGTTATGATGAGATGCCAGGACTAGATCCTCAGGTAGCCATCCACCGCTTTGGTCTCCTGACGGACCATCGCGGGTTCAAGCAACCTCCCAAGAAGATGCACCCTTCTCACGGTGCCATGGTTGAGGCCGAAGTTGACAAGCTTATCAAAGCCAACTTCATGAGGGATGTTCAGTACCCCAGATGGCTGGCCAACATTGTGCTGGTCAAGAAGAAGAACGGGCAGATCAGAGTCTGTATCGACTTCCGCGATCTCAACCGCCACTATCCGAAGGATGATTTTCCCCTTCCAGTGACGGAGCTGCTGATCGATGCCACGGCGGGGTTCCAGTCCCTCTCCTTCAAGGATGGATTCTCCGGATAAAACCAGATCCGGATGGCCCCTGGGGATGAGGAGTTCACTGCCTTCAGGGCCCCCCAGGGTACCTTCTATTACCAGGTCATGCCCTTCGGCGTGAAGAATGCGGGTGCCACCTATCAACGGGCGATGCACCGCATATTCAAGCCAATCCTCAGCACACTGGTGGAATGCTATGTCGACGACTTGGTGGTCAAATCACTCTAGCGTCAGGACCATCTCAAAGATCTTGAGAAAGTGTTCGGCTTCCTCCGGTCTCGCCGCCTGAAGATGAACCCGTTGAAGTGTGCCTTCGGGGTCACCTCCGGGAAATTTCATGGCTTTGTGGTCAGACACTGGGGTATTGAGATAGACCCATAGAAGATCAGGTCGATTAGCCAGATGCCTCCCCCGGGTAACATTCGGGAACTGCAAGGGTTCCAAGGCCACTTAGCCTATATACGCCGATTCATCGCGAATCTGGATGGAAAGTGTAAGCCCTTTTCTCAGCTCATGAAGAAAGGCTCCACCTTCGTATGGGATAAAGAGTGTCAGACCGCCTTTGAGGAAATCAATCCATACCTGCTCCAACCACTGGTCATGATGCCGCCTGTTTTCGGGAAGCCGCTGGTCTTTTACGTGACCGCCCTGGAACGGTCCCTTGGCGCACTTCTCGCCCAGAAGAACAACGAGGGAATAGAGAACAGCCTCTATTACCTCAATCGCATGCTCCTCGATGCGGAATTTTGGTATTCCCCCATCGATAATAGCTGACTGGCGCTCGTATTTGCCGTACAGAAATTACGACACTACTTGCAGCACCATGAGGTACAGTTGGTTTCTCGGGTAGACCCGTTGAAATACATCCTGAGCCGACCTGTGTTGACTGGCCGCCTAGCGTGGTGGGCTGTGATTCTCCAGCAGTTGGACATCAGGTATGTGTCTCAGAAAGCAATAAAAGGAAAAGCATTGGCATATTTTCTAGCTGATCATCCAACCTTCGTGGATCAGCCTCTGGATGTAGGCTTTCCTGATGAGGCCATCCTCTCAGTCGATCGTGCTGATCCATGCTAACAAATGCACTTTGATGGTGCCTCCCGGATCCCCACCAGTAGAAGAATTGATAATCCTAAGCTCAACAGAGTGGGCTTGGGTATCGTCTTCATTACCCTGGAGCAAGTCGTGCTGCCATATTCTTTCCTGTTGTCAGAGGGCTGCACCAACAATGAGGCGGAATATCATGCCCTCATCACTGGCCTCGAGCTGGCTCTCGAGATCGACGTGCCCCATCTGTGTGTTAAAGGGGACTCCGAGCTGGTCATCAAGCAGATCAATGGCGACTATGTTGTCAGGAAGCCGGAACTTGTGCCATTGCTGGAGTGCACCCTCCACCTGATGGCCCAGTTCCCTTCTCGGCCAGAAGTTGTCCATATTCCCCGGTCACAGAACAGTCGAGCAGATGCTTTGGCCAGCCTGGCTGTGTCACTCGAGGAGCCTGAACAGGACAACCTAATCATCCGTGTGACGCACCGGAGGCTCATCGCTCCCGTTATCCCGGAGGGAGATCGCGACCCTCTGGTTAATAATCTCACTGCAGGTGCCCCTATACCCGGAGCCCCGAGCACTTCAGATGTGGCAGTCGAACCAACCCCTGATTGGAGGACTCCCTTGGTTGAGTACCTCCAACATGGCAATCTCCCGTCGGATCGGGCCGAGCAAGAGAGAATTCGATGCCGCGCATCGCAGTTTGTCCTCCAGAGCAGTCTCGGCCTTGAGCAGATCCTCTAAAGATGCGGGTTTGATGGAATTCTCCTCTGTTGCCTTCAAGGAGTTAAGATCCCGCAAGTCTTGCAAGAGGTTCATGATGGTTCATGTGGTGCCCACCAAACTGGGCCGAAGCTATCCCACCAAATTCGGAGGTTGGGATACTTCTGGCCCTCCATGATCCATGACTGCATCGAGTATTCCAAGAGGTGCCATGCGTTCCAAGTTTATGCTAACTTTGTGCATCGGCCGCCAGAGCCTCTCCATACCACCAGGTATTCGTGGCCAATTGCAGTCTGGGGGTTAGACGTTGTGGGACCTTACCCACCGGCGACGGCTCGCCAGTGCCGGTTCATTCTTACCGCTAAGGACTTCTTCTCCAAGTGGGCAGAGGCGATTCCGCTCGGAGAGGTTAAGGCTTGTTCTATTGCTGACTTCATGACCTCCAACATCGTCTATCGATTTGGAGTGCCTCACGCTATCCTCACGGATAACAGAACTAATTTCAGAGCAGTCGAGCTGAAGAAGTTGTACGCCAAGTACAACATTCACTCGAACCATACATCTCGCTATCATACGCAGGAGAATGGCCAGATTGAGGCGTTTAACAAAACCCTCTCTAACATTCTGCAAATGATGGTTGGTCAGAACAAGAAGAGTTTTGCCGGACAAGCTCCCCAATGCCCTCTGGGCTTATCGGATGACGACTCGCAATTCCACCCAGATGACACCTTATTCCCAGGTGTATGGATCTGAGGCCGTCCTGCCCATCGAGATTCAGTTACCGTCCTTGCGCACTGTGGTTTATGACCAGAAAGCACCAGACAGGGTTGCCGAAGCCCGTCTAGTCGAGTTGGAAGCACTGGATGAGAATAGGCTTCGCGCTTTGCACAACTTGGAGAGGCATTAGAGTAGGATGGCTCGAGCTTTCAATAAGAAGGTTCGCCTCCGCTCTTTCCTGTAGGGTGACCTGGTACTGGCCCTAAGAGCACCAATGATCCCCGGCAGGAAGCCGCCCAAGTTGGAGCCCAAGTGGGAGGGACCTTTCGTCGTCTACAAGGTCTATCCCAAAGGCGCGTATTCCCTAGCAACTATGGATGGTGAGCGTGTCAATCCTCCCACCAACGCTAGGTTCCTCGAGCAATACTTCGCCTAGGCAACTACGTCTGAGCTGCAAGACGTTAAACTGCTTAGCATTCGTCCACACTGCAGGACGTTAAATATCCAAGAATACTACATCCCGCATGATGTTAAACTATGCCCCCATCGTCCTGCACGACGCTAAACTGCATCGCGTCCGAGCTGCAAGACATTAAACTGCTTAGCATTCTTCCGCACTGCAAGACGTTAAACTGCCAAGCATACCTCGTCCTGCATGACGTTAAACTGCACATCATCCCGCATGACGTTAAACTATGTATGGTCCAACATGACCTTAAACTGTGCCCATGGTCCGAGCTCTAAGACCTTAAACTAAGATCTCTTCTAGAACTACGTATGGCTTGATCCTCATCCTTATGAGTTACATAGGAACTCCTGGGCATTTCGTCTTGGGTCCAGCCCTAGGGGTCACTGAATTCCCTAGTTGCCCCTTCTCCATAGTCCCACACGACCTAAAACTGCAGCTTCGTCCATGCCACAAGACGTTAAACTGTGAGCTGAGCCTGTCAGGCATTCCTGACTGGGGCTTAGCCTCAGGCCTCTCGGCTTTCCTCGGCCCTTTGGCCCTTACTTTGGCCAGGGATGCGCGGTGTGATGTCGGAACGTATCCTGATGGGTTATCCGCCGCGCCATGCGCGTTCCTGGAAAAGATGCCTTCTTCGTCCTGCATGACGTTAAACTGCACCTCAAGAACTACGTGTGGCTTGATTCCCATCTTTATGGGATACGTAGGACCGCCTGAACGTTCATGTTTCAAGTCTAGCCCCATCTCCCGGGAATCTCTATCCCGCTTTGGGCCCCTGGCCCAAGTTCCCCTCCTTTTTGTACGAGGCGTATGGTGTAATCATGGGATCATGTCCTTATTCACGTCGGTTTGCTGGCCGCACCGTACGCCTCCCCCGTTTGGGAACGCCTTATACCCTCCTTCGTCCTGCATGACGTTAAACTGCACCTCCAGAACTACGTGCGGCTTGATTCCCATCCTTATGGGATATGTAGGACCGCCTGAAAATTTATGTTTCAGGTCCAGCCCCGTCTCTTGGTCGATCCCGGGGATCTGCCGTCCTTCGGCTGCTCTCAAGGTGAGTCCTCTGACCCTTTCCGGTGGTCTATTAACGTGTTTTGGAGTACTTCGGTCTATGACCTGTAGTGCCAGATTCAATCTTGGCAAGTCCTGTGTTACTTGTCAGGCCTCGCGCTTCCTCTCGTCCGGGCCCTCACTCAAAGGGATCCTCGTGAGCGGTTTGGATACGATGCCTCAGTGCTCTCCTACTGATCCGGGTCGATTTACCGGTGGGTCCTGGGCCGCAAATCGATACAAATCCTGCGTTTTAGCGGTTGATACTCGTTTGCTTGCCTCATCCTAGGATAACGCAATCGGATGTTGTGTTGCGGATATGGTCTGCAACATCCTTGATCGCCACGCCAACTCTTTCAGGCTCTGAACATTGGTTGCGCAGTTCTCATTTCACTCCGCCTCAGTGTGTTGTAGTGGAATCTCGACACTCTATCTTCATACTAACCCTCAGTACACCTCTACACGTTAGGTAGGCCAACCATGGTAATGGTGTCTTTCGAGGCTCCCACGATCTGAGCACCAAGGGTATATGCTAGTGTCCTATCTAAGGGCCATTTACAGGTTGACCCTCGTCCCCATAAGGAAGAAGGAATCTCCCGAACAATCGCGTCCTAGGCCCAGCTTAGCTGGAGGTTAGCATCTTCTGCTCCCCGATTGATGGACCTATGCAGGCCCCTGGCCCGGGATCCCACTCCTGGAATTGTGTGTGACCGCGGAGCTGGGATGTATCCTCACCTCCGCCGGGTCCGCCTTATCGCAATATGCGAATTCCTCCATGGTCCAAGCCACATGACCTTAAACCGTGCTGCCCGGTCCAGCCACATGGCCATAAACTCTGATCGTCTTGGCCGCCCGACGAAAAACGGCACTGCAGTGTGGTGTTCTCCTCTCAGGGGACACTCACGTTGGGTGTTGGTTAGCAACCACACCATTTGTCAATGCCTGTCACGGCTGGATTATTGTGGCGACGTCAGGGATTTCTATCCCAGGCAAGTTGCTTCACAAAGAAAAACCATCTACCTTTAAGTACAAACAAGAATTATCAAATACCACTTCTTTTAAGTGCGAGGGCCAGACCCGCACGCCTCCCTGCGCAGGTGCCCGATTGTGTTGTGCCGCGCTTCAAGAACTACGTAAGGCTTGATTATCATTCTTTATGAGATACATAGGAGCGCCTGGGTATTTCCCAATAGGCCCAGCCTAACCCTGCGTTCATCCCCTCGGCCTGAACGCCATTCCGAGAGGCATGTGGTTAGTAGGATCCCATCCTCGCCTATGTCGGGTTTTCGTGGTCGTTGAGCCTTATGACTCTCGCTTCTATTGCCCCAGGTTCGAGCTCTAAGACCTTAAAATAAGATCTTCTCCCCTAGGTCCGAGCTCTAAGACCGTAAACTAAGATCCCCCAGCTAGAGTTCGGCTAATTTGGTCCTACTATTGGGACCCTGGCTCCGGGACTGCATGGTGTAGCATGGGACTATGCCCTTATTCACGTTGGGTTTGCAATAGTTGCGACGTGCATACCCCGTCTTGAGGGTTAGCTGTCCTCTACGTCCCGCATGACGTTAAACTGCATTTTCAGAACTACGTGTGGCTTGATTCCCATCCTCATGGGATACGTAGGATCGCCTGGATGTTTGACACTTCGGGTCCAGCCCCCCCCCCCCCCCCCACCTCTCATAGATCCCTCTTCTTTTGGGATCCACCATCTTCTGGTTACCCTCAAGGCGTGTCCCTCGACCCCTTGTAGTGGCCCACCTTTGCGTTAAGAGTGCTCCGGTTTATTACCAGGAGTGTCAGGTCAGCTTGGTTGAGCTCGTTCCATCCCAAACTTCATGTGTCTCGTTATTCGGATCTCAACCTTTCACGTCTGGAGGAATCCCCTATACAGTATTGATGATGACATGTGATCCGCCTCCTGCGACAATATGGATGATGACCCTTGGTCCGCCTATTGTAGTAGTATGGTTGATTGATCCATTATCCTCTTGCTGTTCTGGGTGTGATCCGAAAGACTGATCATGTTCGATGGGATCCCCTCGACGGTTTTAGTTATAGACATGTGATCCACCTCCTGTCCCCATAACGCGACAGTATGGTTGATTGATCCACTGTCCACTTGCTGTCCTGGGTCGATTCCCTGGTAATTTCCGAATTCGAGGAACATGGCTCACCTTTCTCCACCTCCCATCTTACCCAGGTGGGATTTCGGCACTCTTGGCATTATCCCTCAGTATATCTTCGCATATCCGGGGGATAAAACCATGGTATGGCGTATTTTGAGGTCTCTTTGGTCCGATCTCTAAGACCTTAAAATAAGATCTGCCCTTATGGTCAGAGATCTAAGACCTTAAACTAAGATCTCCCCAGTCGGAGTTCGGCTAATTTGAGGATTAGTCGTCCTCTCCGTCCCGCATGACGTTAAACTGCTCTCTCAGAACTACGTTCAGCTTGATTCCCGCTCTGATGGGATACGTAGGATCACCCAGATTTCCTGTCTTTGGGTTCAGCTTGAGTGGGGCTAATTCGACTCTTCGGTCTTGCCATCGAGACCTTGAGTCTGGAATCGCGTGACATAGTGAGGGACTCTTTCCTTATTCACGTCGGGTTTTCAATAACTGCGCCGCGCGCATCCCGTTCTGTGAGTTAGCCCCCCCCCCCTTTATTTTCTCGTCCTGCATGACATTAAACTGCACTTCGAGAACTACGTGTGGCTTGATCTCCAGCCTGATGGAGTACGTAGGAACGCCCGGGCATCTCGACTTGGTTCTAGCCTCAAGGATCGCTAAGTCCCGCACCTCCTCGTCGCCGGTCGTCTGGCCTGGCTTTTGGTAGAGTGGTGCAGTTGTGACATTCTCCCTGATTCAGCTTGGGATGCCCCATTGCAATGATGGGAAGCGATAGTTCCCTCGTTAAAGAGGTTCTGTTTGAGAATTGAGGTGATTCACGGCCATATTAGTGCATCCGCCTATACGCTTTCCCCACGGTGGCTCAATTTTGGGAGTGTTGGATTCTGTCTGAACAAATCATCACTTCGCCCCACACTTCGTGTTCCCTGTTGATCCGGATTTTCACCCCTTGTGTCTGGAAGAACCCCTAGGTGGTATTGATGATGACATGTGATCCGCCTCCTGCAACAATATGAATGATGACCTTCGGTCCGTCTATTGTAGCAGTATGGTTGATTGATCCATTATCCTCTTGTTGTCCTGGGCACGATCCGAAAGACCGATCATGTTCAACGGGAACCCCTAAGTGGTATTGATGATGACATCTGATCCGCCTCCTGTAACAATATGGATGATGACCTTTGGTTCTCCTGTTGTAGCAGTATGGTCGATTGATCCATTGTCCGCTTGCCGTTTTAGGCGTTTCCTGGAAGACTGACCGTCGTGGATTTCAGAATTCGGGACATGCCTTTCACCCTTTTTCATCTTCCTATGTTCGGATAAAATCCCAACGCCCCCAGCATTGTCCCGCTCGTGCGTCGGAACAAGTTGGGGGGATGGTGCATTGATTAGGTCTGAGGTCTCCTTTCCTAGGATTGACCTCCCTCTTTTCCTTAGAAATCCAGGCCCAATTGTGGATGCCTGAAGCTTGGTTAACGCTCCCGCAAGACAATGAATTGTGGTTGAGCACGTTAAGCCAAAATATGCAGATAAAGACATTGGTTCAAACAAAGGATCAAATGTATTAAGTAGCGGAAGTAAAATGTTCTGGTAATGTCAAAGACAAATCCCTTAGGGGTCAGCGTGCTGAATAGATCTTTCCAGTGCCGCTATCCTTTGGCTGGTGGCCTCTAGAGCTGTTGCTCGCTCTCTGTGTACCTTCTCTTCGTCAGCGGCCGTGGTGCGCAGCTCGCCAATTCTGGCCTGTGCACGCTCCCGCTCGATTTGAAGCATGACCATCTAATGGACCTCCTCCGTCAGTTGTGCCTGGGCATCATCTAGCTAGGCCGTCAATTGCTCCACGAGCTCAGCGCACGCTGCGACGAAGGCCTCCTTCTCTGTCGCCTGCCCTTCGAAGCGCTGGACTTCCTGCTCCGCCACGAGGAGCGCCCGCGTGTTCTCCGACATGTCCCGACATTGTGCGACGTCGGCACGACGGCTGCTCTCGCGCATCTTTTCAGCCATGAAATCACGGACCGTCAGATGGATGCGTTGAGCGTCAGCTCCCCCGGAACACAGGAAGCGCAACCAGGTTTGAAGTGATCCTATGTGCCCCAGCCACTCCAATGGAGGTCGCTGGAGAAAGCGGCGGATGCACTTCCACCCCCTGCGGTGCGTTATCCGGCTTTCCTCGGAAGCCTCCGAGTCCAAGTCGTCCATCTCCTTGGGGTCGGCAGGCCGGTAGGCAGGGAAGGCAGCTAGCAGGTCTGCGGCAGGGTCCGCCTCTGGGATGTCCTCACGGGGGATAGGTTCCCCAACGTCTGGGCGATCTTCTCTCACCCCAGCGATGCTGACACCTTCGTCAGCCCCCAGTCTCTCTCCGATGGCAGCACCGCCGATGTCCACTGCCCCCTGTTCTACGGTTGGTGGGGCCGGCTCGGTTCGAGAAGTCTGCTCCGGAGGAGGCTGTATGTCTGCCGTTGGTCCGCCCGTTGATGGCCCGGGCTCAACAGCCCGACGAGCCTCCAACGTCGAGATCACTGCGTAAGGAATACCCTGGTTAGTCATGGATCATTGGTAACAAAGACCAGCAGTAGATTAAGGAGACTTACGGGAGCCCAGAGCATCATCTTCCGCTGTCCCGGCTGCCGTAGGAGCGGTCGTAGCAGGGGACCCCTCGGCGCTTTTCAATTCAATGAGAGGTGTTGGGCCCCCGCCCTATCCTGCTAGCGCCTCTCCTATTCCTGTTGAGGATGCCTGACCAACATCCGTGCACTCCTGAGGATGATGGAGAAATGGGTTAGAAGCTGCATAAGAGAATGGATGGAGAAGGTTGAGTAGGGATAGAAGCGGACCTCGAGCAGCTCGGTGATGTCTATGTTATCAGACCCGACTACCTCGCCGCTCTCCTGCGGGCTCCCTGGATGGGACCTTCCCTCGGAACCTCTTTCCTCCCCCATCTCCTCCTCCTCCTCGGAGTCATCGTCGTTATCACCTTCCCTCGGCGGCATCTATTCTGGAGCAGGCTCTAGACCGAGCATCACCTTCACCAGAAGCGATGGCTCCGCGTGCTGACCACGTTGGCACGCGTACTCGTCCATGGCCGTCAGATACGCATACCGCCGGTGGAAGTGCACCCTGTCCGTGATCTGAAGGCGCTCGACCTCTGGCAGATGGATTCCTTCTCTCATTGTCTTCTGCCAGATGGTTTCGGTCCCCAGCAACTGCCGCAGGGTCATCTAGGCCGACCACAGCGCCGGGAAGACTGCATCGTGGGAGGGTTCGAGCAGACGCCTTATCTGCTTCCCGGGCTCCTCCCCGGCCACCACATGTGCCCCCTCTCTGGGCGGTGAAGCCGTGGCGGCAGTCTTCGATGTGCCCGCTGCCGAAGTCCCTGCCCGCGCTGGCTCCCCTGCTTGGCGCGCCTCCATTCTCCCCCGCGTAACGGCGCCTTGCCTCCTTCCTTGACGCCTGGTCTCCACACGGGTGACCTAGAGCCACCGAACTGGTTTGCGTAGAAGCCCCTCAGGGTACGCGATGGCCCAGTGTTCGGCGTACTCGGTTTCCAAGCCTGCGTCGACCCCGGTAGGAGGGGGAGTGATGACGTCGCCAGAGCCAAAAGTGGTGAACATCAACCACATCTGGCGCAGGACGCAAGGGTTCGTCTCCTCCCGGACAGCAGCGGATACCCTATTCGACATCCATTGAAGGCTCCCGAACTGCCTGGAAAACCAGGTTGGCACGTAGGGCTCGCAGATCACCTTCCCGTTGATCCAAGCCACGAGAACCCCGCCCCGCATGCTCAGGAAGTCTTCGTGCTGCTCTAGAGAACCTTGCCTGTTGTCGACCATCTGGCCAACGGGGGTGGGGAACGGGCTGAAGTTGAAATTGGCACAATTTCCAATCTGAATCCTCACACCCTCCTCTTTGAGGGTCATCAGTGCGACCCCCGCGATGTTTAGCAGGGAGGGTCGCAGGCCGTTTCCCGGAGGACCAACGGTGTTTGGAAACGTGTACCCACCAAGGTGAGCAGCCACCCAGCCGTGGAAGAATTGAAAGGGCCCACAGACCCTTTGTGGCGAACCCCCTCGCGAGATCCGCCCCAGGATGGCGTACAGCTTAGTCAGCACCGGGATCCCGAGGTTTAACCTTTTATTGGTGGCCATGGTGCCCTCCATCACTAGTATCGCCGGGCGGACGCCCATTCTCGCATCCCGAACTGGCAGGATCCACCTGCTCAGAAAGGTGGTCAGGAATGCCGCGTACCGGACATTTGGGTCCCGGGCCTTGAGGACGCTATACCCCCATGAGCGGCAGTCTCCCGTCTCCAGAACTCGCCAGTATGACCCGTTCCGGCTCCTCTGAGCCGCGGTCGGGCACCGCTTCCCCCTGCCTGGCATCTTGACCGCCGGGTCATTCTCCAAGAACTGGCTGAACCACTCTTTGTAGGCTATGTCCTTGTGGAAGTCCTTGACCTTGAGCCGCTCCGTGGCCAGGTCCAGGAGATGCCACGTCAGGATGGGAGTCCGCGACCTGTCGCCCCGGGTGTTCCTCGGAGGCAGAAACTCATCATATTAGTAACCCTCCAGCGGAATACCTCCGATGAAGTGGATGTCCCAGAGGCCGATGCCGACCTCCCCATGATGAAGATGGAAGGTGTTGGTATCCGGGGACCAGCGGGTGAACAGCTCCGGCCCGAGCTCAGGCTGCTGGTAGAAGTGGAACTGCGACGTCCACACCGCCTCAAACATGCCGATGTATCGTAGCTCCTCCGTGAAGTGCTCGCAGGTGTGGCGTACCCAGAACGCCCAGGCCCACTCACTGGTGAAGTTTCCCCCAGACCGCAAGACCAAGTCCTTCAGCCAGCCCCTGGTGTCGTCGGTGATGCTCTGACGATACGTGCTCGAGTAGAGAGCTGGAGAGTTGTCCGCAGCAGGCAGACTCCCGGCAACGGTCCGTGTCCTCAGGCACAGGACGTACACATTCAAGTGCTTGGTCTCCCTGGCAGGATGACCATTGTTGGTGATGTTGTAGCGGGGAAGATCTTCCTCCTGAGTCACCCAGTTCCGCGGAGCTTCCACCTCGAACCCCGGCACCGGAACCTCTTCCAAGATGTCGTAGTTCCGGAGAGGCATGTTGTCGGATAATGGATACGTCTTCTGGGCCAGCGTCAGCAAGTAGAACAAGGATTGATTGTTGGAAACAATCTCTTTGGCCCCATAGACCTCCTCGTTTGCCACCATTTCGGCTCTGCGTGCGGCGGTGTCCTCCTCGTTTATCTGGTTCGTGGCCATTTCGGAAGTCCGGAAGTTGGGCGAATTGGGAATGAGGTGTGCGGAATCAGGGGAGGGTGATGGAAAATTTTGAAGGCCGGAGTGCAATCCAAGAGGACGGCGTGCAATCAGGAAGGCTGGCGCGAAATTTGTCGGGTCGGTGCGTAAAAGAGGCTGAAGTTCGGCTGGAATTGCGCGCAGATCGGCTGAATTCCGCGCAAAGGAATGGCTTTCGCGCGATGAGAGTCAATTTCGCGCGCGATAGCTCCAAGATTATCACGCGGAAAGGCCGTGTACGGCGCATGGGACCCAGGGCCCCTTTTTATAGGCGGAGCCAGGATTCCGTGCCGCACGGAATGCCGATTGCGCGACCACGGAGCGAATTTCACGCCCAACACCTGTTTTTGCGCGCTAAGGTCTCGCGCGGCCGAGGACTTCGGCATTTCGGCATCTCCCTCGGAATCTGATCGTTGCGACCTCTCTCCGATCAAATTCTGAGGGGGGTCATCTATAGACGCCGAAAAAGTCTGTTGCTCCTAAAACGAAGTTCAGGAAGAGGAAAGTGAAGTGATATTTGGAGTCAGAGGCCCGTTTTGGAGGGCCCGGAGATGGTGCGCAAAATTTAGGAGGGCCGCGTGCAATGCTTGGTTGTCGCGCGCAATCCTTCTGGGATGCGTGCAAAACACCGGGGCAGCGCACTATTTTGCGTGCCCCAGCCCACGCGCTACGCCAATTTTGCGCCAGGACCCCTATTTCGTGCCCGCCCCTTGAATTGCGTGCCGGAGACAAGATTCCGCACCCGGGGTTGCCTATAAATATGAGGCGACCCCCGATGTTTGAATGGTTGCTAGAATTCCAACTGTCTCCCGTGCGCACAATCATCTTCATCCGCGCGCAAAGGATGGTTTTCAGGTAACCCTCTATTTCACGCAAACTTGCCTCGGGGTTTGCCTTTGCGCGCAACCCCACTGGCCCTCTTTATTTTCCGAACTCCTCCCAATTGGAGCCTTTGCGTGCAAAAGACTCAGCTTGTGCGCAATTTCCCCCCGGGTGCGCGCAATCCAGGACGATTGCGCGCACCCCCCCCCCCATTTTTAGTTGCCATTCTTTAAGGAATTGGCTATTGCCCCCGCGCGCTATCCGAAACCCGGTGCACGCAATTCTTTTTATCCGCGCGCAATGCCCCCACCCAATTGCGTGCCAGGGCTCCTCATTGTGCGCTGACCCACGGTATTGTGCGCCAAGCTCCCCTTTTGCGCGCAAGCTGCCAGGGTCACTTATTTTTACCCCTGAGGGTACCCGCCTGTGTAGCGCCCAATGATCTCCATTCCGGGCGCGCACATTGTGTGTTGCCATCTCATGCGGCCTTCCAGGCTCGCGTGAAGTGACATGGACCCGTTGGTAACCCACCGATTGGTCCAACACGACCATAAACTGTTTCGTCCTGCATGACGTTAAACTGTGTATGGTCCGAGCTCTAAGACCTAAAACTAAGATCATTCGTCTAGCATGATGTTAAACTGCCCTTCATCCTGCATGACAGTAAACTGCACTACGTCCGAGCTGCAAGACGTTAAACTGCCAAGCATCTTCATCCTCAACACACGACGTTAAACTGTACTTCATCCGGAAAGACGTTAAATCGTCCGATTCGTCCTCAACACACGATGTTAAACTGTACTTCGTCCGGCAAGACGTTAAACCGTCTGCTTCATCCGATCCCGTGCCTCGCACGCAGGGTCCCCCCGGTTTGGATGTGGCCCCCACCCGCTCGTCTCTGCAGGGATGTCGGTATTTCCCCCTTTCTAGGGACAATTTATTGGAGTGGCCTTCGCCCACGGGGGTAGGGCATTACAAGCCCCTAGTTTCTTGTGGGGGGTGCACCTGTGTACATCTATCGTGCTTCCCCACTGCCGAAGCCAGTAGAGGGCGTGACAGGGATCAAGGTGTCTATCATCTTCGGCCCAAGTCCCTCTCCAACTGAGCTTTTCCGCACCTGGGCCTCCTCAGAGTGTAAGCCCCAAACACCATCGTCCAGCAAGATGTTAAACTGTGATCCGCCACTTCGTGTGTGCTGGTCTGCTCCGCCCCACTTCGTGCGTGCTGGTCCGCTCCGCCCCACATCGTGTGTGCGGGTCCACTCCGCCCCACTTCGTGCGTGCTGGTCCGCTCCTCCCCACTTCATGCGTGCTGGTCCGCTCCGCCCCAATTCGTGTGTGCTGGTCCGCACCGCCCCACTTTGTGCGTGCTGGTCCGCTCCGCCCCACTTTTTGCGTGCTGGTCCGCTCCGCCCCACTTCATGCCTGATGGTCCGCTCCGCCCCACTTCGTGCGTGCTGGTCCGCTCCACCCCACTTTGTGCACGCCGGTCCGGTTCAATTATCCACCCGGCCGTTCCATCCCCCTCTATGCGTGGTGGTTCGGTTCAATCCTCCGCCCGGCAGCCTCGACCTCCTTGTGAGTCGGCTTTCCATCATCCAGAATGGCATTAAACTGTATATCCGAACTACGTTGACTTTGATTCGTGCTAACGCGTGGTACGTAGGAAGCCTCTATGAGGTCCAAGCTCTTCACTCCATTATCCATCCTGATTCTTACCCGGGCCGCCACATCCTGGTGAGATCATGCCACTTCACTCCACTCCACTTCACTCGGGAAGCCGCCTATGTGCTAGCCCCAGCGTCGGAGGTTCCCCTTAAGGGGTTCTGTCATCTGATCCACTCCTAGTGTTGATCGGTCCGATGCCGTCCCCGCTGGACGTTAAACTTGCGGCATACCCCGTGTTAAACATGGGAAGCTAAGGAAAACCTCCAGTGACGCAGTTCCCCGCACCCAGCGCGGGATGCCTCAAGCCTACACGCCTTCTAGAAGCCCTATTACAAGGGATGGAAGGCTGACATGCAAGCCACGTCGTCAAGACATGACGCCAACACCGAGAGCAATCAATCTCCTCACCGCAGGTTGCTGCCCCGACCAAACCCCTTGGAGCGACTAGACGGAAGCAGCGTAATTAACTGGTGTCCATGAAGATATGGCACCAGGAACGAGATTCACGAACATTCTTAAATCTATGAGGGAGACCCGGATTAGGCGACAAGTTCCGAGGAGACGTCCACGGAAGGAGAAGCCGACATCCCATCATCCCGGTTTCGATCAAGGTGCAGACATCCCTGAACAAGGAGCGGATGCCTCCCGCCTTTGGTAAGCAGGAACGCAGGGTCACAAGCCGCGCGTCCTCCCCCCGGGTCGACAGACGCACGTGAGAGCGCGCCATGGAGGAAACACGTCGACGTTAAAGCACTGGCGCCAGATTCTCCCCGAAACAACAGCAAAAAAGGAAGATATGTTTGAGATGAGTAAAGAAATTAATTAATTTATTTCTTCAATGGCAGGGATATCTAATAATGTTATCAATTACAATCTAAAAATTAACGAATAGAAAATAGAAATTGATAGTTTGACAGAATATGGAAAAGATAAAATCAAACATATAAATTAACATGAAGGGTATGTTGTTAATCTATGACAAAGAGTCGAGGATGAAGAAAAAACTATTGAGTTTGGGTACAACATCGGGAAAGAATAAAATTCCTACAACATAGAAGATTGATATTTAGCATCGTATTTATGCAGAACAAAAGAAACTATCAAATCTAAACGATAAGTCTAGAATGGGGCTTTATCAAAAACAACATGCAGTAGTGGCTGAAGTCATACCACAAGAACCAACTCTAGTATTGAAAATTTATTTGGCTATGAAGTAAGATCAGAGGTATTAGAGAACCCAAGGGTCAACTAGTGGTGTAGTACTGCCACACAAGATTGTGCCTTGAATGAGATTTTATTTCTGTGGAAAAATGGTACATTCACAAAATGTGCATTCTATTTTGAAGAGATATTGAAGGGCATGAGAACAACAGTGATATCCAAATAGATCACAATATAATAGAATATCTTTTGAGGGTCACTATTCTTGGGGTGGAGGATTTAGTAACATGGCTAGATATTGTACATCAATCATGCTGTGGAATATACCAAATCAGAACTCAAGCGATCACATGCATCAAATTAGAGAATCAACAAGTGAGAGGAAAGTGAAAAATTGATTTTCATTATTATAGGATGAATATGGTCCATCGTACACTAGGGAAGATAATTATTTTCAATCAATACATAGAATCAATTCAAAAACATGGATCATGAATAAAAAATATGAACGAGCAGTTATTAAAGATATTTCCATTAAAGCATCAAATAAAAATAGATAATGGTTTATCAATTGTTGATGAACCTAAAATATGATAGGAATTATAGATCTGGTGACCGGGATTATGTATGATAAAGAATGAATTGGGAGATTTGGTAATGATGAGGTCTTGAAAATAATCGACTTTATAAAAGCTATGTATAGGGAAAAACAAATGAGATGTTTAGATATCCATGTTGTTTAAGGACTCAGCCCCAACATACTATGTGTAAATCAAGTGTGTGACTCAAGACATGTCATACTTTTTTACCAGAAATTGTGTTCCATCAAGGTAAAAGTTGGTGTTATTCTTTTCCATGTAATTCGTACGAAATAGAATCTCTACCTTATAAGTGGAGAAAATATTTGTGTTTTTTGTCAGTGGATGGAAAAAAAATTGTGGCATAAATGTCATGGCCACTTGATCCAAACACCCTTGGAGGAATTGGTAAAATATGATGCTTCTCAAGATCTCCCTAGATTATCATGTGATCAGAACCATACAAGTGATTCTTTTCAATAATGGACGATCATTTGAAAGACATATAATCTAAAGGATCATAAGTCAATAATATTGATTGAGTTAGTACATATTGATGTATGTGGGATGTCACGAACCAGCCCGGGTCGACCCTGAACCGGTCACCTGAGCCGGTCCGCGGCAAGTCCCGAGGGGCGTTCCCGATCCCCCCGGGATGGCAACAAGTGCCGGGCATTGAAACTTTAATCGTTGGGAACGATTTCATCCCAAGCTAAAAACAGGATCGAAAGAATGAATATAAACTAAACAAACAAACAGACACTAAAGACATAAACAAACCTACACCACGACATACCTCCATGTGACCTCGCGGTCACCACCCAACTACAACCAACGTCGATCCCACACTGAGCGACTCAAGCTAGGAAAACTTGAACACAAGGAACCTGCAACTGAAAAGGTAAAAGATAGGTGTGAGCACAAAAGTACTCAGTAGGTGAGCCCCACAACAAATCCCAATGCACTGCCAGTAAATAAAGAATCTACATAATCCAGGATTGAGCTATAATGTATAAAAGTAAGTTTTCACAATGCTTTACATGAAAATCAAACACGAGACATTTCCCTTATTCCTTTTCGAAAGTTAGTTCCATTCCATTAGTTTTAAACTCATTCTGATAAGCAAAGTGTTACATTTTCAAATCTAACCCAAAGAGAATAAAACATTTTCATTTGAAAACCATTTTTCCCAAAGTCTAACAGTATAGGCTGTGAAATATGACTGAAGGCAAACAAGCAGGAAAACAAGTGCATGTAAAGGTAAACAGACAAGGAAAACCAAGTACAAGTAAAAATAAACCAGAAGTTATCAGCAATAACCATGGGCACACACACACACTCACACACTCACACACACACACACATACTCACACACGCACACACTCACACCCAAGTGGTCCCCTGTATGCCAACGGAAGGCACCACGCCAGAGATGGTAGAGCACTATGGGTAAATCCCCTAAGGTTCATCTAGCTCGTGTGGGACCCCAGAACCTCGTGTCTCGGTGAAACGTGGCTTAGAAGGCCACGACCCTCAGAAAACGTGGCTTAGAAGGCCGCGACCCTCAGAACACGTGGCTTAGAAGGCCACGACCCTCAGAGATCATATGTTTAGTTAGTGTTGCAATCGTCATTCCAGCTAAGTGAAACAGGGACGACACCCATCCGGTTCACTAGCGCACTAGTTCTAGTCCGCCCACCTAGATACCCAGGGTTTCCCCGTGTGCTCAAACAAGCTTCACATTCACATAGTATATTTTTTCCTCATATCGCAGGCCAAACAAGATATCACACACAAAAGTCACCATTTCCACACCCAAAAAATATTTCAAAACTCACGCACGCCAAAAATACCTTTCTAGAAACATAAATGTCATTACCTAATCATTTCGCAAAAACCCCTTTTTGGAAACACTCAAACAAGAACATAAACAACTTTCACAACCCAGAAAGCATTATTTTTAATAACACAACAAGGGAAAACATCTTTCGTCAACCAAGAACCACACGTAAAGTTTCCAAAAACAATTCCAAAGGGTCACACGACGTTTTCTCTAATCAAGGTTATAAGAAAACACCATTTTCCGTAAACAGTACATTTACTAATTTACACATGCCAAAAACATTTCAAAACCCAATTCAACATGTCTTTCGTTACTCAGGAAGAACCATTTAGCGACATTACTATGAAATCCCACAATTGAAACCAAGAAAACACTTTTAATGAAATGCTAGAATTAAACAGTTTGCATTATCAGCAAATCACCACACTATAAAAACTACTTAATATTATTTATTTATTTTTTTTATTTACTGAAATTTAATAAAAGGACAAGGAATAAATAAATTCTTAATTTAGAGGCAAGTGCATAGGGAGACCTACCTCAAGATCCAAGCGCGACGGTAAAACGACCTTGGAACCAAGGCGCGATGACACGACGTGTGTCCGAAGCCATGTGATAAGGTCCAACACTCTCGAAACTGAGGCACGGAGACGGCAGAACCTCGGAAACAAGGCGCAGCGATGGCGCTTTCTCGGAAACGCCCTGCGTGGGTCCTAAGGTCTTAAACCTACCAAAAACAAATATAAATTGATGAAGAAAACCCCTAACAAAGCACAAGTAAATGCCAGAGTAATAATAATGATAATAATTGTAATAATTGTAATTATAATAATAATAATAATAATAATAAGATTAGTAATGACAATAATAACAACATTAATAATATTAATAATAATAATAAGAACAAAATAATAATAATAATAATAACGGTAATAATATAATAATAGTAATAATATAAAATAATGTTAACATAATAATATTAATAATAATAATTTAACAATAATAAAAAGAATAACATACTATAATAATAATAATAATGTAGTAATAATAATACAACATCACAATATTAATAATAATAATAATATAATAAGCATAATTATAATATTAACGTAATCATAATAACAATAATAATATAATGTTAATATTAATATTAATAACATAATCATAATGATAATAGTATATTATTAATAATAATAATAATAACAATAAAATAATAACACAATATAATAATACCAATAATAATAATATGATAATAATAATAATAATAACAATAATTATAATATGATAATACTATTAATATAATAACATTAACATAATAAATAAAGAAAACAAAGAAAACTCACGAGCGGAGGGGGAAAAGCGGAGGAGAAGGTGGGTCGGGCCGGCGCAAGGCGGAGGAGCAGGGCGGGGCGCGCCGGAGCGGGGTGAGCCGAGAGGTGCGCAGGACGGGAAGCAGGGGGGTTAGCGGGTGAAGCGGGGCGGCGGGGCTGGCCGAGGGCGAGTAGGGGGGTCCGGGCTGGCCGAGGGCGAGCAGGGGGTCGTGGGCTGGCCGAGGCGGTGCGGTGCTGGGGTGAACGGGACGGAAGGAGGGTGCAGGGGAGAGGGCGCGCAGCCGGGGAGCCGAGACGGCGGCGTGAGGAGGCCGGGACAGGGAAGGAGACGCGGGTTGCGCAGGGGAGGGGAGCGGCCGGACGGAAGGGGAGGCGGGCGGCTGGGCGAGTAGGGCGGGCGAGGTCGGCAGTGCGGGCCGCTGGAGAGGAGTGCGCAGGAGGGCCGGACGGCGGCGGTTCGGGGTGAGGCGGGAAGCTGGAACGGGGGCAGGCGCGGTGGTGGGTGAAGGGGCTGGGACGCCGGTGGAGGAGGGTCGCCGGACGAGGTCGGCAGGCCGGGACGGCGGCTGGAGTTGCCGGAGGCGACGGGAGCAGGACCGGGACGGGAGGAAGGTCTGGTGCAGGCTCGGGACAGGGAGAGGGAGCAGGGAGGGCGACGCCGGAGAGGTGCGAGCGGTGGAGGGCGCAGGAGGGGATCGCGCCGGGTGTGCGGAACGGGGAGCGGGACAGGGGGAGCAGCGAGGTGAGGTCGGGGGTTGCACGGGGGAGCCGGGACGGAGATGGGGAGCGGGAGCCGGCTGCGGAAGGGTGCTGGTGCGGGGGAGAAGAAAGAGGAGAGAGGGAGAGGTGAGGCGGCTACGGGAGATTAGTGGGGAAACGGAATTAGGGTTAGGGGTTATAAAATATATATATATATAATAATAATAATAATAATAATAATAATAATAAAATTAGCCAATTACAATAATAATTATTATGATCAAACATTTAAAATAATGCAATCATTTAAAATAACACCCATATATATATTTACACATATATAGATGTATATATACCTACAAACATATACACGCAATTACAATAAACACATATATATGTATAAACATATATAGACCTAAACATATATATGCATATATACACATATAGACATATATATATATATACATTAATATACACGTCTATAAACATATATAAAAATACTACAATAATAGTAACGCAACTCAAATAGTAATAATAATAAAAAGTCAACGTAAAAACTTTAATATTTAAAACGTCGGGTGGACACATCGTCACTCGGGCCGAATGCACGATCACCGTTAGCGATGCGATGACCGCGCACCGGTGCGAAACCATCAATCACAATTAATCTTCGAAAAATTTAAACTGGGACCAAGAAAGGAGAAAAAAATACGGACGTCCGCGGTCGAGGTGTGACAATTCTCCCCACCACAGACACTTTCTGCCCCCAGAAAGTCACCAGGCCAAGAGTCGGTCAAAAAATTAAGTCCATGCCCTAACGGAACTAAAGGAACTGGAGAGAATTGAGAATCTCGGGGATGACCTTACCCTACACAGGTCACACCCGACCAATTCAAGAGAAAACTGAGGTCCGAGGTTGAGGGGAGAACACGAAGGGTTCTCCCCACCACAAGAGCTCAACTTGTGCAGAAAAGTTGAACATTTAAATGGAAAACCCTAGTAAAGGGGATCGACGCGGGAACTCCCAACCAATTCAAACCAACTCTCATAGCACGATTAAAACAACACCTCCGTCGAGACGTTGAACCCACGACTAGAGCCAACAACCTTCAACACCAGGGAAAACCCATAGAAAAACATTTAACCAGCATCAAATTGGAGACATGCTCCACCGAAGTCCCCGAAACATAACCACATCTTAAACATAACTAAAACGAGGTCAACCCACACGAGAGTCAAACACACTATTAAGAAGGACACACGATTTAGAATATCACCCCCACACGACAAGTCTGCTTAGATTATCACAGAACAAATCCATTGTCACTTTTTAGAAAAACAACACATTTACAACGTTGTTGAAACTTTTGTAGCAGGAAAACAAGTACTAAAAGATCTTGATTGTTCCACTGCTAACACGGAACACAAAACCTGGACCAAGGCTTCGCACCCCTTGGAACTCCTGACTGTGCGCGAGCTTCACCCCGAGACTTGTGGCTGGGGCTCTGATGGTTGAAGCATCTTCTGCCTCACAGTCAGGTACTGACATTCTCCCATCACAGTTTCCTCTTCAAGCGACGCTTCTTGCAAAACTTCTCCAGATGACCCAGACAACCGCATCGATGACACGTCTTCGGAGGTGTTGCAACAAGACAGCTTTAAATGCCCCAAACGACCACACTGAAAGCATACCATCGAACGATCTAATGAACTGGAAGTTGGGACCAAAGGGGATAACTTATTGGGAACAGGTATCTTTGGCATATTTTCCACACCAGAGGAGGAACTCTTACGAACAACTGGGGATGTTGAAGTACTAACCACCCGCACCCTGGAAACCAACTCAGCCAAGAATGCTTCCTCTACCAGCTTCTCGAAACAAAGGTCTTTAGAAGGGAGGACTCGCTCCTTGATCTCTGGACGAAGACCCCCAGAGAAAAGAGAGACCTTCATGAGCTCATGCGACGCTACCTCTGGAGAAAAGGGAATCAGTTCCTTGAAATGGTCAACATATGTCTTCACTGTCCGTTGACCTTGTTGAATATGCATAAGCTCTCCCTTTTTCTCCAGCTTCACTCCCTCAGGTACAAACCATTGGATGAAAACAATTCTAAAGACATCCCACGTCATCTCAACTTGCGTCGATGGTGGGGCAACCACCTTCCACTGGTCCAGAGCTGGACCCTCGAACAACTTCATAATTGCACAAACCTTAACATTATCGGGAGTTCCCAACATTCTAAAGACACGCTCCACTTCCTCGAGCCATTTCACTGCCTCTAACGGACCCTGATCACCATGGAGAATAGGCAGAGTCTGAGGAGGACTAAAAACTGGGCATGACATATCCGAATCCTTAGAGACCTTTCTGGGCGGCATTTCCCGAGCGATATATAAAACACAAAGCCAAAACCAACATCAAACCGAAGCGACATCAATAAAAGTGTCTTCATCAAAACAAGTAGCACAAGGATCAAACAAATACAACACAACCAAAAACAAAATCTCCTCTTTAAAGTTCCCTTTCCATTTTAGATTTCAAAACCACCCTTTATCAAGATCACTTTCCAAAAACCAATCCACTTTCAAACCAAAAACTTTCCAAAACCATTTCCATTTAAAACCAATTTAGAAAACAAATTCAAGCCTTTAACTTCAAATACACACCCATGTAATCTCATGAACCATTTCACATGTCTTCATCCACATTCCATTCATACGTGCATCAACACACACTTTCCATGCATTCTCACACATGTGCAAACATTCATAAAGAGGAACTAAGGTTTCAACCCAAATCATTCTTAACCAATTCCAAGCAAACAACAGATTTTCAAATCAAGAGATTTCAGTTTTTAAAACCCATTTCATATATTTAAAGTCCTTTTAAAGAAACTAGTCAAATTTTCAAAAACCCTTTTTCATTTCAAACAACGTACTTACACAGACCAAAACAAAAGCAGCATCCAAATTTGCATCAACCACTGAAGTGAGGGACTAGTAGTCACGCTCAACCTGGCGACGTGGTAGTGAGCCATGTCCCAAGTCAGCGTCGACCACTAGGAGGAATTCAAACCACGTACTCGGACTCCACATGGGTCACTACTCCATGTGAAATCGCGATGTAACGTCGGCTTGCCTCCATTATCATCTCTCAATCCAAGACAAACCAGAAAAGGCAAGGACACAATTCCCGAACTACCCCTGGGAACTCGAAGATCAGTGCGAGCAAGAGTTCGCGACGCTCTTCCCGTACATACCCCTCGAGTTCCGACAGTCCTAATCTCCTTCTACCGGACAACCCAAATAACAAGAACCTCCCTCTGATACCATTTTGTCACGAACCAGCCCGGGTCGACCCTGAACCGGTCACCCAAGCCGGTCCGCGGCAAGTCCTGAGGGGCGTTCCCGATCCCCCCGGGATGGCAACAAGTGCCGGGCATTGAAACTTTAATCGTTGGGAACGATTTCAGCCCAAGCTAAAAACAGGATCGAAAGAATGAATATAAACTAAACAAACAAACAGACACTAAAGACATAAACAAACCTACACCACGACATACCTCCATGTGACCTCGCGGTCACCACCCAACTACAACCAACGTCGCTCCCACACTGAGCGACTCAAGCCAGGAAAACTTGAACACAAGGAACCTGCAACTGAAAAGGTAAAAGATAGGCGTGAGCACAAAAGTACTCAGTAGGTGAGCCCCACAACAAATCCCAATGCACTGCCAGTAAATAAAGAATCTACATAATCCAGGTTTGAGCTATAATGTATAAAAGTAAGTTTTCACAATGCTTTACTTGAAAATCAAACACGAGACATTTCCCTTATTCCTTTTCAAAAGTTAGTTCCATTCCATTAGTTTTAAACTCATTCTGATAAGCAAAGTGTTACATTTTCAAATCTAACCCAAAGAGAATAAAACATTTTCATTTGAAAACCATTTTTCCCAAAGTCTAACAGTATAGGCGGTGAAATATGACTGAAGGCAAACAAGCAGGAAAACAAGTGCATGTAAAGGTAAACAGGCAATGAAAACCAAGTACAAGTAAAAATAAACCAGAAGTTATCAGCAATAACCATGGGCACACACACACACTCACAAACTCACACACACACACACATACTCACACACGCACACACTCACACCCAAGTGGTCCCCCGTATGCCGACGGAAGGCACCACGCCAGAGATGGTAGAGCACCATGGGTAAATCCCCTAAGGTTCATCTAGCTCGCGTGGGACCCTAGAACCTCGTGTCTCAGTGAAACGTGGCTTAGAAGGCCACGACCCTCAAAAAGCGTGGCTTAGAAGGACACGACCCTCAGAACACGTGGCTTAGAAGGCCACGACCCTCAGAGATCATATGTTTATTTAGTGTTGCAATCGTCATTCCAGCTAAGTGAAATAGGGACGACACCCATCCGGTTCACTAGCGCACTAGTTCTAGTCCGCCCACCTAGATACCCAGGGTTTCCCCGTGTGCTCAAACAAGCTTCACATTCACATAGTATATTTTTTCCTCATATCGCAGGCCAAACAAGATATCACACACAAAAGTCACCATTTCCACACCCAAAAAATATTTCAAAACTCACGCACGCCAAAAATACCTTTCTAGAAACATAAATGTCATTACCTAATCATTTCGCAAAAACCCCTTTTTGGAAACACTCAAACAAGAACATAAACAACTTTCACAACCCAGAAAGCATTATTTTTAATAACACAATAAGGGAAAACATCTTTCGTCAACCAAGAACCACACGTAAAGTTTCCAAAAACAATTCCAAAGGGTCACACGACATTTTCTCTAATCAAGGTTATAAGAAAACACCATTTTCCGTAAACAGTACATTTACTAATTTACACATGCCAAAAACATTTCAAAACCCAATTCAACATGTCTTTCGTTACTCAGGAAGAACCATTTAGCGACATTACTATGAAATCCCACAATTGAAACCAAGAAAACACTTTTAATGAAATGCTAGAATTAAACAGTTTGCATTATCAGCAAATCACCACACTATAAAAACTACTTAATATTATTTATTTATTTTTTTATTTACTGAAATTTAATAAAAGGACAAGGAATAAATAAATTCTTAATTTAGAGGCAAGTGCATAGGGAGACCTACCTCAAGATCCAAGCGCGACGGTAAAACGACCTTGGAACCAAGGCGCGATGACACGACGTGTGTCCGAAGCCACGTGATAAGGTCCAACACTCTCAAAACTGAGGCACGGAGATGGCAGAACCTCGGAAACAAGGCGCAGCAATGGCGCTTTCTCGGAAACGCCCTGCGCGGGTCCTAAGGTCTTAAACCTACCAAAAACAAATATAAATTGATGAAGAAAACCCCTAACAAAGCACAAGTAAATGCCAGAGTAATAATAATGATAATAATTGTAATAATTGTAATTATAATAATAATAATAATAAGATTAGTAATGACAATAATAACAACATTAATAATATTAATAATAATAATAAGAACAAAATAATAATAATAATAATAACGGTAATAATATAATAATAGTAATAATATAAAATAATGTTAACATAATAATATTAATAATAATAATTTAACAATAATAATAAGAATAACATACTATAATAATAATAATAATGTAGTAATAATAATACAACATCACAATATTAATAATAATAATAATATAATAAGCATAATTATAATATTAACGTAATCATAATAACAATAATAATATAATGTTAATATTAATATTAATAACATAATCATAATGATAATAGTATATTAATAATAATAATAATAATAATGTAATCTTATTAACATAATAATAATAATTAACATAATATAATAATAATAATAATAATAACAATAAAATAATAACACAATATAATAATACCAATAATAATAATATGATAATAATAATAATAATAACAATAATTATAATATGATAATACTATTAATATAATAACATTAACATAATAAATAAATAAAACAAAGAAAACTCACGAGCGGAGGGGGAAAAGCGGAGGAGAAGGTGGGTCGGGCCGGCGCAAGGCGGAGGAGCAGGGCGGGGCGCGCCGGAGCGGGGTGAGCCGGGAGGTGCGCAGGACGGGAAGCAGGGGGGTTCGCGGGTGAAGCGGGGCAGCGGGGCTGGCCGAGGGCGAGCAGGGGGGTCCGGGCTGGCCGAGGGCGAGCAGGGGGTCGTGGGCTGGCCGAGGCGGCGCGGTGCTGGGGTGAACGGGATGGAAGGAGGGTGCAGGGGAGAGGGCGCGCAGCCGGGGAGCCGGGATGGCGGCGTGAGGAGGCCGGGACAGGGAAGGCGACGCGGGTTGCGCAGGGGAGGGGAGCGGCCGGACGGAAGGGGAGGCTGGCGGCTGGGCGAGTAGGGCGGGCGAGGTCGGCGGTGCGGGCCGCTGGAGAGGAGTGCGCAGGAGGGCCGGACGGCGGCGGTTCGGGGTGAGGCGGGGAAGCTGGAACGGGGGCAGGCGCGGTGGTGGGTGAAGGGGCCGGGACGCCGGTGGAGGAGGGTCGTCGGACGAGGTCGGCAGGCCGGGAGGGCGGCTGGAGTTGCCGGAGGCGACGGGAGCAGGACCGGGACGGGAGGAAGGTCTGGTGCAGGCTCGGGACAGGGAGAGGGAGCAGGGAGGGCGACGCCGGAGAGGTGCGAGCGGTGGAGGGCGCAGGAGGGGATCGCGCCGGGTGTGTGGAACGGGGAGCGGGATAGGGGGAGCAGCGAGGTGAGGCCGAGGGTTGCACGGGGGAGCCGGGACGGAGATGGGGAGCGGGAGCTGGCTGCGGAAGGGTGCTGGTGCGGGGGAGAAGAAAGAGGAGAGAGGGAGAGGTGAGGCGGCTACGGGAGATTAGTGGGGAAACGGAATTAGGGTTAGGGGTTATAAAATATATATAATAATAATAATAATAATAATAATAAAATTAGCCAATTACAATAATAATTATTATGATCAAACATTTAAAATAATGCAATCATTTAAAATAACACCCATATATATATTTACACACATATAGATGTATATATACCTACAAACATATACACGCAATTACAATAAACACATATATATATATAAACATATATAGACCTAAACATATATATGCATATATACACATATAGACATATATATATATATATACATTAATATACACGTCTATAAACATATATAAAAATACTACAATAATAGTAACGCAACTCAAATAGTAATAATAATAAAAAGTCAACGTAAAAACTTTAATATTTAAAACGTCGGGTGGACACATCGTCACCCGGGCCGAACGCACGATCACCGCTAGCGATGCGATGACCGCGCACCGGTGCGAAACCATCAATCACAATTAATCTTCGAAAAATTTAAACCGGGACCAAGAAAGGAGAAAAAAATACGGACGTCCACGGTCGAGGTGTGACATGGGAAAATTTTGCAAGGGATTTTAATGGGAGGATATATTATGTTCTCCTTGTTGATGATCATAATATAATGAAATGGGTTTCAATCACCGCCCACTAATCTTAGTTATTCAGTTGCATAAAAACATATTGAAATAAAGTTGAGAAGTTGTTGGGTTAAACAATTCGGATGATCCAAACTGTCAATGGAACAGAGGTTAAAAATATCCTAGTGGAGGATTTTCAACAAAAAAAAAATAGGATTAGGCATCATTTTTCAGTAGTACGAGCTCTACAATAGAATGGTGTAGTAGAGAGAGAATCATATTGTCAACAACATGGCTAGAATAATGCTCACCTGAAAAAGATCTTCCAGATAAATTTTGGAAGGCGGTAGTGATGACATTAGCCTACACATCAAATATAGTGCTACTGTGTCCCAAAGAAGGGACGAATATATATGAGCTATGTGTTGGAACCATGGTTGTTATATGCATGAATTGAAATATGGTTTGTGTTTGTTGTCAATCCTCAGTGGAAGTTCAAGATGTGTGCCAGAAAATTGATTATACAGAATAAGAAGATAATATTATTGAAGGTGGCATCATTTTCCAGTGTTTGCCAAATTTCTTGACCTCAAAATTGACAAATGAAGAAAAGTGTTTTTGGCAATGGGACTTGCATGCCGATGACTTGGAGTCTTGTAAATTTGTGTGCCATATTTTTTTCAAGAGAGGATCATCAAAATATGGAAAAGGAAGAAATGGCACCCATGTTTTAGGGTTGGGCACGCAAGTGTCTTGCATGGTAGAGACTTGTGTGCCGAAACATGCGTGCCAAGGGGAGACTTGTGCGCTGTCGCACAGTGTATCCAGAATTCCTATAAATAGAGGACCACCTCACCTCTTTAGCAATGAAGTTTAAACATAGAGAAAATCAGATCTCCCATCGCGCAGGTGTTGTGGTCACACAAGTGGTGGTGGGTCGCTCAAGTAAAGTTGTGCGCCAGTTTCTTTTTACGCATCCAAGGTGTTTTGGGTAAGAAAGGGTTTGAGTCACCCAAATTTGTAGTTGGCGAAGGAGTTTTCATGCAGGTGGTTTGGTGACACTTGCGCTCCAGGATTTGAAGAAGCGCGAAAGTTGATGGTTTTGCGCCAAAATTTGTTTGAGCGTGAAAGGGTGCGAGTCGCACAAGTTTTATGTTGAAGAAGTGAGTGTCATGAAAGTGGCAGAGGTGAACTTGCACACCATCTTGAAACTTTCACACCATCCTGTAAAAGCGTGCCAGGTGTGATTTATGTACGCCTATCTTTTCGGAGCTGTGAGAAAGCTGGAAGATTTCCTGATACTTTTGGTACAAAGTGAGATTCATCTACGTGTGAAAGTTGGACTTCAACAAGGAATCTACATACAAAAGAGGATGTATTATTTAAAAATAATGAAGATACCTTCACGTCTATAAACAATGTGGTACTTCACCAAAGCTAGTGAGCCATGGGGAGTCAACGGGAGTGACCCAAGGGACACAGTAAGCTATCCGTGAACCTTTGTAAAGGAAATGAGACTGAGACAGAGGTACTGTGTCTGAACCTTTGTAGTTTAAAACTCATGAAAAAATGTGGAATTAGGTACAACTGATAACCTGTCGGTGTATGCTCCTTGAACGTAACCCTTTGTGGTGAACCATGTAAAAGTGTTGTGTTGACTTCCTATTTTTATTTGTTTGACAGGTTTAACAAGTTCCTACCAATGCGGGAACAAGATCCACAACTTTAAAAAAAATAACACCCTAATTCACCTCTCCACTCTTAGGGTGTTCTGATGTCCTTCATGTGGTATCAGAGGGAGGTTCATTGGTGTTTGATCTGTCACATACTGTTATGGAAAATTCAGCCAATGTCAGAGGAGTCCCCCTCTTTAATGGAATTAATTTCTAGATTTGGAAGAACAGAATGAGATCTCATCTTAGATCTCTTGGAATGGAAGTCCTTTTTAATACTGTTTAAGGAATACAAGTCACTGATCTAACAGGAATGGCTATGACTAACGCAAACAAGAAAATTCTTGATGATGATGCTAAAGCCCCAAATGCTCTCACTATTTCCCTTTCTGATCAGATATATCTAAAGGTGATGAGTTGCACCTCAACAAAATCCATGTGGGATAAACCTGAAAATATTTATGAAGAAGATAGAAAAGTGAAGGAGGAGAAACATCATGTCCTGCACAATAGGTTCGATGATCTGAAGATGCATCCTAATTAGAATGCAGACTCCTTCTTCAATTGAATTACTGAAGTGGTTGGAGCAATTTAGGGTCTAGGTGAAGAAATCAAAGACATAGACTTTTTAAAGAAAATATTGAGAAGACTTCCACCTTTGTAAAAAGAAAAATATTATTCCCTTGAAGTAATAGATCTTTCTAAACTTTCTTTGGATGATCTTCTGAGCAGCCTGGTGGCATATGAAATGAGAGTCAAAACCGAAGATTCTATGACTCGAGTGAGCAAGGAAATTCTGTTCAAAGCCATTGAGAAACTGAAAATCTCAAAATATAGTAGTGGTGAAGATGATGAGGAAAAATAAATTCTTTCTTTCATTGCAAAGAAGTTTCAGAAGGTAAAATGGAAATTCAAAGAGAAGTTACCTCTATCTTGCTTTTTTTGTGGCAAAGATGTTCACATTTCCTCTCAGTGGTCAAGAAAGATCAATGATGAGAATATATATTTTGAAAACATTGAGAAACCTCAGAAAAGGGTTTTCAAAAAGGGAGACTTCAAATCAAGAAAAAAAGTTCAAAAGAAGAGTTTTGTCTCTGAAGAGGAAGAAGATGATAATGAATTTTATGATGAAGAAAAGCTAGAATTTAGAACTAGAAACCATGTTTCCATGATGGCCACTATTGAAAAATCAGAAGATACTGGTGGAGAAAATCATTTGACAACTAGTTCCAATCCCTACTTTCAACTTATGAATGCTGTTAGTAATCTTAAGATTAAATATAAGAGTTTCAATAAGTGTAAATCAATTGTAGAAGAATCAAATGAATATGTTGATCAACATGAAGCTAAAATTGAATGACTGAACGAATTGGTGAAAGTATAGTCTAAAATACATGAATGTTATGATGATGTGGTTGATCTGATGTTGAGAATTGAAGAGCAGGCAAAGGTCATCAATGACCTCACCTCTAGACTAGAGGAAAAGTCCAAGAATGATGAGTATCTTGAGGAGGAAGTTGTTACTATTAGGAGTAAACTTGAAAAAGATTCAATTTCAAAAGAATCAAAGAAGAAAAATAGTTTGGATGGTTCTCAGATGCAGAGCTATTGGAGAGAGAAAAACGTGGCTATAATGGAGTTGAATAGAATTTAAATGATCAGAGACCTGAAATTGGTTGTGAGGTAGAATCGTCATATGTTGCAAATAAAAGAAATCAAAATAAAGGAAAGATGAAAGTGGGTGATGTGGTAAAGTCATCTAAAGTTCTAAAACAAAACCCCCCATTTCAATCTGAAAGGCGAAAGGAATATTATCCTCAAGCCTTCTTTAAAAAATGGGCCCTCAAACTATTAACCCATCGATGAATGAATGAGGATAAACAGAAGTGAGAAGAAATTTCTTCTTATGAAGTGTCAGTTATATGGATATTTAGGCCATACCATGTCTTATTATGAAGAGGAAAGAAGCTATCTGAATAGAGAAGATATGGGAGTTCAACGAATGAGGACAAGTTCATATCCTAATTCTTTTAGTGGAAACAATTTCTATAGATATTGTTTTCATTGTTATGACTTTGGTCATAAGTCTATTAATTGAAAGCAGAGAAGGGGCATGGACACCTCATACTGGAGTTCAAGACAAGTCAAATCTCATCAACAAGATAGTGTTTCTCTTACAAACAGGTTTTCTCCCCTCGAAGAAGACTTCGACTATGAAGAACCAATGTAAACAGATGAGATAATTGAAAGGCCATCAGTGCTCTATACTCAATCCAATGTATCATGGAAAGGAAGGATGAAAATTGAGAAATATAACCTTATAGAGGTGGCCTTCAAAGCTACAAAAAGAAACAGAACCTAGATTCTGAAGAGCAGTTGTTCATCTCATATGATATGTAATGTTGTCCTGTTAATGGATATCAAAATGAAGTTTGATGGTATAGTATGATTTGGTAAAGATGGAGCTCTGGAAATCAAAGTCAGTGGAAGTACTGAATTAGCTAATGAAGAGCTAAATAATACTAAAGTCCTTTATGTTGATAGCCTACGTCATAATCTACTCAGCGTAAGTCAACTCTGTGACGTGGGACTTATAGTTACTTTTAATTAGAAAGGTTTCACTATCAAGGGAAAGATAGGCAATTCACTTATGAAGGGATGTAGAATAGAAGGAAACTTGTATCAGGTTGATAGTAAAGAAAATGTTTGTTACATGACTTTTGAAGAAGAAAACAATTTGTGGCATCGAAGACTGGGACACATCAATCAAGAAGACATGGAGAAAATATCAAAATTGAGGATTTTCATAGACATTCCCAACCTGAAGCGTGAGCGTGAAAAGTCTTGTGATGTTTTCATTTGTGGGAAGCTGGTCTGCAGTTCATATTGGGCAAAGAATAAAAGGGAATCTAATCTTCCTCATCTAATTAATACAAATTTATGTGGGCCAATAAATGTTGACGGATCTCATGGAGAAAGGTACTTTGTCTATTTCATAGAAGATTACAATAGAATGGAACCCGTAATGGTTATTCACAGGAAATGGAAAGTGCTTCACTGCATGAAAATATATCAGCGAATCGCTCAGAATGATAATAGATGGACAATCAAAATGTTGCGATCTGACAATGGAGGGTAATACCTATTCATTGAATTTGAAAATTACCTAGAGAATCATGGGATACAACATGAGTAAGCTTCTTTGAGAACTCCACACAAAAATGCAGTTGTTGAACATAGGAATCAACAGGAGAACAACATGGCACGAACTATGCTGATTGAGAGTCATATTCCATGACATTAATGGAATGAGTCTGTTCAAGATGTAGTTTATATTCAAAATCGAACCAGACATTATATGGGTGAGATGAAGACACCATATAAATTATGGCATGAAAGTAATCCCTCTTTGAAATAATTTCATGTTTTTGGAAGTAAATGCTTCATTAGGAACAAAGAAGGAATCCAAGGGAAGTATGTAGATAATGTAGATGAAGGAATTTTCCTTGGATACAAAATAAACAGCAATGCCTACAAGTGTTTCAACAAGCGTTTGGAAGGATTGTGGAAAGTAGTGATGTTAAGATAATTGAAGAGAAAACCACAAATGCTTCAAGGATGTCATATGTTGATGTGATAGAAAGTGAGGAAGAAAGTGAACATGGAGAAAATACAAATACAGAAATAGAGGAAGAAATAAAAAACACTCAGCAGTCACATCATGATGTTGACTTAGAAGAAGAAACTATGGCTAGAGAAAATGCAACTGAACCACACAAGAGAAATCATAGAGCTGAGATAGACCCATCTAACATAATTGGGGATAGGAGTGCACCCACTCAAACAAGGAGGATGAGGAATAACACACAATCTGCATTTCAGTCAGTTGTGGAGCCATCCTCATTTGAAGAAGCTACAAAGGTTGAATCTTGGGTGAAAGCCATGAATGAAGAGTTATATCAGATTGACAAGAATCAGACATTGTATCTTTTCTAGAGACTCAAAGATCACAATGTGATTGGTACAAAATGGATCTTTAAGAATATGTTTGATGAGTATAGAAGTGTTATTAAAAACAAGGAATGATTGGTATGTAAAGAATACTACTAAATTGAAGGCGTTGATATTGAAGAAACCTTTGCTCTGGTGGCTAGATCGGATTCAATCAGGCTTTTCCTTTCCATGGCACTCCAAAGAGGATATAAAGTATACCAAATGGACTTCAAGACAACATTCTTGAATGGTGTACTTGAAGAAGAAGTCTACATTGAAAAACCGGTGGGTTTTATACTTGGTACTGATGAAACAAAGGTCTGCAAACTGAAGAAAGATCTGTATGGTTTGAAGCAGGCGCCATGAGCATAGTGTTCCTGGCTAGACTTGTATCTCAAGAAACTGGAATTCAAAAAAGGAGGAGTAGACCACAATCTATATGTGAAGAATTATCCAAAATATCATTTCATGGTTCTAGTCTATGTTGATGACAATATATTTGGTGGCAGCATGTAGAAATAAGTGGATGAATTTTCCAATCACATGAAATCAGATTATGAAATGTCTATGATTGGAGAGCTCACATATTTCTTGGGGATGTAGGTGATTCAAAGGTAGGATTACGCTTTCATTTTTCAAGAAAATTATGCAAGATAGCTACTGAAGAAGTTTAATATGCAAGACTCCAAACCAATATCAACTCCGATCGTAGTTGGAACCAAACATGGAAATCATGAAGATGGGGCATCTGTACACCACACGATGTACATGAGCATAATTGGGAGCCTACTGTACCTGACAACAACATGGCTACATATTGGCTTTTAATCCTTTCTAGCAGCCCTCTTTCAGAGTAATCCAAAGGAGGAACATATTACAGCAGTAAAAAGAACCATGAGGTATATTCAAGGTACTCACAATTGTGGCTTATACTTTCCTACTAAAAGAGATAGCGAATTATTATCATTTTCTTATGCTGACTAGGCTGGCGATATAGTGGACAGAAAGTCCACCATTGGTGGAGCATTCTATATTGGGAATAAATATGTTGGCTTGTTGAGCAAGAAACAAGAAAGTACATCTCTTAGTACTACTGAAGCTGAGTATATCTCTACCATAAAGGCATGAACTCAACATCCATGGATGAAGCAATAACTAATAGATATTTATGATGAGGTGAAGAAACTAATGGTAATTTACTGTGATAACAAGAGGGAAATTGATCTTACGAAGTATCATGTTCAGCATTATCGTACAAAACATATTTAAATTAGGTACCACTTTATCATAGAAAAAGTTGAGCAAGGAGTGATTAGAATGGATCATGTGGGAACTAATGAGCAAGTGGTTGATATCCTGACCAAGCCACTATCAGCGGCTGTGTTTGAGAAGCATCGGTTGATCCTCGGTGTTCAGCCACCTCCTAGTGCATAAAGAGGTTACACAATACCCCTCTCCCCAATTATGTAAATTGTTTTTAATCTGTTTATGGATGTGATGTAGGTTTATAGGGGAGATATTATCCAGGGGGAGTGTGGTTTGAGCTGAACAATGAACAATTACCGTTCTTTGGGTTTATTTTCAATGGGGGAGAAAAGAATAAATTCAGGCATGTAAGGCTTCTATGACACAGTAAGTGAATTTCATGGGCATCATTGAGAATTCCAAAACATGAGAACCCAATTCACACTTCCTCTCTTGTTTTCTTCACCGAGCATTGCTCACGTAGACTTAGAGTGTTGGCTGAGTTGATTCATGCGTTTGTAGTTTTCCAATGGCTGGTGCTCTATGGAATTTATTTACTGATTTCCAACAAACCAAAAGGGGGTGATTTTTGGAACCATGGTCATTCTATGCATGAATTTGAATATGGTTTGTGTTTGTTTTCAATCCTCAGTGGAAGTTCAGAATGTGTGCCAACGAAGTAATCATAAAGAACAAGTAGATAATAGTATTGAAGGTGGCATCATTTTCCAGTGTTTTCCAAATTTTTTGACCTCAAAATTAGCAAATGAATAAAAGTTTTTTGTAAAAGGGACTTGCGTGCCGATGACTTGGAGGCCTGAAAACTTGGGCGCCATATGTTCATCAAGATCGGATCATCAAAATTTATCAATGGAAGAAGGGAAGCCCAAGTTTTAGGGTTGGTCGCTCAAGTGTCTTGCGTGGAAGAGACTTCCGCGCCAAAACATGCGCTTCAAAGGGAGACATTCACGCTATCATGCAGGGTGTCTAGAATGCCTATAAATAGAAGACCACCCCTCCTCTTTAGCAACAAAGTTCAGAGTTAGAGAAAATTAGAGCATCTGTCGTGCAGGTTTTGTTGTCGTGCAAGTAGTGGTGGTTCGCGAAGTAGAAGTTGTGTTCCAGTTCATTGTTGCGCATCCACTGTGTTCTGGGTAAGAAAGGGTGTGAGTCGCCCATGTTTGGAGTTGGAAAAAGAGGTGTCGTGCAGGTGGTTTGGTGACACTTGCGCACTAGGAGGTGATGAAGTGCGATATTTGATGGTTGCGCACCAAAATCGATTTGGGCGTGAAAGGGTGCGAGTCACGCAAGTTTGAAGTTGAAGAAGTGAGTGTCACGCAAGTGGCAGAGGTGAACATGCACGCCATCTTGAAACATGCACACCATCTTGGAGAAGCATGCCAGGTGTGATTAAATTATGCCAGTCTTTTTGGAGTTGCCCGAAAGTTGGAAGATTTCCTGATACTTTTGGTACAAAGTAAGATTCATCTATGGGTAAAAGTTGGACTTCAAGAGAGCATCTACATACAACAGAGAATGTATTATTTAGCAATAATGTAGAGAACTTCACATCTATAAACTGAGTGGGACTTCACCAAAGGCAGTGATCCAAGGGGAGTCAACGGGAGTGACCCAATGGATGTAATGAGCTGTTCGTGAACCTTTATAAAGGCAGTGAGCCTGGGACAGAGTGACTGTGCCTGAACCATTTTAATCCACAACTCGTGAAAAATAGTGGAATTAGGTACGGCAGAAAAACTATCGGTGTATGATCCATGGATGTAGCCTTCTGTGGTGAACCAAGTAAAAGTTCTATGTCAACTTCCTACTTTCATTTGTTTGAGAGGTTTAACAAGTTTTTACCAACTTGGGAACAAGATCCACAACATTAAAAAGAAAAAGTTAACACCCTGATTCACCCCTCCCCTCTTAGGGTGTTCTGGGGTACTTCACTATGGTATGGAAAGAATCCTTCATTGAAGTACATTGGAATCTTTAAAAGTAAATGTTTCATTCTCAAAAAGAAGAAACACATGAAAATTTAATCTCGTGGAGATGATGGAATTTTTCTTAGCTACTCAAATAAAATAAAATCATATAAGTTCTTTAATAATCAGGTGGGAAAGATTGTTGAAAGCAATTATGTAACCATAGGGGAGAATGAGTACAATATTCAGAAAATATATGATCATTATTATGAGGATAATGATGAAGAGATAAGCAGATCAGGGGACGCTCCAGTTCAAGAGGTAGATTTGGAAGAAGACTCAGATGATGATGATAAGGATGAGAATAAGTCAATGTCTATAAAGATACTAGTATGAAGAGCTGAGATTCATTGATATGACTTAATTAGGGATTAGACAGCACCTATGCAGACAAGGAGGATGAAGACTCTACATCAAGCATCATACTTATCATGGGAAGAGCCTAAATGTTTTAGTAATACATCCAATGATGATAATTGGATTCCAGCTATGAATAAAGAGATATACCAAATTGAGAAGAATCAAACATGTGATATTTTTTTTGAATCCAGCAGATAAAAATGACATCATGAAAAAATGGGTCTTTCACAACAAAATGAATGAAGATGGTGTTGTGATTTGATACAAACCATGACTTGTGTAAAAAGGGTTATCCCAGATAGAGGGTATCGATGATGTTGAGACATTTTCACCTACTGCAAGGATAGAGAAAATCAAATTATTCTTGTCCATAGTAGTGAAAATAAATTTCAAGGTTTTCTAGATTGATGTTAGGTCAAGATTTTTGAATGGGGTTCTGAAAGAAGAAGTTTACATTGAAAAACCACATTGTTTTCTAATTCATGAAGTTGAGGATAGGGTTTTTCAGCTAAAGAAGGCTTTATATGGGTTTAAGAAAGCACTATGACCATAGTATTCAAGGCTAGATCAGTTTCGGAACATATTCTACTTCCAATGAGGTGGAGTGGATTAACAATTATACGTGAATAATGACAATAATCAAAATATGATGTTCTAGTTTCTGTTGATGACATAATATTTGGTAGATTAGATGTATCACAATGTAGATAGTTTTCTAAATTCAGGAAAAATGATTTCAAAATATCAATGATTGGTGAGAGGATGTTTTTCCTTTGTTTTTAGGTGACACAATGAAGGAATGAAAAATTCATTTCTCAATCTATATATGCTATGGTAGTGTTGAGAAGGTTTAGAATTGGAAATTCTAAGGAAATGAAGACTCTGGTGTCTACCCGAGTAAAATTATCACATGATGATGAAGGTAAGGGGGTTAATACCATAGAATACATGAAAATAATAAGAATTTTATTTTACAAGATAGCGATAAGGCATGATATTAAATTTTATGCATGCCAAGCAGCGAGATATCAATGCAATCCCTAATAAATCCACATGCTTGGAGTGAAAATAATAATTCAGTATATCAAGTGCATAGTGGACTTTGGATTCATGTATAATGACAAATCCTATCCCAAGATTTTGGGATATAAATATGTGGATTGATCCAGTTTAGTAGATGATAAGAAATCAACATCAAGAGCTTCTTTTTATCTTTTTGGATTGTGTATTTCTTGTCTCAGGAAGAAACAAGATTCCACATCATTGTGAATCACAGAAGATGAGTATATTGTTGCCACATAATCATTCATGTAGTTATTGTGGATGAAGCAGAAGCTTTGTGACATGGGTTTAGAAGTGATGTCTTCGATCATAAACAATTATGATATATCAAGTGATGTATATATTAGAAAAAATCAATTCCATCACTCAATGAAAAAACACATTTAAATCAAATATTATTTTATCATTGAAAAGGTGGAGAAAGGGCCAATGAAGTTAGAGTATGTGCCAATAGAACTTCAGATTGCAGACATTATAACAAATTCCTCACCCGAAGAAACATTTTATAGGCATCAACTGGCTCTGGGAGTCTATTCAACTCTCAACACTTGAAAAAGTGAGGATGTGGCGCCACACCCTCCCCACGAGGTATGGTGTGTTTTCCCCTAATGTGTTGATATGTGTTCTTTCCAATGCTGCAGACCACAAAAGAGTAAACATTGTGTTCATTGAAAAAGGGGGAGAATGTGTGACTAATCAAGGAGGAGAAAATTTCTTAGTCAAGACACTGGGAGAGGTTGACAGGTTGAGCAGCGGGATAGAAGAGCAGCAAGATAAGAGAGAATCTGGCTGATTAGTTGAACAACATGAGGAGAATTACATAGTGTTATGAGGAAACATTCATTAAATATGACAATGTTATATGTGATTGATCAAAGAAGATATGTCATGATAGTTGAGGTTCATGATGAATGTAACTGTTTGGTTGAAATAATTGGGGTCAGGAATGAATTGATTCCTTGATAAACTTCTCACTATACTCTTCATTCTCACATCAACCATTACTCATTTGGTCTAAGAGTATGTGGTGAGTAAATCATTGATTGCAACCATAGTCACAATAAGAGAATTATGGTTGAAGATGGATGAATTTACACAAGAAGTATCAAGTTATGAATCATTTTTCAAAAAACCCAATGGGGTTGATTGTTGGAAAAAATCCCTCAATTTATCATTAAGGAATTTTTGAGGTGATTTTGTTTGTTGACAAAGAGGGTTTCCATGTTAATTGGTGGAGTATCAAAATATTTTCAGCTCATTATGTTGATAATTTTCAAAGATGAATGTATTGATTCTATTGAAGAGGTACACAAAATTTCCTACACAAGGTGATGTTGTTTCCTAGTGTCTTCAATATTTTTGGGGGCCAAAATTTGGAGGTTCTCCAAGAATCGCAGAGAGTGTATTTTCATTGATATCTCATCAAAATATGGTAAAATATTTAATTTTACATTGTTGGTCTTTTCAATGTGTTTTTCTTGAAGGATCAATGAATTCCTACAGTGATCTTAGAGATTATGAAAAATCTTCATGAAAGTGGTTTTCCTTGAAGGCCATGTAAAAAATATAGAAAAGGCATAAATTTCATGATGATTGGGTTTTCAAAAAGGGTGGTTCCTAAAGGCGTGAATGTTTTGTATATTGATCTTCATGATTACACCATATCTTCACAAAAGTGTTTTTCCATGAAAGCCAAGTAAAAATATGGAAATGGCATGAATCTCACAAAGACTGGGGTTTTTTTAAGGGTGTTTCGTGAAGCTGTGATGGTTTGTGATGGAAATATCTATGATTATGAATTGAATTAAAAATTTCATCATGAAAGATGATTACCTAGATGGAGTTATGATATAATGGATAAGGCATTAGTTTTGAGGAGAATGGGAGTTTAATAAAGGCGGTTCACCAATACATGAAGTATTTTCATGGTGGTCTTCATAGTTATGAGTAGGCTTCGTGAACACTACTAAAGTTTTCGATGGAAATATCCATGGTTATGATGAGCATCATGATGAAAAAATATTCATGGAGCCTTTTCAAACCGGGTGTTCCATGAAATAATTTAATGAGCTTCTCAAAATGGTGATGATGTGGCCATATGAATTTGGAATCAGTGGAAACGCTTCTAGAAAAGCCTCTACCCCCCCCCCCACTAGAAGACAAACATGACTTAATGAAAATCTTAAGGCACCCGATTCACAAAGGTGTTCATTAAGGTGGTATGAAAAGACATTCTTTAAGGTCTATGAAGTGCCCAAATCAGTGTGAATCACTGAGAGGAGGAGAGTTTGAACCAGTGATCCCTTTAAATATTTTTTCTATTTGATTATTTTAAATTAAAACTATATTGTTGGATAAAGCCTTGATATACTCTTCTTATGTATCTCATACATACCTCAAATGATTATGTAAATATAAAGGCACTGGACACACAAATTTACAAGTTTCTGTTCAAAGACCTACTCCTTTTTGTATTGTTTATTCTCCCAAAATCAAATTCTCCACTATAATTTGAATACCAATTTGAATAGTTAATACCGTGTCCTTCAATATCTCTCTCTGTCCCACAGGATGTTCTTTATACTGCTTCAAACAATGTTACTAGAGTCTCACTGGCCTACTCCAGAGTCTCATTAAACTCTTCATCTCCTCCCTGAATCACACAGGGTGCATGTATTTCTCAAGTCACACAAGAAGATTCATTCTTTGAGTTCTTACATGATTCACTATATATTAATCTTATGTTCTTCTCACATAGTCTTACTAAATCACACATTCTCATTTATCTCTTCAAGGATCTTCAACAACCTTTGGTATCGTCTGTTGGCCTTTTTCAATAACTCTAATCACATTTCTGATCAATCATCAATTTAACAGTGCTGGGGAAATTCTTTCTTCTTCTGTTGAAGACCTGGCCTCACTCTTATAAGTGTTAAAATGGTGCACACATATTCATCAAGAATATAATATGGAATAATGATTTTGCACAATATCAGAATTGTGTCTCTTCTTCAATCATCAAATACAATCAACTCAAATATAGGATCTTCTTTAATTCGGCTAGACATCTGTCTCAATTCTATTTTACTTCACCCAAGTATTGCATGGCATCCAAACATCTAGGTTTTGGATATCTCACTGACTTACTAATTGTGAATGTGGTCCTGTATGATTTTATGATCATATATTATCTTTTTTGTAAACCATAACATGAAAATTTCACTTAAATCAGTGTGTTAGGTTCAATGTGTGTGGGTCATGTAATTAGACATGTAATGTCCACTCAATTTATTCATTCTCAATATACACAAATTTCATTCTTATTTTTTTCTTTTTCACACACTCACTTGTTCCTTTTAATTTGTGTTCAATGTATGTTAATCATGCCAATACACATTTGTATTTATGTGTGCATGGGAATGTATATTTTAGATTGGATTTTATGCTGCCTGAATTCCCTTCCTTTTCTTATTATACTCAAGAATTCATGTATGCACACACAACGTTTGGTGTGCATTGTATTTCATTATCTCAATAGGCAGTGTGTGAGTATATGTGTACACTGTATTAAGAATGTCTCATGGCCTCTTCCTCATGCTCTTTCCTTCTTCATCTAAAACAAAAAATACAATGCCTCGGGCTTCTTCGTGGAAACTAAAGGAGCACTGAGTTATTATTCTTGATGCATGGAGTGTGTGTGGATCTCCATCATAGAACAAAATTGGTTCTTGGTTTCTATATTTTTGGAGTACAAAAAGGGTGCATGTTCACCAGTTATGTACACATAGAGATACATTCACAAGAACATGATGAGGGTTGGTTAGAACCGATCACATGCTCTTGGATTTCATCACATAGAGGGTGCGGCTGCTTCCTTCTTCGCAAGAAAAATTGTAAAATTAGGTACAAATGATAACCTATCAGTGTATGCTTCTTGGACATAGCCCTTTGTGGTGAACCATGTAAAATTATTGTGTCGACTTCTTACTTTCATTTGTTTGATAGTTTTAACAAGTTCATACCAATGTGGGAACAAGATCCACAACTTTAAAAAGAAAAATTTAACACCCTAATTCACCACTCCCCTTTCAGGGTGTTCTGAGGTCCTTCATGTGGTATTAAAGGGAGGTTCATTGGTGTTTGATCTGTCACATACTGTTATGGACAATTCATCCAATGTCAGAGGAGTCCCCCTCATTGATGGAAGTAATTTCCAGATTTGGGAGAACAGAATGAGATCTAATCTTAGATCTCTTGGAATTGAAGTCCTTTTTATTACTGTTTAAGAAATAGAAGTCACTGATCCAACAGGCCTGGCTATGACTAACACAAACAAGAAAATTCTTGATAATGATGCTAAAAACCCATATGCTCTCACTGCTCCCCTTTCTGATCAGATCTATCTAAAGGTGATGTGTTTCACCTCAGCAAAATCCATGTGGGATAAACCTGAAAATATTTATGAAGAAGATAGCAAAGTGAAGGAGGCGAAACATCATGTCCTACACAATAGGATCGATGATCTGAAGATGCATCCTAATGAGAATGCAGACTCCTTCTTCAATTGAATTACTGAAGTGGTTGGAGCAATTCGGGGTCTAGGTGAAGAAATCAAAGACGTAGACTTTGTAATGAAAATATTGAGAAGACTTCCACCTCTATACAAATAAAAGGTTTATGCCCTTGAAGAAATAGATCTTTCCAAACTTTCTCTGGATGAACTACTAAGCAGCCTGGTGGCATATGAAATGAGAGTCAAACACGAAGATTCTATGACTCGAGTGAGCAAGGAAATGGCTTTCAAAGCCATTGAGAAACTGAAAATCTCAAAATATAGTAGTGGTAAAGATGATGAGGAAAAATAAATTCTTTCTTTCATTGCAAATAAGTTCCAGAAGGTAAAAGGAAAATTCAAAGGGAAGTTGCCTCTAGCTTGCTTTCATTGTGGGAAAGATGGTCACATTGCCTCTCAGTGTTCAACAAAGATCGATGATGATAATAGTGATTTTGAAAACATTGAGAAACCTCAGAAAAGGTTTTCCAAAAAGGGAGACTTCAAATCAAGAAAAAATTTCAAAAGAAGTGTTTTTCCTGTGAAGAGGAAGAAGATGATAATAAATTTTGTAATGAAGAAGAACCAGAATTTAAAACTGGAAACCATGTTTCCATAATGGACACTATTGAAAAATCAAAAGATATTGGTGGAGAAAATCAGTTGAAAACTAGATCCAATCCTGAGTTGCAACTTAAAAATGCTGTTAGTAAGATTAAGATTAAATGTAAGAGTTGCAATAAGTGGAAATCAATTGTAGAAGAATAAACTGAATATGTTGATCAACTTGATGCTGAAATTGTACGACTAAAAGAATTGGTGAAAGTACAGTCAAAAATACATGAAAACTATGATGATTTAGTTTATCTGAAGTTGAGAATTGAAGAGAAGGCAAAGGACATCAATGACCTCACCTCAAGACTGGAGGAAAAGTCCAAGACGGATTAGTGTCTTGAGGAGGAAGTTGTTACTATTAGGAGTAAACTTGAAAATGATTCAATTTCAAAAGAATCAATGAAGAAAAATAGTTTGGATGGTTCTTTGATGCAGAGCTGTTGGAGAGTGAAAAACGTGGGTATAATGGAGTTGAATAGATTTTAAATGATCAGAGACTTACCTAAATGAAAAATAGTGAAATTGGTTGTGAGGTAGAATCGTCATATGCTATAAATAAAGGCAATCAAAATAAAGGAAAGATGAAAGTGGACGATGTGGTAAAGTCATCTAAAGTGCTAAAACAAAAACCCCCCATTTCAATTTGAAATAAGAAAATAAGATTATCCTCAAGCCTCCTTAAAAAATGGGCCCTCAGACTATTAACACATCGATGAAGGAATGAGGATAAACAGAAGTGAGAAGACATTTCCTCTTATGATGTGTCATTTATATGGATATTTAGGCCATTACATGTCTTATTGTTAAGAGGAATTAAGCTATCTAAATGGAGAAGATATGGGAGTTCAACAAAGGAGAACATGTTCATATCCAAATTATTTTAGAAGAAACAATTTCTATGGATATTGTTTTCATTGTTCTAACTTTGGTCGTAAGTCTGTTAATTGCAAGCAGAGAAGGGACATGGACACCTCATACTGGAGTTCAATACAAGTCAAATTTCATCAACAAGATAGTGTTTCTCTTACAAACAGGTTTTCTCCTCTCGAAGAAGACTTTTACTATGAAGAACCAATGTACACATATGAGATAATTGGAAGGCCATCAATGCTCTATACTCAATCCAATGTCTCATGGAAAGGAAGGAAGAAAATTTAGAAATATAACCTTGTAGAGGTGGCCCTAAAAGCGACAAAAAGAAACAGAACCTAGATTTTGGACAGTAGTTGTTCATCTCTTATGATATGTAATGTTTTCCTGTTAATGGATATCAAAAGGAAGTTTGATGGTATAGTATGATTTGGTAAAGATGGAGCTCTAAAAATCAAAGTCAGTGGAAGTACTGAATTAGCTAATGGATAGCTAAATAAGACTGAAGTCCTTTATGATGATAGCCTATGTAATAATCTACTCAGAGTAAGTCAACTCTGTGACTTGGAACTTATAGTTACATTTAATAAAAAAGGTTTCACTATCAAGGGAAAGACAGGATATTCACTTATGAAGGGATACAGAACAGAAGGCAACTTGTATCAGGTTGATAGTAAAGAAAATGTTTGTTATATGACTGTTGAAGAAGAAAACAATTTGTGGCATCAAAGACTGGGACACATCAATCAACAAGACATGGAGAAAATATCAAAATTGAGGATTGTCATAGTCATTCCCTACTTGAAGCGTGAGCGTGAAAAGTATTTTGATGCTTACATTTGTGGGAAGTTGGTCTGCTGTTCATATCGGGCAAAGAATAAAAGGGAATCTCATCTTCTTGATCTAATTCGTACAGATGTATGCGGGCCAATAAATGTTGACGGAACTCATAGAGAAAGGTACTTTGTCTTTTTCATAGATGATGACAATAGAATGTAATGTGTAATGGTCATTCAGAGGAATCAACAAGTGATTCACTGCATACAAATATATCGGCGAATCGCTGAGAATGATAATGGATGAACAATCAAAGTGTTGCGATCTGACAATGGAGGGTAATACCCTTCCATTGAATTTGAAAATTACCTAGAGAAGCATGGGATACATCATGATTTAGCTGTTGTGAGAACTCCACACAAAAATGGAGTTGTTGAATGTAAGAATCGACAGGTGAACAACATGGCACAAACTATTCTGATTGAGAGTCATATTCCACGACATTAATGGAAAGAGGTTGTTCAAGCTGCAGTTTATATTCAAAATCGAACCGGACATTATATTGGTGAGATGAAGACACTATATAAATTATGACATGGAAGGAATACCTTTTTGAAATAATTTCATGTTTTTAGAAGTAAATGCTTCATTAGGAACAAAGAGGGAAATCAAGGGAAGTATGGTGACAATGTAGATGAAGGAATATTGCTTGGATACACAATGAACAGCAAAGCCTACAAGTGTTTCAACAAATGATTAGGAAGGATTGTGGAAAGTAGTGATGTTAAGATAATTAAAGATAAAACCACAAATACTTCAAGGACGTCATATGCTGATGTGATAGAAAGTGAGGAAGAAAGTGAACGTGGAGAAAATACAAATACAGAAATAGAGGAAGCTATAAAAAACACTCAGCAGTCACATCATGATGTTGACTTAGAAAAAGAATCTGAAGTAGAAACTATGGCTAGAGAAAATGCAACTGGATCACACAAGAGAAATAATAGAGCTGAGATAGATCCATCTAACATAATTGGGGATAAGAGTTCACCCAATCAAAAAAGGAGGATGAGGAATAACACACAATCTGTATTTCAGTCAGTTGTGGAGCCATCCTCATTTGATGAAGCTGCAAAGGTTGAATCTTGGGTGAAATCCATGAATGAAGAGTTATATCAGATTGAAAAGAATCAGACATGGTATCTTTTCCAGAGACCCTAAGATCACAATGTGATTGGTACAAAATAGATCTTCAAGAACAAGTTTGATGAGCATGGAAGTGTGATTAAAAACAAGTCACGATTGGTATGTAAAGGATACTACGAGATTGAAGGTGTTGGTATTGAAGAAACCTTTGCTCTGGTGGCTAGATCGGATTCAATCAGGCTTTTCCATTCCATGGCACTCTAAAGAGGATATAAAGTATATCAAATGGACTTCAAGAAAGAATTACTGAATGGTGTACTTGAAGAAGAAGTCTACACTGACCAACCGGTGGGTTTTCTAATTGGTACTGATGAAACAAAGGTCTGCAAACTGAAGAATGATCAGTATGGTTTGAAGCAGGCACCACGAGCATAGTATTGCTGGATAGAATTGTATCTCAAGAATATGGAATTCAAAAAAGATGGAGTAGCCCACAATCTATATGTGACGAATTCTCTAAAAGATCAGTTCATGGTTCTAGTCTACGTTGATGACAATATATTTGGTGGCAGCATGAAAAAATCAGTGGATGAATTTTCCAATCACATTAAATCAGAATTTGAAATGGCTATGATTGGAGAGATCACATATTTCTTAGGGATTTAGGTGATTCAATGGTAGGATTACACTATCATTTTTCAAAAAAAAAATTGTATGAGGGCTGCTGAAGAAGTTTAATTTGCCAGACTCCAAACCAATATCAACTCTGATCGTAGTTGGAACCAAACATGGAAAGCATGAAGATGGGGCATCTTTTCACCCCACTATGTACATGAGGATAACTGGGAGCCTACTGTAACTGATAGCAACACGGCTATATATTGGATTTTCAACCATTCTAGTATCCCGCATTCAGAGTAATCCAAAGGAGGAACGTATGACAGCAGTAAAAAGAACCATGAGGTATATTCAAGGTACTCACAATTGTGGCATATACTTTTCTGTAGAATGAGACAGTGAATTATTATCATTTTCTGATGCTAACTAGGCTAGCGATGTAGTGGACAGAAAGTCCACCATTGGTGAAGCATTCTATATTGGGACTAAATGTGTTGGCTTTATGAGCAAGAAACAAGAAAGTACATCCCTTAGTACTACTGAAGCTGAGTATATCTCTACCATAAAGTCATGCACTCATCTTCTTTGGATGAAGCAACAACTAATAGATATTATTGATGAGGTGAAGAAACCAATGGTAATTTAATATTATAATAAGAGCGCAATTGATCTTACGAAGAATCATGTTCAGCCTTCTCGTACAAAACATATTGAAATCAGGTACCACTTTATCAAAGAAAAAGTTGAGCAATGGATAATTAGAATGGATCATGTGGGAACTGATGAGCAAGTGGTTGATATCCTGACCAAGCCACTATTAGCGGCTGTGTTTGAGAATCATCAGTTGATCCTCGGTGTTCAGCCACCTCCCAGTGCATAGAGAGGTTACACAATACCCCTTTCCCCAGTTATGTAAATTGTTTTTAATCTATTTATGGATGAAATGAAGGTTTATGGGGGAGATACTATCCAGGGGGAGTGTGGCATGATCTGAACAATGAACAATTACCGTTCTTTGGGTTTATTGTCAATGGGGGAGAAAATAATAAATTCAGGCATGTAATGATTCTGTGACACAGTAAAGGAATTTCGTGGGTGTCATTGAGAATTCCAAAACATGGGAACCCAATTCATGCTTCCTCTCTTGTTTTATTCACCGAGCATTGCTCACATAGACTTAGAGTGTAGGCTGAGTTGATTCTTGTGTTTGTGGTTTTCCAATGGCTTGTGCTCTATGGAATTTAATTACTGATTGCCAACAAAACAAAAGGGGGTGATTTTTGGAACCATGGTCATTCTATACATGAATTTGAATATGGTTTGTGTTTTTTTTCAATCCTCAGTGGAAGTTCAGAATGAGTGCCAACAAAGTGATCATATAAAACAAGCAGATAATAGTATTGAAGGTGGCATCATTTTCCAGTGTTTGCCAAATTTTTGGACCTCAAAATTGAAAAATGAAGAAAAGTGTTTTTGTAAAAGGGACTTGCATGCCGATTACTTGGAAGTATGAAAACATGGGTTCCATATGTTTATCAAGATCAGATCATCAAAATTTAGCAATGGAAGAAGGGGCGCCCATGTTTTAGTGTTGGTCGTGCAAGTGGCTTGCGCGGAAGAGAGTTGCACGCCAAAACATGCGCGCCGAAGGGATACTTTCAAGCTGTCATGTAGGGTGTTTAGAAATCCTATAAATAGAGGACCACCCCTTCTCTTTAGTAACAATGTTCAGACTTAGAGAAAATCGGAGCACCTATAGAGCAGGTGTTGTGGTTGCGCAAGTGGTGGTGGGTCGCGCAGGTAGAAGTTGTGCGCTAGTTGCTTGTTATGCGTCCACTTTGTTTTGGGTGAGAAAGGGTGTGTGTCACCCATGATTGGAGTTGGAAAAAGAGGTGTCGTATAGGTGGTTTGGTGACACTTTTGCACCAAGAGTTGAAGAAGTGCGATAGTTGATGGTTGTGCAGCAAAATCGATTTGGGCGTGAATGGGTGTGAGTCACGCAAGTTTGAAGTTGAAGAAGTGAGTGTCACGCAAGTGGCAGAGGTGAACATGCACACCATCTTGAAACATGTGCAATGGCTTGGAGATGTGTTCCAGGTGTGATTGATGTACGCCAGTCTTTTTGGAGCTGCGCGAAAGCTGGAAGATTGACTGATACTTTTTGTACAAAGTAATATTCATTTAAGGGTGAAAGTTGGACTTCAACAGAGCATCTACATACAACAGAGGATGTATTATTTAGCAATAATGAAGAGAACATCACATCTATAAATTGAGTGGGACTTTACCAAAGGCAGTGATCCAGGGGGAGTCAACGGGAGTGACCCAGGGGATGCAGTGCGTTGTCCCTGAACCTTTGTAAAGGCAGTGAGCCTGGGACAGAGTGACTGTGCCTGAACCTTTTTAATCCACAAATCTTGAAAAATAGTGGAATTAGGTATGACCGAAAACCTGTCGGTGTATGATCCATGGATGTATCCCTCTATGGTTAACCAAGTAAAAGTTCTGTGTCAACTTCCTAGACACATTTGTTTGACAGGTTTAACAAGTTCTTACCAATGTGGGAACAAGATCCACAACATTAAAAAGAAAAAGTTAACACCCTGATTTACCCCTCCCCTCTCAGGGTGTTCTTGGGTCCTTCACTATGGTATGGAAATAATCCTTCATTGAAGTACATTGGAAACATTAAAAGTAAATGTTTCATGCTCAAAAAGGAGAAACACATGAAAATTGAATCCCGTAGAGATAATGGAATTTTTCTTAGCTACTCAAATAAAATTAAATCATATAACTTCTTTAATAAGCAGGTGGAAAAGATTTTTGAATAAAATTATGTAACCATAGTGGAGAATGATTACAATATTCATAAAATATATGATCATTATTATGAGGATAATGATAAATAGATAAGCAGATCAGGGGACACTCCAGTTCCAGAGGTAGATTTGGAATAAGACTCGAATGATGATGATAAGGATGAGAATAAGTCAACGTCTATACAGATACTGGTATGAAGAGCTGAAATTGATTTATAGGACTTAATTAGGGATTAGACAACACCTATGCATACAAGGAGGATGAAGACTCTTCATCAAGCATCATACCTATCATGGGAAGAGCCTAAATGTTTTAGTAATACATCCAAAGATGATAATTGGATTCCAGCTATGAATAATGAGATTTACCAAATTGAAAAGAATAAAACATTTGATATTGTTTTGAAGCCAGTAGATAAAAATGACATCATGAAAAAATGGGTCTTTCACAACAAAATCAATGAAGATGGTGTTGTGATTTGAAACAAACCACGACTTGTGTAAAAAGGGTTATCCCAGATAGAGGGTATTGATGATGTTGAGACATTTTCACCTACTGCACAGATGGAGAAAATAAAATTATTCTTGTCCATAGTAGTGAATATAAATTTCAAGGTTTTCTAGATGGATTTTAGGTCAAGATTTTTGAATGGGGTTCTAAAAGAAGAAGTTTACATTGAACAACCACATTTTTTTCTAATTAATAAAGATGAGGATAGGGTTTTTCAGCTGAGGAAGGATTTATATGGGTATAAGAAAGCACTAAGATCATAGTATTCAAGGCTAGATCAGTTTCTGAACATGTTCTACTTCCAATGTGGCGGAATGGATTAACAATTATATGTTAACAATGACAATAATCAAAAGATTATGTTCTAGTTTATGTTGTGACATAATATTTTGTATAATAGATGTCTCACAATGTAGTTAGTTTTCTAAATTCATGAAAAATAATTTCAAAATAGCAATAATTGGTGAGAGGGTGTTTTTCCTTGGTTTTTAGGTGACACATTGAAGGAATGAAACATTCATTTCTCAATCTAGATATGTTAGGTTAGTGTTTAGTTGGTTTAGAATGGGCAATTATAAGGAAATGAAGACTCTGGTGTTTACCCAAGTAAAATTATCACATGATGATGAAGGTAAGGTGGTTAATACCAGAGAATACATGAAAATAATTTGAATTTTATTTTACAAGATAGCGATAAGGCATGATATTAAATTTTATGCATGCCAGGCAGTGAGATATCAAAGAAATCCCAAATAAATCCACATGCTTGAAGTGAAAATAATAATTCAGTATATCAAGTGCATAGTGGACTTTGGTTTTATGTATAATGATAAATCCTATCCCAAGATTTTGGGATATACATATGAGGATTGATCCAGTTTAGTAGATGATAAGAAATCAACATCAAGAGCTTCTTTTTATCTTTTTGGATTGTGTATTTCTTAGCTTAGTAAGAAACAAGATTCCATTTCATTGAGAATCGCAGAAGATGACTATATTGTTGCCACATAATCATTCATGTAGTTATTGTGGATGAAGAAGAAGCTTTGTGACATGGGTTTAGAAGTGATTTCTTCTATCATAAACAATTGTGATATATCAAGTGATGTAAATATTAGAAAAAATCAATTCCATCACTCAATGAAAAAGCACATTAAAATAAAATATTATTTTATCAATGATAAGGTGGAGTAAGGGCCTATGAAGTTAGAGTATGTGCCTATAGAAATTCAGATTGCAGACATTCTAATAAAGGCCTCACCCAAAAAAACATTTGATAGGAATCAACTGGCTATCGGAGTCCAGTCAACTCCCAACACTTGAAAAAGTGAGGACGTGGCCCCACACCTTCCCCATGAGGTATGGTGTGTTTTCCCCTAATGTGTTGATATGTGTTCTTTCTAATGATGTAGACCACAAAAGAGTAAACATTTTGTTCATTGACAAAGGGTGAGAATGTGTGACTAATCAAGGGGGAGAAAATTTCTTAGTCAAGACACTGGGAGAAGTTGACAGGTTGAGCAGTGAGATAGAGGAGCAGCAAGATAAGAGAGAATCTGGCTGATTGGTTGAACAACCTGATGAAAATTACATAGTGATATGAGGAAACATTCATTAAATATGATGATGTTAGATGTGATTGATCAAAGAAGATATGTCATGATAGTTGCGGTTCATGATGAAAGTAACTATTTGGTTGAAATAATTGGGGTCAGGAATGAAGTGATTCCTTGATAAACTTCTCACTATACTCTTGATTCTCACATCAAGCATTACTAATTTGGTCTAAGAGTATGTGTTGAGTAAATCATTGATTGCAACATGAATCACAATAAGAGAAATATTGTTGAATATGGATGAATCTACACAGTGGTATCAAGTTATGAATCATTTTTCAAAAAACCGAATGGGGATGATTGTTGGAAAAATCCATCAATTTATTATTAAGGAATTTTTGAAGTGATTTGGTTTGTGGAAAAAGAGGGTTTCCATGTTAAGTGGTGGAGTATCAAAATATTTTTGGCTCATTATGTTGATAAGTTTCAAAGATGAATGTTTGGATTCCATTGAAGAGGTACACAAAATTGCCTACACAAGGTGATGTTGTTTCCTAGTGTTTTCAATATTTTTGGGGGGAAATTTTGGAGGTTCTCCAAGAATGGCGGAGAGTGTATTTTAATAAATATCTCATAAAAATATGGTAAAATATTTAATTTTACAAGGTTGGTCTTTTCAATGTGTTTTTCGTGAGGGATCAATGAATTCCTACAGTGATCTTAGGGATTATAAAAAATATTCATGAAAGTGGTTTTCCTTAAAGGTCATGTAAAAAAATACAGAAAAGGAATGAATTTCATGAGGACTGGGTTTTCAAAAAGGGTGGTTCATAAAGGCGAGAATGTTTTTGATATTGATCTTCATGATTACACCATATCTTCACAAAAGTGTTTTTCCATGAAAGCCAACTAAAAATATGGAAATGGCATGAATTTCACAAAGACTGGGGTTTTTTGAAGGGTGGTTCATGAAGGTGCGATGGTTTGTGATGGAAATATATATGATTATGAATTTAATTACAAATTTCATCAAGAAAGATGATTACCATGATGGAGTTATGATAAAATGGATAAGGCATTAGTTTCGAGGAGAATGGGAGTTAAAGAAGGGTGGTTCACCAATACAAGAAGGATTTTCATGGTGGTCTTCACAGTTATGAGTAGGCTTCGTGAACACTGCTAAGGTTTTCAATGGAACTCTCCATGGTTATGATGAGCATCGTGAAGGAGAAATATTCATGGAGCTTTTTCAAACTTGGTGTGCCATGAAATAATTTAAAGAGATTCTCAATATGGTGATGATGTGGCCATAAGTTTCCGGAATTAGTGGAAACCCCTCTACAAAAGCCTCTACCCCCCCCCCACCCCCCCCCCACCACCAAAAGAGAAACATGACTTAATGAATATATTAAGGCACCATATTCACAAAGGTGTTCATTAATGTGGTATGAAAAGACATTCTTAAAGGTCTATGAAGTTCCCAAATCAGTGTGAATCACTGAGAGGAAGAGAGTTTGAACCAGTGATCCCTTTAAATATTTTTACCCTTTGATTATTTTCAATTAAAACACTATTGTTGGATAAAGCCTTGATATACTCTTCTTATGTATCTCATACATAACTCGAATGATTATGTAAATATAAAGGCACTGGACACACTAATTTACAAGTTTCGGTTCAAAGACCTACTCTTTTTTGTGTTGTTTATTCTCCCAAACACAAATTCTGCACTATAATCTTAATACCAATTTGAATAGTTAATACAGTGTCCTTCAATATCTCTCTCTGTCCCACAGGATGTTCTTTATACTGCTCCAAATAATGTAACTAGAGTCCCACTGGCCTACTCCAGAGTCTCACTAAACTCTTCTTCTCCTCCCTGAATCACACAAGGTGCATGTATTTCTCAAGTCACACGAGAAGATTCATTCTTTGAGTTCTCACATGATTCACTATATATTAATCATATGTTATTTCCACATAGGCTTACTGAATCACACATTCTCATTTATCTCTTCAAGGATCTTCAACAACCTTTGGTAAGGTCTGTTGGCCATTCTCAATAATTCTAATCACATTTTTGATCAATCATCAATTTAACAGTGCTCGGGAAATTCTTTCTTCTTCTTATGAGGACCTGGCCTCACTGTTATAAGTGTGAAAATGGTGCACACATATTCATCAAGAATATAATATGGAATAATTATTTTGTGTAATATCAGCATTGTGTCTCTTCTTCAATCATCAAATACAATCAACTCAAATATAGGATCTTCTTTAATTCGGCTAGACTTCAGTCTCAATTCTATTTTACTTCACCTATGTATTGCATGGCATCCAAACATCTATGTTTTGGATATCTCACTGACTTCTTAAATGTGAATGTGTTCCTGTATGATTTTATGCTCATATAATATCTTTCTTGTAAACCTTAACACGAACATTTCACTTAAATCAATGTGTTAGGATCAATTTGTGTGGATCATGTAATTAGACATGTAATGTCCACTCAATTTATTCATTCTCAATATACAAAAATTTCATTCTTATTTTTTTCTTTTTCACACACTCACTTGTTCCTTTTGATTTGTGTTCAATGTATGTTAATCATGCCCATACAATTTTGTATTTATGTTTGCATGGGAATGTATATTTTAGATAGGATTTTATGCTAACTGAATTCTCTTCCTTTTCTTATTATACCCAAGAATTCATGTATGCACACGCAATGTTTGGTGTGCATTGTATTTCATCATCTCAGTAGTTAGTGTACGAGTCTATGTGTATACTATATTAAGAAAGTCTCATGGCCTCTGCCTCATGCACTTTCCTTCTTCATAAAAAACAAACAATACAAAGCCTCGGGCTTCTTCGTGGAAACTAGAGGAGCACCGAGTTATTATTCTTGATGCATGGAGTGTGTGTGGATCTCCATCACAGAACAAAAGTGGTTCTTGGTTTCTATATTTTTGGAGTAAAAAAAGGGTGCATGTTCACCAGTTATGTACACATAGAGTTACCTTCACGAGAACACGATAAGAGTTGGATAGAACTTATCACATGCTCTTGGATTTATTCACATTGAGGATGCGGTTGCTTCCTTCTTCGCAAGTACAATTCAATAGTGTGTATCTCCTGTTGAACGCTTGTGGATCGCTTCTCCTTCATGTAGCAATTCTTAGTGGAACTATTCCCTGTACGATGATCTATTTTAGAAAAATGAGAGTTTTTTTCATTGTTTTCAAAAACCAAACTCGTTCGAGGGATCTCAATTTATAGGTAGAGATGACAGTGTTGCACCATGTTTAAATCCTATAAGATATTCCATGAGATCAATGCTTTTAATACCTAATAACCTCATCTTTCAAATATTCAATCACCGATACGGGATATTCATAATATCTTGGTTTATTTCTATTCAACGTGGTATCCCCATTTCATGTGAATACATCATGTGCATGTATTAGGAAAAGCTTGTAAATCTCAATCACGAATGGTCGATCTCCATATTGTGTCCCCAAAAAATAATTTTCATTGGCCTATGCGTGTTCATAATTAATTAAATACATGAATGAAAATGTAATTGTATGAATTGATTTGCATTTTCCAGAAGATCAAAATGAGGTGGAGTTACTATTCAATAGTAGCTGGAAGCGAGTTCTTAGAGGTGCGGTGTGCTCCAGCGTTCTAGAATGCATCAGAAACCCATCATGAAATCAAAGGTAGAAAAAAATTGTGTGGATGATGTAAGATCATCTGATCTTCTCAAATCGTATATGGATAGAGGATGTTAGATTTTGAGATGTAGGATGGAGCGTGCGATTGAGATCTCTCATGATATCAGATGGATGGTGGAGATTTCTTCTGCATTTTTAAAATCTTATCCGACATAGAAATGTAAACGCAAGTTCCTCATGGTTTAAGTATCAAGTCACGACATCCTTTCACAATATTACTCTCTCCCCATCTCTGGTACCGCCCTGTACTGGCTTCTATTGGCGCGGTCTACACCAAACCAATGCACTTCCACCGTGTCGCCCCACACGGGGATGCTGTGAACGTTCTTCCATATTCCCATGTGGGTATGCACTTGTGCACGGTCCTTTCCCCATTCTCTCCTTCCACTTCGTAGCTATCATTGATGTCCTCCCTTGGGCATGGATGACTTTTTCCCACATGTGCCTATGGGTTGATGCTATCGTTTAGTTGGGGGACTGATAATGTTTTTAAGTAACCCCATGAAACATTAATGGCCACATAGTAATCCATACATTCATGGACACCTTTCTTGAAACATATAACCAATAAACAACTTCTCTATATATCCTCCACCTCCTTCAATTCTTTTTGGTTATATTAATTCCCAAGTAGCTTTCAAGCATGTACCAAATGTGCAAGCACATTTTTCAAATTTCTTAAACATTTGGCTAAAACATTTCTTGGAACATAAGATCAATTCAATCAATTGACTAAATTGATATAGATAATGTCCGATCATCACATCCAATTTCATTTAATATCGATTCAACATGTAAAATAATCTTCGGAAAAACTTCCATGCTTCAATCATCATCACCATTTCCTCACTACATTTCCATACACTTATTCACACCTTATAAAAAAATGCAACAATTTTCTCTACAATATCTCCCCCCTAGATTTTTTTTTCAATATCACTTAATCACTATTTTTATGGGTCAATATGTGTGCCAATATTTTCTCTGCTTCATTAAAAACCAAATGAAAAGGTTAGGTAGGGTCTGTTCAAAAACATGTTCTCATCCCATTAAAAAATATCTTTATGAAAATTTTTGATAGAGGGATGATGTCACATGGTTCTCTTTGCAATGAGCCTTTAGTTAATCAACTCTAAGTATACTTGGGCTAACCTGATGTAGAAAACCCGAGAGATATGACCAAGGTTTTCAAATCATTCCATAAACAACCAAACATGTGAAATCATGCTTAGAATATTTCAATTCAATCAATTGACTAAATTGATATAGAGAATGTCCGAGCATCACAACCAATGTCATTTCATATTGATTCGATGTGTAAAATAATCTTTTGAACAACTTCCATGCTTCAATCATCATCACCATTTCCTTACTATCTTTCCGTACGCTTATTCACACCTTATAAACAAAAAATGCAATAATTTTCTCTACAATCTCTCCCCCCTAGAATTTTTTTTCAATGTCACTTAATCACTCTTTTTATGGGTCAATATGATTGCCAATATTTTATCCCCTTCATTGGAAACCAAATGAAAAGGTTAGTTAGGGTCTGTTCAAAAACATGTTCTCCTCCCATTAAAAAAATATCTTTTAGAAAATTTTTGATAGAGGGATGATTTCACGTGGTTCTCTTTGAAATGATTCTTTAGATAATCAACTCTAAGTATACATTGGATAATCCGGTGTAGAAAACCCGAGAGATATGACCAAGGTTTTCAAATCATTCCATAAACAACCAGACATGTGAAATCATTCTTAGAATGTTTCAATTCATATCCTAGGGGTTGGAAACAGTCATATTTTTCAAGGAGATGCTAAATCTTTCACAATATTCACCAATCATAATAAAAAGTTCAAGTAAAAAAGATAAATATCCACCTTTCATCCCATATTGTCCTAAATCATGCACTCCCCCTTACATGACATGAGAAATACAATTATGAAGAAGGGATGAATGTGTGATTTGGAATACCTCACATTTCAACATCAGGTGATGATATGAATTTCATGATTTTTCATGAAATATTCCTTGACATCAACTCCTCCATATTTTCTCCCCCTCAAGGGGTGAAATCCCTTTCTTTAATCATTGTGGAGAATATCATCAGATAATCTTCAAGATATTCATGTTGATAATCTTCCATTGTGGAACACTTCAAGTGATTATCATATCATTAATAATTAGTCCAACTTGTTGTCCTCCACATTGATCATCCAATTATCATGATTAGAATAACCTTCACCTTCAATTCCTTGCAATGTTATAACACATATTTGACAAAAAAAAATAAGGGAATAAGATGGATCACATGTGTGATTATTAATAGAAGAAACAAGGCTGAAAATATCCTCTCAACCCAAGTACTCTTTTCCTCCAAGCTCTAATGCATCTGGAAATCTTCATGCTGGTGTCTTATACCCATTTAACATTTTGAACTTTTTTTCAGCTTGGACCCTTTACATCCATTCACCTTCAACTTGTGCATATTGATTATCCTTACTTCGGTCAGTGGTGAAGTAGCTTCCACTGGTTCATGTTTTACAATTTTCAATATATCTTTTTGAATTGGTAAAATAGTTATACATTGGTTTAATTTTTTTCCAGCCTGCTTTAACCTTCCACATAGTACTTTAAAGACACATGGGTTGTCATGCGATGACAACCACTCATGAAATTTATATTCATCAACATGTGGAATAATAGTTTTCCCCTTTTCATTTGCTTTAGCTAGTCATTTCTCTTCATCTTTTTGTAGTTATCTAGTAATTTACAATTTATTAGGATAGATAAATAAACACCCATTCTTAAAATATTTTTTTTGGAACTTTCACATGGCTTCTTTAAAGCTTTAAAGTTACCTTTATTTGGAAAATTATCAAAATTGTCTTTAGGAATGACTTTAATCAATCTTGACTTCTCTTGAATTGACCCTCCTATTAATTTCATCTTCCTTCTATTCATTTACTTGTATTTTTTATAGTGATACATGGTATGACCTTTCATTCAATAGTAGAATCATCAATTATTGGTTGAAATGAAATTCTGGGATTCTAGATTAAACTTCTTCTTGTGAATAGTTTATCTCACAGTTATCTTGAATGTAGTGTTTTGTATATTCCCAATAATATATTTTCCAACTATGGTTTCATTCTTTTGTAGTTTTTGTGGCCTTTTCTTCTTATCAACATATTCATGATTCATGGTTAGACTAAAATAGCATTTAACATAATTGTGACAACATCTATTTCATACATCACAGATATTATCAACCATTCCAAATCTGATTGTAGTATACAGATGCTTCTAGATTTGAGGATGGTGCCTCTTCCTCTAGGCCTTATCCCCTTGATATGGGCTTCCTTTTTTCTTTTTCTTTTTGAGGATTGTACCAACAATCTTATGCACCATTCCAAAACCTGTTACAGCGCTAACATTTAGCCAAAATCCTTGACTTCTTGATATCTTTTTCTTAAGTTTGTTGGGTCTTCTTCTTGAAGTGTTTTGATTTCGTTTGGGAACCATCTTCCATCTACTTCTTCCTATCCACCCTATTTATGGTGGTAGGTTTCTTATCACCTTTACTCATCCATACTTGTATAGAATTTTTCCTCCAACCTGCACTTTTTATGGAATAATATTTAGAAACATGATTACAAGATTGTATGGATGGTACCTATTTCAAGGAAGATGTTTTTATTGGGTTAAATGATGATTTATTACTCCTTTTGAAATTATTGTCCTCAATGCAAGATTTAGTGGCAACATCTCTTCTTCCAGTTTCTTGGGATGTTCCAACTTAGGGTGATTGTTGAATCTTCAATATCACCTCTATATCTAAACAATTCGTATTGATATAGTTCTACTTATCCTCAACTGATCACATCCTAAATTTCCAATTCTAATTCATCCTCTTCATTTGTTATTCTTCTACATTCCTTAATTCTTGCTAAAAAATATCAATCTCCTTTACCTTGTTATCTTTTTCTTCAAGTTGTAAATTTTTGACAACCATATAAAATTTGTGAAACTTTTCAAATGCATGGAAATATTCAACAAATACAATCTCAACGAATTATTTTTCATAAATAATTCCTTTCGATTTATCAGTAACTTGAGAATGCCTTTCATTGAAAATAGAAATTTACACTTTCTTTTCATTCACTATTTTTGGAGAGTGTTGGATACGCCAACCCTTTTGGCCAATGATTATTCCATGGCATTAGATTCTTCTTCCACCTATAATTTTTTATCTTAAATAAATTTTATACTTGTAGAAATATGTCTTGCCACATCTCTAGCGATATTTTTCCTATGTTCATTGAGTACTAACTAAGGATCAATAATTGATCTATCATCATCACATCTTGAACAAGAATCATCATAAGAGTCATAATAATAAAAATAATTATCACTTGTTGTACCATTTAGATTACCTTCAGTAGAAGGTGTCTCTACATTAGTTGTATGTTTATTCTTCATATTCCTTTATTATTTCTTCATTATATTTTTTGAGTCTTGTAAGATATCTCTATTTTAGTTTTCTCACTCATTTCCTAAAATTTTCACTTCATAGAGACTCCATTGAATATTTTAGAGGTGACCATAACTCTGAAACCAATTGAAGTTCCAAGATATATGTGAATCACTAAGAGGGGGAGGGTAAATCCATGATCCCTTTAAATGTTTTTACTAATTGAATCTTTTCAAATAATCCTATACAGCTAGTTAAATCCTGGATACACTCTTCTTCTGTCTGTCATTTTTACCTCGAATGATCTTGTAAATGTAAATACACTGAACACAATGATTATCAAGGTTCGGTTCTATGACCTACTCCTTATTGTGTTGGTTATTCTCCCCAAAACAGAATCTCCGCTATAATATTACTCTCAATTAAAAAGGATGATATATATTCTCATTGAATATCTCTAATGTACCACATGAGATTCATTATACTTCATCTCATAGTGTTTCTAGAGTCCCACTGGCCTCCTCTAGAGTCTCGCTGAAGTCTTCTTCTCATCCCAGAATCACACTGGGTTTTTCTAGATCTCGAGTCACATGAGCTGCTTCCTTCTTTGAGTTATCTCTTTATTCACTATAGATTGATCTTATGATCTTCCCACAAAGTCTTTCTAAATCACACATGCCCATATATCTCTCCAATAATCTGTATCAGCCTTTGGTAAAGTCTTTTTGCCTTGCTTAACAACTCTTCTCACTTTTTTGATCAGTCCTTAGTTTAATAAGGCTCGGTCAATTCATTATTCTTCTGATGAAGAACCATCCTCACTCTTATAAGTGTGAAAATGTGTCACACTAATTATTCAATAATATAATATTCACGAAATATCTTTCACAATATATTCACTATCACTCCTCTTGAATCCTCAAATAATGTCAGCTCAGATATAGGATCTTCTTTAATTCTACCCAACTTCAGTATAAATTCTCTTTTACATCATGCATTGATTGAATGGCATCCAATAATCTTGGATTTGGATATCTCAATGACTTCTTAACAGTTCATGTGGTCATGATTGATTCACTACACATATAATATCTTTCATGTCAACTTGAACACAACCCTTTCACTTATATCAATGTCTTAGGTTCAATGTGTGTGGGTCGTGTAATTAAACATGCAATGCCCACTTAATTTATTCATTGACAATATTCCAACAATTATTTCTTATTTAGTTATTTTTTACACACTAAAATTCTCCTTTTGGATTGGGTTCAATGTATGATAATCATGTGCAAGCACATCCATATTTATGTTTTCATTGGCATGTATATTTTAGATAGGACTTTTTTATACCTGAATGGCTGTCCTTTTTTTATTCTTCTCAAGATTTCATTTATGAAAACTCAATACATGGTGCGCATTGGATTTATTATTATCAATAGGCAATGTGTGTACACTGTCTTAATAACTTCTCAGAGCCTCTGTCTCATGTTATTTATTTATTCTTCACAAACAAACCATGCACAGCCTCGGGCTTAATCGTGAAAACCAGAGGAGCTTGGTTTATTCTTCTTCACACAATAAGTGTGTGTAGACATTTTTAACAGAACTAAGAGTGGTTGTTGGTTTCTTTCATTGAGATTAAAACAAGGATGCATGTGAAACAACTCTATAAACATGGTGTTGCATTCATGAAAACACATAGAGGGTTCTTGAGAACCTGTCGCTAGCTCTCTAATTTCTTCGCACATAGAGTGCAGCTACATCTATCATTTCAAGGATAATTCAAGAGTATATAGGACTTGTTGAATGCATATGGTTCCCTTCTCCTTCACATAGTAGGGATTCATCGAACCTTTCTCTATACGATGCTCTATTTCAGAGAAACTCGATCGTTTCTCAATGATTTCAACTACAAGACCCTATGTTGAGGGGTCTCTTTTTATAGGAAGAGATTACGCCATTGTACCACACTCAAATCTGGTAGGATATTCCATGAGATCCATGCTTTTAATTTCAGAGAACCTCAGCTCTAAAATATTTAATCATGTATATGGGATACTCGGCATATCTTGGTTTATTTCTCTTCAACGCTGGCCCTTCATTCCATGTGAAGAAATCACGTTCATGTATTAGGATAATCATGCAAGAATCAGTCTTGAATTCTTGATATTTATGATGTGGCCTTGCAACTTCATTTTCCTCAACCCATATGTGTTCTTCATTAACAATAAGCTTGTATGAAAATGTAATTTCATGCATGGATTCCTAATTTCCATATGATCATAATGTGGAGGATTTTCTCTCCAATAGTGTTTGGAAGTGAGATCTAGGAGGTGTGATGTTCTCTGATGTGTTGGAATATGTTAGGACCCCTTCAAGAAATCTGTGGTATAAGATGACTGCCCGAACAATATAAGATCATCGGATCAACTCAAATCATATATGGATGGCAATGATTAGATCACAAGACATGGGTTGGAGCGTGAAGCTAATATCTCTCATGATATTAGATGGATGGTGAGGACTGCTTCCTCATTTTTAAAATCTTATACCACATAGAAATGAGGATACATGTTCCTCATGGTTTAAGTATGAAGTTGCGGAAGCCTTTCTCTAGATTACTCTCCCCCAATATCTTGTACATCCGCATACCGACTTCTATGAGTGCACTCTGCACCCAACCAATGCTCTACCACTATGTCGCCCCACACGGTGGCACTAACAACGTTCTCCCATGAACCCCTGTGGGCACGTTCCTATGCACGAGCCTTTCCCTGTGCTCTCCTGGTGCTCCCCGGTTGGCCTTGATGGCCTACATTGGGCGCAGTTCACCCTATCTTGCATGTACCAAGGGTTGAGACTATAAGTTGTTTGGTGGATGGCTCAATTTTGTATTTATCCCCATGAAACATGCATGGCTACTTAGTAATCCAAACATGAATGGTCACCTTTCTTAAAACATACTACCAATAAACCACTTCCCCATATATCCTCCTCCTCCATCAATTATTTTTGTGAATATGTATTCCAAGGAACTTTCAAGCATGTACCCAATGTATATGAACTCTATTCAGATCTCTTAAACATTGGGCTGACACATGTCTTGGATCTTAAGATCAGTTTAATCAATCATCTGAATTGATATAGAAAATGTCCATGAATGAAATTCAATTTCATTTCATACTTATTCTCCATGTTACATAAGATTTGGAACAACTTCCCCTCTCTAATAATCACTACCACTTCTTCACTACCTTGACATACACATTTTGGCACCTTATTGAGAACAAATGCAACAATATTCTCTTTAATCCCTCCATTTGAATTTTTTTGTCAATATCACTTAATAAAACTTTATATCGGTCAATGTGTGTGCCAAAATTTTATCCCCCTTATTGGCATCCAAATAAAAAGGTTTACTATGGTCTGTTCAAAAACATATTCACCTCCCTTTAAAAAAATATCTTCCTAAATATTTCTGAGAGAGGGATGATGTCACATGGTTCTCTTAGCAAAGATCCATTTGTTAATCAACTCTAAGTCTAAATGGGATAACCCATTGTAGAAAACAAGGGAGATATGACCAAGGTTATCAATGTTGTCAATAAACAACAATACATGTGAAATCATGCTCAGAATGTTTCAATTCTTATCCTAGGGGTTGCAAATTGTCAAATTTATCAATGAGATACTAAATCCTACACATACATCTCTAATCATATTAAAATGTTTATGTTTAGAGAAAAGGATCCCTCTTTCATCCTATATTGTCATCAATCAAGAACCCCCCCTTAATTTGCATGATAAATGAAATTAATAACATGTGTTGAAAGTGTGACTGAAATAACTCGTGTTTCATCTTCTTGAGATGATATAAATATCAAGATTTCTCATAACATAATCCTTGACATCATATCCTTCATATTTTCTCCCCCTCAAGGAGATAAATCCCTTTGATTCAATGGGGTGGAAAATATCATCAGATAACTATTAAGATATTCATGTTGATAATCATCCATTGTGGAACACATCAAGTGATTATAAAATCATGAATAATTTTCCCAACATGTTATTCTAAAAATTTATCATCCATTTCTCATATTGATAATAAACTTCAACTTCAATTCCCTGCAATGTTATCACAAATATATTACCAAAATATAAGGTAATAAGATGGAACACATGTGAGCTTCTTAATAGGACCAACAAGGCTAAGAATTTTCTCTAAACCCAATAACTCCTTTCCTGGTAGCTTTAATGTGTCTGGTACTTTTCATTCTTGTGACTCCTATCTATTTAACATTTTGATCTTTCATTTTTAGTATGTAACCTTTACATTCATTCACCTTCAACTTGTGCATATTGTTTTTCCTTATTTCTGTCATTAATGAACTAGCTTCCATGGGTGCATGCTTTTCAAATTTCAACATCTCTATTTGGCCTTTAAAAATAGTTATACCTTTGTTTTCATGATGTCTTGCCTAATTGGACCTTCCATACAGTACTTCTGAGACACTTGGGTTTTCATGTGATCACAACCTCTCTTGAAATTCGTATTCATCTTCATGTGGAATAATATGTTGGCCCTTTGCCTTTTCTTTTTCTAGTACATCCTCTTAAGTTGTTTACAGTTCTCTAGAAATTTAAAACTTATTAGGCCAGAAAAATAAAGACTCATTCCTAACATATTTGGGTTTGAATCTTCTACTTGGAATCTTCAAAGATTTCATATAACCATTCTTATGAAACTTATCAAAATTGTCTTCAAGAATGTCTTCAATCAATCTTGACTTCTCCTTGATTGATCCTCCTTTCAATTCCTTCTTGTTTCCATTAATTTCTAAGGCTTGTTTGATGTGATCCATGGTATAACCTTTCTTTCCATAGTAGAAGAATATTTTCTTGTTTTAAATTACATTCTTGAATTCCAACATAATCTTCTTCTTGTGAATATTCTGTTTCACATTTTTCTTCATTTTAGTATTTTATATATTCCCAATGGATGATTTTCCAACTATTGATTCTTTATTCTACTGTTGTTGTTTCCATTTCTAGTAATAAACATATTCATGATGCACTGTTGGACTAAACCATCATGAATCGTAATTGTTACCACATAGATTGCATACATCACATATATTATCAAGCATTCCAAATCTGTAAGCAGTATGTAGATGCTTCTAGATATATGGATGTTGCCTCTTCCTCTCTAGCTGAGCCTCCCATGATATGGGCTTCCTCTGTACTTTTCATTTTGAGGATTGTACCAACAATATAATTCACAATTTCTATACCTGTTGCTGCACCAACATTGACCCATAATCCTTGACTTCTTTGATATCTTTTTCATAAGATTGTTGGGTCTTCTTCTTGATGGGTTGTGCTTTATGCGGGGAACAATCATTTAACATATTCTTCCTATACACCCTAGTCATGGTGGTAGGATTCTCATCACCAATCTTCATCCATAATTTTTTAGAATTTTTCTTCCAACCTTCACTTTTTTGGAATCATATTTAGAAACATGAGTACAATATGGTATGGATGGTACCTAATTCTTCAAGTATGTTGCTATTAGATTAAAGGATGATCTATTAATACTTTTGGAATCATAATCCTTAATTAAACCATGTTTGGACACATCTATTATTCTAGTTTCTTGGGAAGTTCCGGCTTGGGGTGATTGTTGATTCTTCAATATCACCTCCATCTCTAAACACTTCTTGTTGATAGAGTTCTTCTAATCATCAATTTTTCTTATCTTACTTTCCCAGTTATCATTCATCCTCTTCATTTTTTCTTCATTCACATTTCATAATTCATTTAATGATATGTCAAGATCCTTTACCATGTTATCTTTTTCTTCTAATTGACCAGCTTTAATAACCATAGAAACATTGTGGAAATTCTCAAATGCATGGAAAGCATCTATAAATTCAATGACAATGAATTATTTCTCACAAATACTTCCTTGAAATTCTTCAGTAACATGACCATGTATTTCATCACAATGTGAAATTTCTTCTTTCATTTCTTTTTCTAGTTTTGTGAGAGTGTTTCATATGCCAAACCTTTTAGACAATGCTTCTTCCATGGAATTAGCTTCTTCTTCTAGCTGTAATTTTTCCTCTTGAAGGACTTTTATTTTTGTAGAAATATGTCTTTCCACTTCTCTAGGGATATTCATTAGATGTCTATTAAGTACACACATAAGAGACCTAATTGATCTATCATCCTCATAGCTTGAGCATTCTTTATTATAAGATTCATGATAAAAAAATTATTATCGCATTTGTACCTTTCATATTACATTTAGTAGATGTTGTCTCCCCATTAGCACTAAGTTTCTTCTTCATGTTCTATGATTTTTTTCTTTATATTTTTCTATGACTTGGAAGATATCTCTATTTGGGTTTTCTCACACATTTCATAAAAATTTTAATACATAAGGACTCCCATGGAACTTTTAGAGGTGACCTTCTCTCTATTACCAATTGAAGTGCCCAGATCAGTTTGAATCACTAGAGGGTGAGGGGGTCAATCACTGAACCCATTAAATATTTTCACTAATTGATTATTTTCAATAAAACTTTTATGGATGGTTAAAGCTTCGACCCAGTCTTCTGGTGTCACTCATCCATACCTTGAATGATGCTATAAATGTAAAGGCACTGAACAAAAGGATTTAAATGGCTCGGTTCAAAGAACCGATCCTTGTTGTGTTGGTTATTCTCCCCAATAATGATTCTCCACAATAATTATATTATCAATTAAAATGGTTGTTATAGATTCCCATTGTATCTATCCTACATCCCATAGAAATATCTTTATATTGCTTCCCACAGTGTTACCAGAGTCCTACTGGATTGCTCTAGAGTCTCATTGAAGTCTTCTTCTCCTCCCTGAATCACAAAGGGTTCTTCTATCTCTCGAGTCACATAAGCAGCTTTCTACTTTGAGTTCTCTCTTGATTCGTTGTAGATTGATATTATGATATTCCCACAAAGTATCATTAAATCAAACTTTTTTGTGTATCTCTTCAAAAATATTCAACATTGTTTGGTATGGTCTTTTGTCCTTACTCAATAACTCTGATCACTTTTCTATTCAGTGCTCAATTTTACAATTCTTGGAAAATTCAGTCTTCTTTTTATGAATACTAGTCCTCACTCTTATAAGTGTTCAAATTGTGCACATAACTCCTTCAAGAATATAATATTCATGAATAATCTTTCACAATATCCAAACTATCTCACTTCTTTAATCTTCCAATACTATCAACTCGGATATAGGGTCTTTTTAGTTCTTCATGTATCTAGTGTAAATTTTATTTTACTTCATGGATGGATAGCATCGCATCCATACATCTAGGAATTGGATATCTCAACGACCTCTTAAATGTGAATATGTTCATGTATGATTGAATACACATATAATATCATTCTTGTCAACCTAAACACACAATTTTCACCTATATCAATGCGTTAGTTCAATATGTGTGGGTTGTGTAGTTAATCATGCAATGTCCATTCAATTTATTCTTTCTTAATATGCACACAATTCTTTCTTCTTTAGTTCATTTTCACAAACTCATGTGTCCCTTATGATTTGGGTTCAAATTATTTTAATCATGTGCATGCACTTCCTTCTTTATGTTTGCATGGGCATGTATATTTTATATAGGATTGTATGATTCCAAAATTCCCTTTCTTTTCTTCTTATTCTCAAGATTTCATATACACACAGACGCACTCAATACTTGGTGTTCGTTGGATTTACTATTTTCAATAGGCAGTTTGTATGCACTGTCTTGAGAAATTCTCTAATCCTCTACCTCATGCACATTCCTTCTTCTTGAAAATTAATCCATGAACAGCCTCGAGCTTCTTTTTTCATCTTAGAGGAGAACATGTTCTTTTTCTTCACGTAGAGATTGTATGTGGAAATCCTTCATAGAACCGAGATTGGTTCTTGGTTTCTATCTTTGTAGAGTTCAACAAGGGTTCCATTTCACCATTTGAGTACATGTGTAGTTATCATCATGAAAACACTATGAGGTTTTATGAGAACCTATCGGGTGCTCTCATATTTCTTCATGCAAAGGGTGCGGCTTCTTCCTTCTTCACAAGGAAAATTCAAGATAGTGTAGCACTTGTTGAGCGCCTGCTGATCCCTTCTACTTTTTGTAGTAGGGCTGAACGGAACCTTTCTCTGTACAATGATTTGTTTTAGAGAAACCAAAACATTTCTTAATGATTTAAACAACCAAACCTTTAGTCGAAAGATCTCTTTTTATATGTATAAATGACTGTATTGCACCACATTCAAATCTCGTAGGATATGACATGAGATCAATGCTTTGAATACCATAGAATGTCCGCTATGAACTATTCAAATGTAAATATAGGATACGCCACATATCTCGATTCCTTTTTGTTCAACATGGGCTCCACATTTCTTTTGAATACATAATGTGCATGCATTAGGAGAAGCATGAAAATATCAATCACAAATGCTCGATCTCTATGACATGGCTTCGCAACTTTTTTTTCTTCGGCCCACACATGTTATTCATTAATTTGATGCATGCATGTAAATGTAATTTAATTCATGAATTCGCATTGTACTGATGATTATAGTGTGGTTGAGTTTCTCTTCAACAATAGTTGGAAGCAAGATCATGGAGGTGAGGTGTGATCCGACATGCTGGAATGTGTCATAGCCCTTCCTGAAATCAGAGGTAGAATATGACTATGTGTACAATAGAGGATGATCGGATCATCTCAAATCGTTTATTGATGGTGGCGATTAGATCATGGGATGCGGGATAGAGAGTGTGGTAGAGATATCACATGTGATTAGATGAATGGTGGGGATTGCTTACGCATGTTTAAAATCTAGTCCCACATAGAAATTCAAACACGGGTTCCTCATAGTGTAAGTATCAAGACACAATAGCCTTTCTTCAGATTACTCTCTCTGCCTCCTCGGTAATGCCCCATATCAGCTTCAGCGGGCAAGCTCTATGCCCAAACTATGCTCTGCCTTCATGACGCCCACACGGTTTCATTGTCGCCATTCTCTCATGCGCCCTTGTGGGTGCGCTTCCATGCACGGGCCTTTCCCACTTCCCTTCTACAGCTTCCTTGTTGGACTTTATGGCCTCAATTGGGTGTGGGTGACCATCTCCTACATGTTCCTATGGTTGAGGCTATTGGTTGGTTGGTGGATGGACAAATTTTTTATATAACCCAATGAAACATGCATGGCCACTTTGTAATCCAAACATGCATGTCCACATTTCTTCAAACATATAACTAATAGACCACTTATCTATCTATCATTGTCTTACTTCAATTCTTTTTGGGAATATGAATTCCCAAGGAACATTCAAGAATGTACCCAATGTGAAAGCACATTTTTCACATCTCTTAAACATTTGGCTGACACATGTCTTGGAACATAAGATCAGTTCAATCAATCGTCTGAATTGATATGGAGAATGTCCAAAAATGACATTCAATGTCATTTCATATTGATTCTCCAAGTGATATAATATTTGGAACAACTTCCCCTCTTTAATCATCATCGCAACTACATCACTACCTTTCCATACAAAAATTGACACCTTATTGTCAAAAAATAGAACAATATGATCTACTCATTGAAAATCTAATCAAATGTTCTTTGTGAAATAGAATTGTTTCATGAAGGCTCAATGAGCATTGCAGGAAAGAAAGATCTTCTTGAAGGCTATAAATTCCAACTTAATGTTATGAGTTTTATGAAAGTAAATATGTTTGACAAAGACTATTTCATCTTTGCGAAGGGTCTTTGAGAATAGCTTCATGAAGGTGCTTCATGAGAGAGGGATTCCCCAATAATCTCTTGTAAAGTGATATTCATTACTGAATGAAATATTGATGTCAATAGGGAATCTACACACAGTGGAGGATGCATTCCTTTTTGATAATGAAGGGACCTACATGTTCATAAACTTATATTGGATCTCTTCTATGAATAGTGAGTGAAGGAAGAGGAAGACGGTGCCCCTTTCTACTGATAGTGATCCTGATAAAGAGGGATAAGAGGTGACCCTTTCTAATTTAGTGAGCAGATCCAAAACATTTTAAAGGCAGTGAGCCTGGGCATTGAATATCTATCCCAAATAGTGTAATCATTTTTGGCAGTGAGCCCTAGTGAATTTGGTACATCAACACATTTTCACTATATGCTTCTTGGAAGGAGCCCATTGCGGATGATCCAAGTAAAATTTTTTTGTCCTGGGCATGATTTAATTTTTGGTATATATATTGGTACATGATAAAGAGATAAGTGCACTTTTTTACTGACAAAACATGATCAAATGATGTTGTAGTTTTAATTTTTCATACACTGATTCACCACCCCCCCACTTAGGTTATTCATCCTAGTGGGCCTAACACAACACCAGAAAAATTGTAATATATTTTCATATTTAAATATGAAACATCTTTATGTAAAATATATGGGTTACAAAAACAAAAGTAAATTAAATTAAAATGAACATAAAATCATGATCCATTTTGTTTACCATGAAGAAAATAAAACACATTATAAATAACGATGAAATTGAATAAATTAGAAATATATTATATATTTTTAGTGTGAACTAATTAAATTTGATGAATGAATTTGAGTGATAAATGTGTATTTTCATACTTTAATTTAATAAGTCCATTGTTTATAAAGCGATTGCATATTTGGTTGTTCGATATATAAGGCCATTGGATATATTATCATTATATATATGGTAATTGAAAATACATGTATCAACAAGTTATATTTAGGATATTATAATTATAAGTAAAATAAATGTAATAATAATTAAATTTTAGATCTATTTTACATGAAAAAATACTATTAGAAAACAATTAAAATTTTATCAAAAAAATTTATAATAATAATTTATTTTTATTAAATTTTTTAGTTGGATACATAGTTTAAAAAAAATTTAACTATAAAAGATTCAATTTAAGAAAATTGATCATTTATATTTCCTAAATGAGTTTTAAAATAATTAAAGAACATCCAATATATAAATAAGGATTTATAAGAAAAATGAATTTAATAATTCGTGCTCAATGGAAGATGTTTTACTTAAAAACATTTTTTATATTTTATTATTTAATATTAAAAATTACAATATTTGGTGAAATTTTTTAACATTTTTCGTCATATATTTATAAATAATAAATTTAAATTAATATAATTGTTGAAACTTGTTTTTGGAATAAGAATATTTTCATCTTATGCTTAGATTATATTTTTCTAAAAATCAATGATATAATGTTTATTGAATTAATCATTTCAAATTAATTATAGAAATTTTTAAAAATTTGATTTAATTCAATGGATTTCAATTTTGGAATCTTGTTTTTGAAATTTGGTATGAGGGTGTATTTTAATTTTATATTAATAAAATTAATTACTATGATTAAATAAACAGTTTCTAAATAAAGAGGAAAATGATGTAAAAAAGTTTAAATTTAGTGGAAAATGAAAAAAGTAATGATAACCAAAATTCTATATTATCTGGACGAGGGGTTGGATAATAAATATAAATTATGTGTCAAATTTATATCTATATTCCTCATAAAATTATATTCCTTAAAAATTAGGTGTTATGTATTTATATAAATGAAAACAAAATATATTAATTACATTATATACATTAATTTTTAAAAACAAGCACCACATAAATTCTATTATAATGAATAGTTCCTATACATTTATCAAACATAAATAATACGAATTAAATTATTAGGAAATAATGATTCCATTATATTGGATAAGTATTAAATAATAAATTTATTATTAATAAATGATGATTGATAACTCCATTATAAAACATCTATGAAAGAATAAAAACTACAAACGTCCATTGGTAAAAATTAATGCTAATTAAAAAAATGTATATATAATAAATGATAATATTTGAATTATCAAAAAGTGAAAAAAATAATGTTTTTAAATAAGTGATTCTGATGATTAAGAAAATCATAAATGATGTTAAGGTTATTTTTTCATAGTAATTAGTAAAGTTAATGGTTTCTTTTCTAATCCCCATTGATCTCATGATTTATTAGGAAACAAAAATGGGTGAAATCATATATTTTTTATTAAAACATATCTATCTTATTTTTTCAAATTAATTTTATTAGTTTACACCATTAAATACTATTTTTGTATCATTTATTAATAATTCTCTTGAAATGAAACATATAAGTTCAATTTTCATTATCTCATCCTTTTGTTGATGTATTAGTATTCTATCTAAATGTTAAATATTATATATATTTTTTATCAATAATTGCCTTATCTCAACTTTTGGGTTGATATGTTTTTATTGTAATTAAATATTATCTATTATATTTATTTTCATCAATAAATAGCTCCACTTACATTATTTATAAAAAAATTACATTTTAACTATGAAATTATTTCTCCTAGAGATTCCTATGGTTGTACGGGTGGGGTGGGGTTTGGGGTGTTGTTATGGGGGAGATCCCCCAAGCTAGCAGGTTTATTTGTAATTTCTAGTAGCTTCTTTGAGTTATTGTTGACATTTGTACATAATATCAAATAATATTAACTATGAAATTCTATTAAAAATAGTATATGGAGTATTTTTATAGACTTTTTTCATGTTTTAGATATAGTTAATTTCACTGAAAACATGGTTCTCCTTTCATTACATTAATTTTTTACCAACATTCAATGATTGGGAATGTAAATTTAATTTACTTGTAATTCTTTTTATAGAATTATTTATTTATAAAATATTTCATTTTAAAATAAATTTAATTAAAATTATAATGTATATTTCTACTCATATTTTGAATTTTTTTTTAATTTTATTGTTTAAGTGTTTCTCATCTATTCTAATATCAATAACTGTTCCTTATGAATCACTTTGTATTTTTATTAATTAATTATTCTAATTTAATTATAATTAAAATTTATTATTTCTTATGTAACTTATTATGAAACTATAATTCTTATCGATTTTTTAGATATTTTTTATTTATGATTTTGATAATGTTCATGTGGCATTGATATGTATGATTTTTCATTATAGAAATCATTGGCCTTATACTATGTATCCCTTTAATTTACTGGGTAAATATTTTAATCATATGAAATATATTATTATCGGAAAATAGGGTAAGAACATTTAAATATTTTATGAAAGATAAAGTGATAACTAGAGAGTAAATGATATTAATGTATTTTTAGTTATCATGTAGACATGTTTTGAATATTTATGAATATGTTTGTACCACATTCATTTTTTTATTTCTGACTAGATCATGATTATTGTCTTATAATTGTAATGTTTTTTTATTAGATATCTTTATAATTCATGACATGTTATTAATACATTTTTTATAGATACAAGATAAATCTAACATGCATACATGTACCTTTTATTCATGTACTATTGGGATCAGTGGTATAAATACATATGGTGACTCGATTGATATTTCTAATGTGGTACCCCTTACCAACCTTATCAGATCACCCATTAATTTTGTTTTCATTAGTTATATAATGAAGAGTTGTATTAAATTATATATGAATTTAATGGAATCACATTCACTATTTTTTCTAGGAGTTCATGATAAAAAATTAAAATATATTATATTTATATGTAATTATACAGATAATAATCCTATAGATTATGTTGGAGTTATTTATTATGGAATATATCAGATAATATTATACAATGAATATAAATGTAAGTTATGTATGATACTACTAAAATAGTATTAGAGAAAATTTTCATATTTTATTTTCATTTGTATTAATAAAAAATTGTATAATAATCAAAGAATCATAGTTATTAGAAAAAGTGTTATAATATAAACTCATATTGTCATATATTGAACCTAAGAATCTATTGGTTGAAATGGTTGTTTATTAATTTGAGAATTGATAAGATTTATTTTTATTATCATATTACAATTTAATATGGATATTATTATTTAGTACTCGCACTATAATTTTTTGTTCTAGTAAATTTCTACTAGTATGTTTAATCATGTAAACCATGAGTGACAGGGAAAATATTTTTATAATTATAAGGAGGAAACTAATAGGATATAATGAAAAAATAACTATTCAACCCCTAATACAGAATATTACATAATGTATTCATTTTAAATCATTCTTGAAGTTATTTTCATGTTTATAATTTTATTGAATTGGGGAATAACTCATATATAAGAATGCCAAAGAATACAAAGTGGTCACCTCTACTATGTATCAATTTTTCCAAATATAAATAAATATTAAAATAAAAAATGTTATATTTTCATGAATGATTTTCATGACATTAATTATTAAATCAAAATTGATTCAACTCGTCATTAAATAACTATAAAAACAATTGGAAAACATCAACCACAATAAGGGATATTTATAAAAGAAAGGAAGAAAATCATTATCCAAATTTAAAACAATGAGATCATGTAAGAGTGGTTTCCAATAACATAAAAAACCGAGCTTATATAATAATTTATGTAGACATGAATCGGAACTACTGATCAATGTTTTTCATGAAACACTTCATATGAATAAGTATTTTCTAAATCATAATCAAGATGGTTTCTCGTAAATCATTAAATCCTATGAAAAAAATTATCCTAAAAACACACCTTTTGCATAAAGTGAATAATTCATCCATTAATATAAACCACATTAGATTACCTTATAAAAGAAATATATATCCATGAATACTTATTATAATTCATTTAAATTTCATATAGGTTTCTTGGGACATCATCCCATTGAACCTCTACAAGAACCCTTACAAATGGATAACCAAATTTGTTAATTCAAACATAATTCTATGGAGTACATAACAATTTTCAAATGAACCAGGGAGCTATATCAAGCCATCCCATCATAATAAAAAATAAAAGGAACAAAAAAAATAGAGACAAATAAATTTTTTTATCTTCATCATCAAACTAGTAAAAATATACTTATAAAAAAATAATTATAAATTTCCAAATATTGATATTTCATGTTTATTTAAGCACCCATTATCAAAATAAATTCTTAGAATATTGAAAAAATAGTGTTTGGATTGAAGATTATATTTAAGCTTGTAAATCAAGGTAAACATAAAACAATGGGTGTGTATGTATGAAAAGATGATATCATCGTATTCATTAAAATGGAACATTATTTTTTTCCTTTTGTTAAGAATATGTATATTTTTGTATAAAATAAGTAATAATATTCCATTGGAAGCCTTTTCAATGAAAGTAAAATTTGGAATATAATTTAATTTATTATTTATTTCATTTTTAAAATAAAATCATCCATAAATGAATTATTATAATTTGATTTTGAAGGTTAAAAATTAGAAAATAAATCCTAAATTATTTTAAAATAAGGATATAATGTAGTGTGTCATTTACGTTGAGTCTACTCTCTCACATGAATTCATTATAATCATTAATAATTATCATATTCTAAAAAATTATTCTCATAATATAAATTTTCATGTTTTGTTTTTAACTTATATTATTTTTATACATAATTACATAATCTATTAATTTCGTGTTAGATGTCTTATGAAAAATTAGCATATATGTTAGAAATGGATTGGTTAGGTGGAATATTACCAAATTGATAAAAATTATATCATATCAAAATTCATTATCATGTAATAATTATAATTTATATACGATTTTCATTCTTTTATAACCAACCATGTAATATGGTTATGACAAATGAATTATGTTAGATCATGGAGGTGATAGTATGTATATATACATAAGTAATGTTTCCATTTTTAATGAACATTAGGGAATGGTGTTATGAATTATTTTAAAATTATATAATGATAATTATATCAATAATATGATACAAATTATTTAAATCCACTTTCATATATAATCCATGTGAGGAGGTGATAGGAAATAAAATACATTGGCTCACGAGAAGATAGTGTGAATATACACTCTATCAATGATTTTATTTTTTGATGAATGGTAAATAAAAAATATAATATTTAAATAGAATTAAAAAATATAATTGATATCATGTTTATATTTATTTATTTTAATTGGATACATTTTTATGCATGACTATACTAATTGTTGATGAAAAATGAAATATAACATCTCAGTAGGAAGTAGACCACATCCACACACAAGTGATGTTTTCATTTTTCTTTAGATGAATATTTAGTTGAAGTGGAATTGTAACATAATCATAATTAAATTAATGTATATTTTACATACTATGATATTATATGATAATGGTTAATATAGGTTTGATAGAGGTGATAGAAGAAATAAAATGAAAACACTCAATGAAAAACTATACAGCTTCTTCAAAGAGCCTCCCTATATTTATAACTAAATACATCCAATGATTTTTTCCTCATCAAAAAAGGAACTCAAATATGTGAGAATAGATGTTAGGAAATGATTAGGGAGTTTCTTGGGCTAGCTGAGAGTATCTTGAGGTTTATAAAAGATAGGATATGTTAGGTCCTTTTGTAAGGGTAAGAGAGGAAACAATTATTGTATAATAGATGATTAATATATTTGAATTTATATGTCAACACCCATAGTTGTATGATATTCACATTGTAGTTGAATATTTTAAATTTTTGATGAATATTAAAAATTACAAGTATGCTTTTCCTGGAGGATTAAAAGGTTGCACATATGGCTTGAGATTTGTTTTACAAGGGGTGTATAGAATTTGACCATAGTCAATTTACTTATTTTCTATCTATTAAAAGAATCCATTTCCAAAAAAGATGGCCAGCTAGAACTTACAATCCTAGTTAGCTCAACCTCAATTCCTAGGGGTGATGCCTCAAACACACTGTATCAACCCAATTTACTATTGCACTACCTCCCTCTAGTGTGACTCTTGTCGACACAGGGCTATCACCCATAATAGAGGGTGATTCGGCAAGAGTCGCATTGTATGGAGGCATTGCATCATACAGTAGGATGATACAGTGTGGTGCCAGATGATTTCAAGAGTAGACCCATGTACACCATTCAGGTGATCGGTTGGCATGCTTTAGATTATAATGTCGAGGGATGCACTGTGCAGTTTTAGATGTGGGATGTGATTATCTGGGCACTCTTCAAGTGATTTAAAAGGGATATCCATAACCTAATCAATGGTATTTTATATGTTCTTCAAAAAAAATTAAATTTGTTCATTTAAAAAAAAATTCAAAATTGTTTTTGAAAGGAGGGAGTGGGGTTTCCTTTTTTCCGCTAAAAAAATACTATTTTGTATATTTAAATTTTTTTGTTCAGTTTTATTTATATATATAACCCAATTTTTAAGAAGAATCTATCTGTTATTGAATATACAATAGTATTTCCATTAAAATAGTTTGAATTCTAACAGAAACCCCCACCTAGATTTCTCTTTTATAAGAGGAATTTCCCTAGAAATCATTCTACATTTCTGATGAGGGATTCATGTTCTCCCATTCCTATAAAAAACATCATGGATTTCTGATGTGGGATACAAAAATGATTCAAATGCATAGCTTTGAAAGACTATAAAAGGTAATCTGCGAGGCCAATATATATGAAACATAATACGTGGATTAAACATATAAAAAATAGTTGAAAAACATTGTAAAAAATGTTGATAAAAAATAATTTATTAACTTTGAAAGCTACCAACTGGAAACATAACAATATTTCAAGTATATGACATAGAAATCCTATAATATATATAATATAATACAAGTATAAATGAAATGTAAAATATGAATTAAAAATATAATAAATAGTTTGAAATAAAAAGAATTTTGATACAAATGTTGATGAAAAATAATTTATAGGCTTTCAAAGAAAACAAGTTGAAACATAAAAATGATTCTAGTATGTGAATTTAAAATCCTATAAAATATAAACTATAAGACAAATATAAATGAAAATTAATGTTCGGATTGAAAATATGAGAAATAGTTGAAAATAATAATGAATTTTTCAAAAAAAAATGATGCAATATAATTTATATGCATTCAAAACTAAATACTTGAAACGTAAACTTGTTTCAAGTATGTGACTTAGAATTGATGGTGGCCTTCTCTTCTAGGACCTTCTCCTTCTGCTCTCTGATTCCTTGCGTTCCATCTAGAAACCCTCTAATTTGGGGTCAGTGGCATGTCTGAGTGTCATTTCTTCCTCCATCACTTCCCTTCTTCTCCTCTTTTCTCCTCCTTTTCCCCCTTCCATCATGTCGGTGCGTTTTTCTTTGTGTTTGTCTCATATGAAGGATCTATTGGTCATAATGAAGGTTTTCTCTTTTGAAGGTCAGGGTTGTAACTACCATACTCTGATCGTGTATTCCATTGTGCCTCTTCGGGTTGGATCTAGAGCGATGGATACGTTGTGGTTTATGGTTTATTGGTTTGGCGTTTGTGGATTTTTTTCGGTGCTCATGTGTTGGCACTTCTTTGTTTTCAGCTGCTGGTTTCAACTTCACCGTGATACCAATGTTCATAGCCCTAGCTTGTTCAAATATCAGTCCTGACCTCCAGTCCCTACACTCCTCTTCGAGTCGGATCGAGAGCTGTGGTTCCTTTGAGGTTTTGGGAGGTGGGATTTTGTAGCCGCTGGTACTCACAATGCTATCTGATTCAGTTTTTGCTTTTTTTATGTTTATGTTTCTTTTCCTCTTTCTGAGGTGGCATTGGATTTCTTATTGTTTTTGTTTTACTTTTGTGGTCTTCTATGAGTTTTTTTGGTGTTGATGTGGTTTCTTGATCAGCTTTCTTTGACGATATGGTGTTGTTGTTTCAAGGAGGTTCGAAGGTCTTTGACGGTCTCCGACGTTCTGGTTTGTGTTTGAATTGAAATGAGGACTGTGGTTTTTGGACGGCGATGATGAACGTGTGGTACTTAATGTTGTTGGTCGGTGACTTCGATGGACTCTTTAAGGCTCCGAGGACTGGTGCGGTGGATGGCGACCCCGACAGTAGTGATGATGGCGATGTCGATAGTGGGTTAATGATGATCGTCTAAGGTGATGGGACTTCAGATGACAGACATGAAATGCGATCATCCTGGGTTATGTGAATTGTTTAGGTTTTTTATTTTCAAATTTTGAATAAAGACATCTTTCGTTTTGTATCCCACCTGTTACTTCTTATCTTTAAAGTGGTTTTTTTGAAAATAAAATAACAATGAATTTTCAAACAAGTATGTGCCTTTGAGAACATATAAAAATATACTATGAAAAGAATATAAATGAAATTTAAAATATAGATTATTATATATATTAGATATAGTTAATAATTAATTAGTTAATTAGTAATATAATTATTAGTTGTTAATTCTTAATTATTAATTATATAATTAACTAGTTATATAGTAATATCATTATTAAATATATAATAATTAATTACGTAATTACTATTATAATTTTCAAATATAATTATTCATTATTAGTCGTATAATTAATAATTATATTACAAATTAACTAATTAATTGTTATATAATAAATAATTAATTATTAAAATTAAAAATTATATTACTAAATATCAAATTAATTATTATATAAAGATTAATTAATAATTATAATTAATAATTATATTACTGATTATCTAATTAATTATTATATAATTAATAATTAATAATTAATACTTATATTACTAATTAATACTTGTAATTAATAATTATAATTAATAATTATTTATCTAATTAACAAATTGATAATTTTATAATTAATAATAATATTAGTAATTAAATAATTAATTTTTATATAATTAATAATTAATAATTATATTAAAAATTAATAAACTAATTATTTTATAATTAATAATTATATAAATAATTAACTAATTAATTATTATATTATTAATAATTAACTAATTGATAATTTAAAATTATATTACTAATTAACTAATTAATAATTATATATTTAATAATTATATTATTAATTAACTAATTAATTATTATATAATTAAATATTAGTAATTAATAATTACTAGTTATAATGAATATTTATAATTACTAATTATATAACTAATTTTCTAATTAAATATTCTATAATTAGTAATTATATTTCTATTTAACTATTTATTTATTATATAATTAATAATTATATAATTAATAATTATATTACTAATTATTTTTTATATAATTTATAATGGTATTTCTAATTACCTAATTAATTATATAATTAATAATTAATAATTATATTACTAATTAAATAATTATTTATTATATAATTAATAATTATATTACAAATAATGTACTCCTAGCTTCATCGCTTCCGATTTGGCACTTAGAGAATCTGAAATCGAGCTCTTCTTCTCCTCGTCGCCCTATTTTGCATGCCGTCAACCAGGAGATCATCGTGGGAGATGATGATGCATCATACAAAATCTTGAGGTATGGGAACTCAACTTTCATCCATGCCAATTAGGATTGGGTACTCGATCGGTTCAAGATGTGTGAGGCTTTGATCATCGCAATAATGGTTCTCCTGTAGGGCTATAAAGCGTAGAAAACTGAGTATGTTATTCGATGGTTATCTGTTGTGTGGGGATTCCACAATTGGAAGTGTATCCCTGTTGGGTGCCGATACTTCCACATCCTATTTCCCTCAATGTACTTGAAGTGCAAAGCATGGGAAATCGGGCCGATTTTTCTTAGCCCAGGTATGAATTCTCTTCAAAACAGGCACGCTTGTTTCAATCCCTTTTCATCTTCAAGCACTAAGACCCATGTTTGGGTTCATATTTTGTATAATCTATATCTGTTGGCATCCCAGAATATTATTTTATGTTACCTCAGCAATTTAAAATCCAATCATATTGGATCGTGCCATAGAAAAAGCAAAGTATGGTTTCATTGCGCATATCTTTGTTGTAATTAGCCTCAATGATACTCTGATTGAAATGGTGAATTTTTCCACTACTGATTTCATTTTTGAATAAATCATTCAGTATGAGAAATTAAAAGTATTCTGTATTAGATATAGATCCATTGGCCATGCCAAGAAAAGATGTATAGAGGATGATCAATGTGTTTTTCTGAAACATGAAAGGGTATTTGATATCATATTGTAAGAGGAAGAAGTCTATATGAGACAGATGAGAAGGAGACGCAAAACCTCCCCCTGTAGGATTTGTAGGGTAGTCTTCTGATGATTTGAAGGGTAATGATTCAGTGATTTCTAATGATATAGGAACTGTTGTTTTTGGCCAAAATGATTAGATGGAGGGTAGGAAATGGGATGATATTGTTGAGGAGGAATCTGCACACTCTGATGATAAAGAAATCCTCCCTATTGATGTTGGGAATCTGGACAAATCCACAGGTTGGCGTACACCCTCATATAAAGATATGGTTCTTTCATCTATTGTGTCACCTATCAATGCTTTGGAGAATAACACCTCTGTTGTCGATGCTGGATTGATTGATGAATACCCTGATGAAGATGCTATTCGGAATTTTGTTGATCAAATGATTATGGAAGAGAAACGCATCGCTGCTATAGATCGAAGAGGTAAGAAGAAAATAACCTTTTAATCATATTGGTTGTATAAAAAGTTCAAAAATGATCTGGTACCTATGTTAGAAGCTAGTGGTGACCAAGGTAGGGGATATACACCGGTTTCAAGGGGTTCTCATTCTTCCCCAGAAGAAATTTCCTATAGTATGAATGATGTGTAGGGAAGATTTGTGGATGCTCCCGTGATGCCAGGTTCCTCATCTATGAACTATAATATAGTGGTGGATAAATGTGGTTTTTAAATGGATATCCATCTAAAATCTAAACCTCATGATTAGAATTTATAGATTGTGGACTCTTTGCCACAAACGAAGGATGATGCTAATTGGATAAATGTCATTCTTGAGGGAATCAAGTGGTCTTATTCATCCAATTTCACTAATCTTATGAAGAATTCATATGGTGTTGTGGTAAGGGATTCTTGAGAGGAATGTGTCCTGGAACATGAATGTAATTCTGGAATTATTGCTCTGAAAGAGGTGGGAGGTGGATGACCCATTGCTGGACTCACAGAGGTGGTAGCAAAATGGTATTTTTTGTAACTCGATGCTACTTTTTATATGATGGAACCAAGTGTCTTTGGATTTAATGATTATATTTCTGTACAAAATTTCTTATCCATTAATCTTAAAGATGTTTTGCATCCCAACCGAGAATTGGATTGAAGAGATTTTTCTTGGAAGTTTTGGACCACTTCTACTATAATGAGATTATCTGAGTCATCAACTGATGATGAGTGTGAGGCCCATTAAAGAGCCAAGGCATAGCGGTCAAGTCGAATCCCCAATGGTCGAGGAAGACATCTAAGTAATGTGGGATCTAGAATGAGCAAGTTCATTTGGATTTTTTTAAGCATCATTCTTTTGGATGTTGACCCTTTATCTCTTATCTGACTTGTACCTCTCCTCGCTTATGTTTTATAACTTTATATAATAAATTTTGGATTCATGGGATTCAACCATTTGGACACATACTTGAAACCATTTTAAGTTTCAAGTAGGTTGTTTTGAATGCTTATAAATTATTTTTCATCAACATTTTTTGAAAAATTCACTTTATTTTTAACTATTTCTTATATTTTTAATCTATGTTTTATTTTTCATTCATATTTGTCTTATAGATTATATTTTATTGGCTTTCAAAGTCACATAATTGAAAAAAAATTATGTATCAAATTGATGGCTTGTAATGTTTATAATTTCTTTTCATCAACATTTGTTAAATAATAGTTCTTATTTTAGACTATTTATTATATTTTTAATTCATTTTATATATTTCATTTATATTTGTCTTTTATTTTATATTTTATAGTATTTCAAATTCATATAATTTGAATATTTTTAAATTTCAAGTTGGAGGCTTTGAAAGCTAATAAATTATTTGTCATCAGCATTTGTTACAAAATTATTTTTATTTTTAACTATTTCTTATAAGTCTAAAACCATGTTTTACGTTTCATTTATATTTATCTAATATTTTAATTTTTATTGGCTTTTAAGGTCACATACTTGAAAAATAATTAAGTTTCAAGTTGGTGGATTTGAATGCTTATAAATTATTTTTCATCAAAATTTGTTACGAAATTCATTTTATTTTTAAATATTTATTATATTTTTAAACCATGTTTTATGTCTCATTTATATTGGCCTTATAGTTTCAATTTTATAGATATTTAAATCCACATACTTAAAACAGTTTTGAATCCCAAATCGAAAATATAGAATGTTCAACATAGGAATGGAGAACCTGAATCCCACATGAAAAATTATAGAATGATTTCTAGGGGAAAACCCCTTATAAAAGGGGGCCCTGGTTGAAGGATTCTATTAGAATCTAGATTGATGTAAAGACAGTACTACTAGATATTAAATAGCATAGAAATTCTTCTTCGTGTTTGGGTTTTCTTTCTATATATATAAATATACAAAAAATAAATAAATTTTTTTTAAATATACAAGAAATGTAAATTTTGATTTCATTATTTTAGTTGAAAGGTGGAATTAGGGAGTCCACCTTTCGCACACTTTTTTGAAAAGAATTTAACATGCATATTTTAAAAAAAATTAAAAACATAAAAAAACTCTATCCTCATCCATCTAATTTGTACGATCACAGTCATCAATTAAAATCATGAAACGTTTATTTGAATAACATGATCACATGCTACACATATTTGAAATAATTTGATCTCTTACAGCTCTAAACCACATATTAAAAATCCCGACACAATGGTTCGATGTTATAGTATATTTAATTTTTTTTTCATGAAAAAAATGTATCCATGTTAAATTTTCTAATAAATATGCTTTAAAGGAAGCTCGAAAGATGTCACCTTTTGGTTTATTTGCAAAGATGACAACCCTACATCATTCTTCCTCCCCCAGCCACATTTGGACCAAATTGATGACATGGAAAAGGTGGTAGAGGGGTGACACCTTTCAGCTTTGCATTAAAAAAATGGCGGCAATGAGGGTACCTCCTTTCGCATTTACGTTAGGCAAAAGGAGGCACCCCCTACTATATTTGCTTCAACGCCCTATAAAATGGAAACCACCCATCCCATTTCTCCTCACTACTATATACTCCCATCTCTCTTTATTCCACTGTTTCTCCCTCTAAAAAAGTCATTTTCACATGCCATGGATTCAGTTGTCTAAAAGAAGCCCCGATTTTTTTTCTAAAGCATCCTTTAGAAGGATTTTTTTTAATGAATTTGAAGTTAATTATTTATTTATTTAAATTATTTTTAGTTCTAAATATATCAATTTTTTACTAGTTTTGTTAGTTCTAAATATTTTTTTATTAAGTTGTTTATTTAGTTATATATATTTATAAATAATAGTTTTTATTATTAATGATTAAGTATAAATTAACTGTATAATAAAATAGGACTAAATAATCTAAAATTTTGGTTGCATAATGATTATTTGGTTATTTAAGCAATCAAAATCTAGTCTAGATACAAACAAATGGATGTGGCTCTGGCTTAGATATAGCAAGGGATAAAACCCAAAAACACTGCTTTGAAATAAACTCGAATGGGAACTGGTGCACAGCCATGGGCCTTGCTACACTACTGGTTTCACACTCTCATGGGATATGCATTAGATGATTCATATTTTCTTTATAAACTACTAAAATACCTATGAAAATAAAAATGAAATCAATATATCTTTCAATGATAAAATTATAATTTGGATGATACAAAATTAAATGGACAAGGAAACATATATTAAAGAATGAGATTTATTATTATTAATTGAATTATTTTTAGTTACATTTAATAATTTTATTTATTAATTAGTTTAATTTTTTATACATAGTTTATAAATAATTCTTTTAATTAGTAATGGTTAAGTATATAATAATTATGGAAAAAATAAGGACTAAAAAATGAATACATATAATGATTAGGTAATAATAATTAACTAATGAATATCATATGATTCATGATTGAATAAGAAATGGTTAGAGACTTAATAAATAATAATTAACTAATGAATAACATTCAAATGATTAACAAGTTATTATATAATTATTACCATTGTAAAAAATAACTACGAACCATTATTATCATTATTTAAGATATAATAAATTGGTTTAAAATCCTCGTATCATAAATATTATATTGATTAGAAATAATAGTTTTTATTATAAATGAATAATTATAGATTAATTAAATAATAACATAGGATTAAAAAATAAATACATAAAATGATTAACTAATGATACTTATGATCATATAAAGTGAAATGTAGAAGAACAAACACATTAAATAACACATGAATTCTTTACAACATACAAGAAATACATTGACATTTTTCAATAGAATGTGTTTTTGGTTGAGATGAGCCTCACTTCGGACATGAGGTGAAATCCATCTTATATTCAATTGGTATCTTAATAACATCTTTGAAGGATATGTATTTAACTTGTGAATTTTGTAAATTTTTCGGCCTTCTAATAACATCTAAGATAACATTTATGATTTTTAATTAGACGTCCAAAAGAGTTTCAAACATATAATATAAAATATTTATCATTTAAAGATTTTATTAAAATACTAAGTGAAAATAAATTGTATTTTACCTTACATATAAAGTGGAGCTCATCTCATCCAAACCAGGATCAATTGAAAAATGTCATGGTTTTTTGGTCTGTTGTAAGGAATTCATGTGTTAATTAATGCCTTTGTTCTTCTCCATTTCCCTTTATATAATCATAAATTTCATTTTTTTCAATGATAAATAAACTAATTTGATGTTTCCTCTTTTTTTTACCTCAGTTTCTAAAACATTATGTGACATATATTCTAATACACTTTTATATAATGAAACATTACTATCATATAAGATTGTATGAAATGGAATCCTAAAATTACATTCTAATTAATATTATATGGTAAACCATCATTGTTAATATTTGATACACTATCATAATCTTGGTCAAAAATCATTTTTGACATAGAAAGTCATGTTTTCCTTTGTCTACTACTATAGATAGATTATTCAAACTGAGCATGGATCTCCTTATAGTACACAACCAACAACAGTGGTTAGTAAAGATTATTGTGTAACCCTATGTTACGTTCAAGAGATAATTCATGGTTCCTTAAATTTGGGAACTGATCAATAGATCAAGTATATGAGTTATATACCTTTGAAATTCTTCAAAATGTTGTGGCATCTAGAATTTCCCTTGTTTGCTGATGCACGGTGGGACCCAAAAATAAATTTATTTTCTCAATGGTTAGATGGTATCATGATGAATTTATATGTTGATGTTTCTATTGTACAACAACAACGTCCTTTTGTATGATGAAGTAGAATTAGAATAGTAGTTGAGGATATTCTACCCAATGAAATTGATCTTATTCTAAATGATGCAAAAGAGGAAAACCTAGATGATCTCTTGAATATAAATGTCAATCTGACATTCGATGTGGAGTTTCATAATGATGGAACAGATGGTGACAACCATACTAATGAGGAAAGAAATGTAGAAGTTGGGGAGGAATTTTCTCAATATTAATTAGTTATATAGTATCCTCGACCCATAATAAATAATTTAACACCCTTTTCATCTTGGTTAAAAGCAATGAAACATGTGCCTGAATTCCACTACAAAGTTGTCACACCCACAACTAAGTATCCCAAAGTTTTACCAAATAGGCTTAGTGATCTAGACAAAAACTTTATATGTAGGAATCAATTTTCTATATAAAGATGCATAAAATATAACGCTAAAGAGATTTTATATTGAGAGGAACTATCGATATATTGTTTTGGAATCATATCATATTAAATATATCATATGGTGTGAGAAGTATGTTGATGATTATTGATTCTTATTTGGGGGGGATTCCAGACATTTCATTTTGAGGTTGGATAATCTTGAGGATTGAGGCAGCTCATAATTATGTTCAAAAAAACCTGACATAATAACATACCTCACTGAATGCAGAATTTTTGTCAGCCATTATCGGTGATGTGGTTTGGACATCCCAACATGTTCCTATAGTCCTTGTGAAAGAGAGGATAAAAAACATTCGGTTATAGAATTTATTATTATATGGCATGGATGGTGAAACAGAAGGTAATTTTGAATGTATTTCGCGATTGAGATGACTCATATCTGGTGTCGCTGCAATTGTTAGCCATACTGAAGCACAATGACTAATTTTTCTTCCATCTTTATACAAAAGAACATGAATCTCATGATAACAGACCTGATACATCTTATGTTCAATTTCATCAATTGTTCTAGGTATTCCTCCCTTTTATATCCACATTTCATTTCATCAAAAAGTTCATTTATATTTATTGAACGTTTCAATATGGAAAATACATGGGCTTATTGGTGATTTCAGCAACGCAAGATTCCAACCATTCACCTCTTCTTCATTAATTTTCTATTACGGTGACGAAAAACTATGAATCATGGTGTTATTTTGGGGAATGAATCTCCAACCATTTTTCCCACATTCAGGGTGTGTGTGTTTGATATCTGATCATCATTGTGCAATCAATGAGGCAATCAATACGCTCCTTGATACATGAAGACCCCCAAATTCACATCATCGGTTCAGTATTAGACACATTTCTAGAAATGTGAGGAAAACATTCCAAAATAAACCTAAGAATATTGAAATCATGATGATATGTTTGTAATGTCTTTTTAATTTATTAGAATTTAAACTTATAGATATAAACAATTTATGTTAACTCTGATCACTTCTGTATAGAATATGAGCTAGATTAACTGTTGTTTGATGAATTTTTCAAACGAATCCTCAATTATAATCCATAATTTTATTATCATATGATGTATATTTCAATAGAAAAATTGACATTGGCATATTATGGGGGAATAGGAAGGGGCACACAACCACAATCATTGTAGAGGGAATCAATGGTGGCTTCAAGGGGATTCACATGTCAAGTTACCTAAAACATACCTTGTGCAAGAGACATTTTATCATTGGGTGGGGTACTTTGTTGATATAAAAAAACTATCATCAAATGGAATTCAACAGGTGCTAAGGTATGGAAGACACTTTCAATGATAGATTGAAAAGAACATTGAAAAAGAATTTGTTTATCATATTATACTTTTCTTCCAAGAAGACTCTCGATTTGATATTCAAGAGCATTCAAACCCCATCACAAATAGCATCAACTGAAAAAACGGTGGTATTATTGGAAATGAAGAAATATCATTTTGGAATCTTTTTGGATTTATGATTTTTTGGATCACACGCCATCATATCATGTTCCTATGTGAACATATCATTTGATGCATATGTTGATCAATAGTACCATATAGACACCATTGCTAACTACTATACTACAAGATTGATGCCTATTGGGGAGTATTGTTATTTCCCAATGCCCAGAGGCCAACTGATAGGGATACCTAACCTCAATTGATTGTGAACCCAAGGAGACCAAAGGCCAACATGATGTGTAAGAAGATGGATTGGCCTCATGAACCAGGGCAACATTTTAGATTCACTATATGTCATTTTGATGGTCATAACTAGAATTGGTTCCCTAACATTGTTGGGTCGAGTTCACACTCTCAAAAACAATGATGTATTGTCGCTATTGTGATATTCTCATATTGTAAATTACATGGTTTTATCTCTTCTTTTTACCTCGGTATCCAAAAATATTATGTTACTCATATTAAAATAAATATTTATATAACGAATCAAAAGTAGCATATTTTAGTGTACAAAATTATGTTTTAAAATTTCAGTATGATAATGATTATTTAACCAATAATCATTTTTTATATTAGTTTCCCTATCAGAATGAAGATAAAAAAATCATTTTCAATGTAGATAGTAATTTTTTTCCGAGGAGTACTACTATAGAGAGGTTATTAAAAAAGATAAAGGAGATTATTATAGAACACAACAAACATAAAAAATTAGTAGAGTTGATTCTATAACGCTATGTGAACATCATGAATGAAATCAAGGTAAATGAACCAAGACGTAGGTGGAACTGTGACAATGATGAAAATGATGATTTAAACCCATTCCATCACCATCGTTATTGTCATCATCCCTCCTATGCCATGGTTAATTTCCCATGATTAATTTCTTGATGTTCAATTAATGTTACTAAATCAGCTGTATTAAACACTATTGTTGGTTGTGTACTATAAGAATCGCCTTTCTCAGTTTGAAGACATGCCCTTTTTTGTTTGATATTAGATCGGCATCGCAGCATGTAAAAATGTGAATAAGATTATTCATTTCTTATAAATTCCAAACTTTTCCAAATACTTTTTCTATGAAATAAGAACAATAATTTCATACTCATAATAAAAAGAATATGACAAGTGCATTTGATGTGACAGTAACAGATATTCAATCTATTAATGGCTAAAACATATAGAATACATGTGAGAAAATAATCATGAAACATACCATCATGTTGAAAAATCTACATGAATTACAGAGCACACCATTTTCAAATATACTATTACATCACAAAGTCAAAAGGTTTATATATATAAATATATAACATACCCTTTTCTAGATAATAGCATATCTTAAGAACACTCTAGTAATATTATTTGAGAAACATGAAGATGTTTCCCTTTCTTTTATTAAGAGATAACTTCATTAAACAATATGAGTAAACATGGAATATCATACATTTTCAAGTCATAACATTCTGGTGATCATAACATTATATTTACATTATACACTTACAACTCATTTCATTTGTTTATATACAGATAAATGATACTATACTACTCAATTATAAGTATAGGTATGTTTCCCTAGTACTGTTAAATAGTGGTAAGGTTCACTCGATCAGGGTGCATTGAGCACACCATTTTCATCACATTGACTATCCACATGCCATTAGACCATACTTGCATCGTGTTGGCGTCAACAACATTGTCGTTTCAAATTTCACATTCACCAACAATCACCAGCTTGCTTCCCACAGGGAGAGGTGGAGATCAATGACACACACATTCCACCTACCTGAGAGATAGACGACCGACACCCTCATAGATGTGGAAGTGCTTTTCGGCCTTCTTATCCATGGGGAAGCTATTATTGGACCAACCCATGCATCCGGGTGTTACCTTCCTCAGAAAATGTTAGGCGTTGACATTTTGGCAGACTGTAGGGCTATAGATAGTGGGTCGGTGTTTATGATCTAGATGGAGGAGAAGATTCCACATTAACACGATGACACTAACGAGCAGAATGTCATGTGTTATACCCATGTATATATATTACAACACATTGGAGAGTCCCTGTTTGTTGATCACTCGGGGATGCACATGAACATGATGTATCTAGCTCTACTAAAGGACATTGATCAGGTCATGATGTACAACTAGGGATCAACCTACTTAGCATACACTCCCAGAGGGTTATGCAGGGTATCCTGGAGTGACTGTAAAGATCTCGGGGAATGTATCATCCATCTTCAGATGAGGGCATGGGAGTGCATCCACACATTCTGCCCTGAGCTTGCTATTCCACCTCTCATTATGGAGGTGATGCATGTCACATCATGTGGACATTGTTATGATCACTCATCTCTATTCATTTTTGATGCTATTAAGAGTTATTGAATTTAATTTCTTTATATTTTTCACTTTAGATGTTGTATTTTACTAGTTGTGTCGGATACATAATTTCCGCAGAGTTCGGACACACCATTTGGGCGCATATCGCCACAAGATGGACTGTATCATTCCTGATCAGGTATGTATATACAATCTTTCATTGTCTAACAAATTTAATACTAGAATAAATTATGGTTTTTAGTAATAATCATTTTTGAGAAAGTTCACATGCCCTTTCAGATTACATGGATGACATACTGAACTATATTGGAGTAGTTTCCACCATACTGCACTGCTAGATTTGATGATGCTATGGTTTTAGTTCTCCTAATTTATTTCCATATTATTGACTGGAAACATCCTGATAGGGTCATGCACCAGTTTTTCTATGTTCATCTGATTCCATTGCTGTCGAGACAGACAGAGAAGCATCATGATGTAAAGTAGACAGGGAGGCATGATGAAGACTAGCGTCGATTACATGCTGACTATCTTGACTGTTGGTGAATACATGCAGAGTTTCATATCATGGGTGAACCTACTATGTGAATATTTCATTCAGAGTAGGTCAAGTATGATCTATGGTGTAGACTATAGTCTATATTGTATCTTACCTTACACAGTAGAGAGATTCATAAAATTTTATGTTAATAAATTTCAATTAGTATTTTTATTGATCCATTTTCAAAATCATTTTGAATTCCTTTACATGGAACTCACTCACAGCATCCTGATCGCAAGAGTGATGAGGAGGGGGTCTTTAGCCAGGCAGCGGTCCATGATAAAGCGTTAGAGATGATGTCATCTTATCATGGGCCTTCCAAGAGCGTCTTCGAGAGTGCAACCCAGAGAGAGGAGGTTCATGCCCTAGAGGAACATCCACCAGCAGCTGCTAGTGCTGAAAAGCCATGATGACGACGACATAGAGAACGTCGTGCTGCACGTGAGGTCTCACATGTTCTAGAGGTCGGCCCTAAAGCAGTCCAGCCTCAGTCGATTAAGGATGTGCCTCAGGCGGCATGAGATCCATCTTTCATGAATGTATATTCACAGTTCTCTCCTTCTTGTGGTCCATACCCATGACATTCTTGGGGCCCAGATCCAACACAGCCTTGGGGTCCAGATCCATCGCACCCATGGGGTCTATATCCATCGTTGGCATAGTTTCCTGCTACGATGATCACTGGTCCGTTTACTACCGTAGTGGGAGAAGGAGCTAGAGCACGGTAAGACATGCATTTGACACCTCCTCCCATTGATACACTGGTTGAGCATGTGACAGTCGGCATTCCAGTGTCTGAGGACCATCCCTCTCCATGTTATGAGACACCATCCTTGCACGGAGCTCGGTGATCTCGATTTTGGCATCTCCTTCACAGACCTCCATGTGGGATGTAATCTCCCCCCATATACATAGACATAAACATTGATTGTACTTTTTAATTTGTATGTTTTATATCTATTGAAATCAAGATACTACTATTAGTATCATCTTTTTTGCATGTTTATCCAGTGTTTTAGTTTTCATTATTAATTTTGGCACAATTTATATTTTATAAACTTTCAATGTCGACTATTTGAAACATATGAATTATTATTAAAATTGAAGTAGATAAATTTATAATCTTATAAAATATACTGTATAAAAACATTCTAAATAAATTTTAAAAGATATCCTAAACATCTAAAAAGTTACTGAAAATAAAATGAGTTTCATTAATAAAATAAATAAATTAAAATGAAAGGAATGTAAAAAAATATTATAAATACAATTTTAATGGTTTAAAACAATACTAAAATTTAATTTTTAAGAAAATATTGATGAAGTTCGAACATTGTACATTAAAATTGACTGTAGATATTAAAACCTACTAAAGACCCATTTTCGATTCCATGACCATTTCCCTCTTAAAACCCCATTTACCCCAATGATATTTATATCAACTACAAGATCATCCAGAACCCTTACTTGGTTCTTAAATATGTCTCAAATTTGAGTGCCACAAAAGTTATTTCTTAAAAAAAATAACATCTTCACGTTGATGCTTCTTGGTGACAACTGATTCTAGATCTCATGAATGCATGTCAAAAACTACATGATGAAGTGGAGAAAATGGTATATATATAAAAAAACAAAACCAAATAAAAAAATTAAATAAATATAAAAGAATAATGAAAATAGTAATTATTAATTTTAGGTGAAAGATGTCAGCCCTGATGCCGTCTTATGAGTAAACCGAAAGTGTGCCTTCAAATTTTCAAATATATTTAAAAAATAATAATATTAAACATGACATATTTAAAAAAAATTGAAAAACACATTAAAAGAAATTATTCTATGTCACGAGATGGGTATTTGTTTTTTGGGTTTTACAAAAAAAATAAATCGGGGTAGGGGATTAGGGTGCCATAAATTTTGAAAATGGGTCTGGGATGCGTGAACGGCGTTCACGCTTATTTCCCTGATAAACTAAAGGAAGCATGAACGGCGTTCACGCTTTCTTGTGTGGTAAATGAAGCATGAACGTCGTTCACACATCTGATCCATGACAGTGATGCGTGAACGCCGTTCACGTATCCTTCGCGGATCAGCTAAAGGATGCGTGAACACCGTTCACGTGTCCGGCCGAGAATTTCTATAAAAGGAGGGGTCCCCCCCCCCAAACTCATTGTTCTCCTCTGTTTTTTTGTTGTGAAGCACTGCAGAAATTCTTTCTCAAAAAATATCAGCTGCTTTTATTGAGGTAAAATTTCTATTTAATATTTTAGTGGTTTTAATTGTGTTTATTTATTTCATTTGTATGTTTAATTGTGTGTATCATTTATTTATTTCATATGTTATGCATTATATGTAATATTTTGTATGATTTAGTTTTCTGATGTTGAATTTTTGTATGATTTAATTTTTTCAATGTATATTGCCGGAATATTGAATGTTTTATGTTATGTCTAAAATTTTTAATGTTTAGGAAAATTAATTTATTTTAGAGAAATTTATTTTAATGATTTATTTTGATGTAAGTGTAAATTATATTACTTTCATTTACTAGTAATAATATTTTTAATCAAAAAACATTAAAATTTCATAAAATTTAAAATAACAAAAGTGTTTATTATGTAAATCTCAATTAGATCAGTTATAATAAAATTTATTAAATGTTATTAATAATTATATATATATATATACACATGAAGTTAAATTTTTGTAAAAGAGCTGTTGCATTTAATATAGATCATTTAGTAATAGATATAGTTATATAATATGGATAATATAATAAATATACCAAAAAAACACGGTATGAGTGACGACTGATCTTGAGATGATTGGCCATGCATAATTGAAATTGCATGTTTTATTTTGTGTATGTTGTTATTCAATTTGTAATAATTGCATTTTTTCTGCATTGATGACCTGCGAGTCATCTCTCAATAAGTGTAAGGACCTGTGTGTCTGCTTAAAAAAAATTTGTATTTCATTCCCCTAGACCCCCTCACTTGCATGTGAGTAAATTTGTAATTAAAAGGATGGCGCCCCTAAAGAGGTGTCCCCAAACCGGCTTCCCCAAAGAGGTGTCGACGAAGAGGCATTCAAGAACTCGTTCGGGAGGAGACGTTTCTATTTAACATGAGATTGGCGGTTGCTGAAATATTTGATAATAGAGACAGGAGTTCACCCATAGGTTGTGGTTAGTTTATCAGAAAATGATAAACTAATCGTAAGTCTCAAGATCAAGTCATTATTATATTTCATAAGCAATTAAACTTTATGAACATTATGAAGTCTCAAGTCATGTAATTAAACTTTATGAAAAATAATATTAAATTTGCTTTTGTGCAAATATCACTATCACTATACTTAACAGTAATAAATCAATACATAAAAAAGTCTCAAGATAATCAATTATTCAAAACAAAATTAAGTAATTTAAAATTTTAATGTAGTGTATAATATTTGTTAAATTATTTTTTTATAGGTAATTATGTCTGCTCAAATATATTGCAACGGTTAGGTAATTTATACCGAGCAGGGTTTTAGCTACAGTGTGCCACCTGTCAAAGTGGTAAATCTCCATGGTTGTATGGAATTAGATGAAGTTCGTAATAAGATTCATAGTCGGTTAAAAATGAGGGCTGGACATGCAATCACTTCAATTAGATATTGACATCTTCAATATCCTGAGCGTCTATGGCACAACGAGTACACTATAGTCTATGATGATGATTGGATAGAGGCTTCTTAGTTATTCAGGAAACAGTGTATTAATGGTTTGAGGGAATTATTTATTGTCATTTTTGATATTGATGTAGTGCAATCAATTACTACAGAACCATGCTATGCGAGCTCTATAGAAGCTGGTCCTTCACATCAGTCTTATTCATTGCCTCCTCCTCATATGACTCCTGTGGAAGAATGTAATGAGGAAGATGATCAAAATTTGGAAGGAAATGTAGATGGCATCCCATTATGTGCTGATATAGTGCATGAATGTTTATCTGAGGAAGATGAATCTGGGGAGTCAGCAGGAGATGATGTGGTTGGGAATGAACCTTCTGAGGTTCCTTTGAGAGATTGACATCCACTACATCCACCAGTTAGTGGTAATCATCCTTCAGTTTTGAGTTCCTTATTTGGATGAATGTCTCGTGAACAACATTTTTATTGGGATGTCATTACACTAGATTCTGAATTCCCTAGAATTATAGGGAATAGGCCTGCATCAAATTATAATTCCATATATGTTGTGCAGGAGTTTGAAAGTAAACAGGTCATGAAAAATGTGATAAAGCACTACCACATTGAGCGACATTTCAGATTTGTTTTTGTTGAATCAAAGAAGACCAAATATCTCATTCGTTGTGAAAAATATGGGTCAGAATGTAAATTTCGATTAAGAGAAATATTTGATAAATATTATGGATGTTGGAAGATAAACAAATTAGAAGGCTCACACACTTGTCTGCATCCCAGTTTGGCACAAGATCACTCTTCCCTTGATGCATAGTTTATATCTATTGTTATTTGTGAGATGATACGAACAAGTCAGGATGTTACTGTTTCCCTTGTTCAGGAAAGAATTCAACAGTTGTATAACTATAAGATGTCATACAACAAAGCTTGGACTGCAAAACAGAAAGCCATTGTAAAAGTGTATGGTGATTGGGATGAGTCTTATGCGATGTTGCCACAACTTATGGAATTGTTTTCTCTCAATAATCAGATTGTTTATCATTTGGATAGTGATGAGTATGTTTCCCAGAATCATCAAGTTGATCGGTCAAAGGTGAAGTTCAATAGTCTTTTTTGGGCATTCAGACCATGCATTGCTGCATTTCCTTATTGTAAACAATTTATTCAGGTAGATGGCACATTCCATTATGGAAATTATACAGGTGTTCTACTCATTGCTGCCACACAAGATGGTAATCGCGCTCCTATGCCACTTCCTTTCGCAACTGTTGAAAAAGAAAATTTTGAATGTAGGAGCTGGTTCTTGGCATGTGTACTTGTTCATGTCACACAAAAATAGGGTGTGTGTCTAATATCTGATCGTCATCGAGCGATTATAGAGTCCGTGAGTAGTGATGGGGTTTCTTGGACTGAGACGAATGCTTATCACCGTTATTTCATTAGACATATTGCAAGTAATGTGCATAAGCAGTTTAAAGATGAGACCATAAAGAAGGCGATTCTCAAATTGGGTATGGTTTTCTAAACTTGGTTTTTTTAACAAAATTTAATATCTATTTTAATACATTATTATCGTATGGTTAAGCATTTGAACCCCAACAAGAGAGGTTTGATCGACGTCTTGAAGAGATCCGAATAGTTAATGAGGAGGTATATGAATATAAGATGCAAATTTCAAAGGAAAAATGGTCATTGGCATACGATGGTAGCATGATATATGGGCATATGACCACTAATATAGTGGAGTGCATAAATGGGGTCCTCAAGGGTGTGTGAAAACTCCCAATCACAGGGTTAGTGGAAGATACATTTTTTAGATGTGTTCACTACTTTGTTGACCTATCCCAAAAGGCCTACCAGATGATGGAAAATAGAATGCTTTTTACTCAGCATTTTCAAACTGATATTGACCGGATATGGAATGAGGCTTCAAGATTGAATGTTATAGCCTTTGACAGGGAAAACAGGTGTTTTCGTGTAAGACAGTGCTACGACCAGGGTACATGCACTAATGGTGGAGTGTTTGTCGTGATGTTGGACAACAGGTACTGTGATTGCGGCAGCTTTCAGGCATTGAGATATCCATGTGTACATGTTATTGTAGCTTGCGCTTTGGTAAATATATCATGGGAACCATATGTTGACCTGGTGTATCACATGAGCACTTTGGATAACTGTTATAGTGTCGCATGGATGCCTATTGGTGACTTCCATTCAATCACATTGCATGCTGATCAACCGACCATCGTCCCTAATATTTCCAAGTTTTCATAAGTTGGTTTTGGTTTCATTTATGATTTTTTCAATGTATGTCATTTTTAAAATTATTGGCTTCACGCTACCAGGTTGCGTCCCCGAGGAAGACCGAAGTCAACTCGCATCAGAAATGAGATGGATTGGCCTCGACAACGAGGAGGGAGAATACGATGTAGTATCTGTCACGCAGAAGTACATACTCGTAAGAGATATCCCAAGTGGCAGGACATAGTTCCACATCTCATCATCCATGATTGAGTCTGTGTACCTGCTCCATTTTTGTGATAAATATAATTTTCTAGAGTGACAGTTGTACTTTTTTGCAGTTCTCATGTAGGGAATCTAACAAAAAGTGTTCCACTCAATGAGGGATGCAGAATTAAGACATGGCAGGAATCACTTCAATAATAAATAGACATAGAGGTAGTGTTGAATGAAAGTAAAATTTTAAACACTCAAACTCCCTATTTTTATATAATATGTATTGAAAGGGTGAATATCTATTAGTAGTTATTTTTAAAATAAAGAATATATATCAATTAGTTTTACAATGTGTTGAAGCTTCCAATGGATTCCAAGGAGGAATAAATGGAATCCATTTTATACTTATGCACATATCAATTGAATTTTAAGATGATTGAGAAAATTATTAATTAAAAAAACAAACCTTTAGATTCCGCAAGAATCTTCAATACCGATGTACTTGAACAATATATACAATCTATGAATCAATTACAAGACAACGACTCGAATAAAATGATTCTAAACATCAAATGATACATAAAATTAAACAAGTAAATGGCCCCAAGATAAGTGATTGTTAATGAGGTATACAAATGAAGAAATGTATAAACACAACACAAGGACATACAATTTGATTTCAAAAATATTTATTTACATAACAAATTAAATATTCATGTAGCATAGATATGATGAAAATGAACATTTTGTGTTCCTCATTCATGTCCCCGTTGTAGATCAAATTATAATGCTTCTACTATTAATAATTAACGATGATATCATGTGTGCAGATGGCAGGTATTCCATTTCTTATAGCTCAGGATACTCATGTATCATGACTGGTTTTAGAGGGACGTCCTGTGCCTCCCTTGAGTGTACGTAGATCTCACCATTTCCATCATACTGCACCACCTCCCGCTATCATCCCACATCTTCGTCGAGCTGGATTCTATGGAGTAGCGATGTGCGACTTCACATTTCTTGATCATCACTCCATTGCCACACTTGTAGAGAGATGGAGACCAGAGACATATACTTTCCATTTCAGTGAGGGAGAGATGACCATTACGTTACAGGATTTGTCCATTATGTTGGGCCTCCCTATCGACGGACATGCATTGATAGGCCGAGTTCCATCAGATTTGCCTGAGCTTGTTCATAGACTACTGGGAAAAGAGGTACAGGATGATGGCTAGACCATCATCGGTGGTAGATTGCGGATGCCTTGGTTAGACCATCACTTCACACATTTACCAGATGATGCTGATGACGTCATCGTGCTGCTATTTGCACGCGCATATATTTTGAGGCTGATTGGTGGCACGCTTTTTGTTGACCACTCTACTACTTTTTTGCATCTGATGTATTTATCTTTTTTGGAGGATTTGGACCAGGTAGGCTGATATAGTTGGGGGTATGCCTGCCTAGTATATACATACAGGGCCCTATGTAGCACATGTCGCATTGATAAGATGCAGATCACAGGATGCATGGTTCTTCTACAGTTGTAGGTATGGGAGCACATCCCTCGTTTAGCTCCACATGCCCGTGCACCATTACCCGTAGATATTGTAGCAGAGGCTCCACGTGGACATTGGTATGATAGTAATTCCTTATAATATCTAACTTAATTGTATATGATTATTTTATGAAATGTAAAAATAAAAATATTATCTGCAGGTGGATTCAGGCGCATCGACATTCAGATTCTCCCAGACATGATGTTCACGCCTACAGACTTATGTTAGACAACATTCGACCAGACGATGTAAGTGATTATTATTTATATCGTTAAATCTTTACTCTTTACTGTACATTTATTCATTTACTAATTGATTAATTATTTTTGCTTTCAGATTACATGGATTCCATATACAGGTGATACCCTTCAGAGTCTTCCCCTGTACTGTACAGTGATGCTTCCTATCGGCTCTTGCATGGTTCCACTGATTCATTTTCATATAGTCGAGTGGAATCAGATGGATAGGGTTATGAGATAGTTTGGATTCCTTCAGCCAGTTCCTGACCCACCCAGTCAGTTGGATTCATTACATTCTCTGATGATATCAGGGAAGAGAGATTTTGATTGGAGGAGCTACCATGCTAGATATGTTGCGTTATGGGATAGACGACGGGAGTCCCAGTTGCGAGGGGCAGGGACAATATGTTTTCATTTGACGGAGCAGATAGATTATGCAGGCTGGTACATCCGGTCCCCAGTCAGATTTCTGACACGGCACGGATGGGGATTCCAATACATGGTATGAATTCTTCCTTTCACTGTTCAACGGATTTTTTATTAATATTAGTTAACAACGGAATTTTTTTCGCAGGATGCTCCTATTTGTCATCTACTTCATATGTGTGATCTAGTGGAGAGAGCTGCCTTTGACCCATCATATTTTCACATCCTTGTGGCAGAGATGATACCGTCGATGGACGATATTTATCATGGCATTTTCTTTGATCCACCACCTGCTGCGGAGGCCGTGGAGCCTGCTGAGCCTACTGAGCCTCACATAGATGTACCTGGGGGTGACGACCCTGTTATGGATGTTGTTGTTCCAAACAAGGAGGCTGCTCAGCTTTCTCGGCCACATGATATTGTTCCACTGGAAGAGGGTGTTCAGCATGATCAGTCAGATGCTCCTCCAGCTTCTCAGGCACATCCACAGGTACTTACAAACGATGACTGGATTGACTTCGATGTTTTATTGCAGTCAGCCACAGTAGAGCATCCATATACTTCCTATGTTGGTGAGAGTTCCAGCCAGCTTCCTCTATCCTTAGATGCGGGCCAGGGTACATGCGGTGAGACTATACATCCACCACCTGTCACACAGGAGGATGTGGAGGTGGCTGTCGATGAGGATGCACAGCGTACGCCGGAGCCCAGACATAGACAGACATGGCTTGGATGCATCCAGTATACGCCTGGCTGTGGGACAGAGGAGAATCCACGCCAGAGGCGTAGATTAGGTTGACATTTGATTTATGATACATTTTGTATGTGTATCACTATTATGTTGACTTATATTCTTTTTTTAATAAGTGTCTTACTGTTATCAAATTATCTACCAATATATATATATATATGTAAAATATATAATATGATTGAATTAAATGATAAATATTAATTATATTAATTATTTCAAAATCAAATAGATTCTGGATGAAAAATGCGTGAAGTTGAACAAATCATGAAAAATATTATTGATCTCAGTGATTTAAAATTAGATGTAAAATCCTAAAATGTCATGGAACACAATTATTTGTTTACAAAAATTAAATTGCATGAAGAAGAATTTGAATGAATAATGGATAATTGGGAAGAGTAGATGATTATGATTGAAGATAAAAAAAACTACAATATGAAGTAGAAGTTCATTTGGCCTATTTTGAGAAGATACATATTCTGACTTTATAAAATGAAACAATTTCTACTGGTACTCAATCTAAAGAGTGAGATTATTGAGTATGCATCTCAAAACATAGTTTTACAGTAAGTAAAGGACGAATGAAAGAGGTAAAAGAGGATGATTACCCATTAAAATATAAAACATCACAATCTAATTCATCCTAGGTCTTATAAAGACCTACATTATAAATAATTCCATTCAGTTTATAGTTGATCAACTTACAATGCTTTCTTACTTCATTACTATTTGAGAGTATTTCTCACTCTATCAACATACCAATATATAAATAACGAGGTAATTTTACATGGATTAAATCTTTATATTATATCTAATAGAGACCCAAGGAACTCTATGATGTTTTTGGGAATTATTTAACAACCATTGGATACAAAAATGAGATTTGAACTACATAAAGATCAGTTGCATGAGGAAATAAGACTTTGGTCCATATAACTAAGTGAGTTCTATGAAAAGGAATAATTTGTGTGAAAGTTTGGAGTTCCATTAAATAATGAAAATTTTCATTAATGTTGGGTGTTCTATGACAAACTAAAAAGTTTCCTAAAAGATTATTGAATTGTGAGAAAGGTGTGAAATGGTTGTGTGAAAGTAAAACATTCATAAACCATATTATAATGGAATGTTTTTAATATCTGTGTTGAGATGAATGTAGGAATTTTGGGTTTAATTTATCTTTAGAATTTATCTTGACAATTGGTGTCATAAAATTTCCACTTTCATTTTGACAATTTGTATCAACTTGGAAACAATTGAATAGTCTCTGAGGAAAGAAACAAGTTATGGTATATTTGTTGGTATCGTATTCTGAATTGAGTATGAACAATATTGATGTCTAATTTTGACCCCTTGTTTTCTACAATTGGTTAACCCAAGTGGACTTATAGTAGAATAATTTATAGTACATTTGTTAAGAAATAAATTATATCATCCTCTCTTAGGTACATTTCATTTGTAATCAATAATGAGGAGAAATTAAAATTAAAAGAGAGTTGAAATTAAATAGAACATATTGACATCCCATTTTCTACATCCGAATTGACAACAAATACATGGGGAGAGATTGATGATCATACTTGTTTTTATTTTTATTTGTTTTAAATTATGTATTATGTTATGGATCAGTAAATGTTAAAATGAATTGAAGTAAAGAAGAAAAGTTTTGTAGTTTATTGGTGTTCACAAGCTTAGTAATATGTGAAGATTAAAGTTCCTAATAAATAATGTACATTTCCTTAAGAGTCATTGAATTAATTCAAGTTTTGAAAAAATCTCATCCAAAATAATTTCAATGGTCATAGATTATGATTTTTATGAAATTGATTTAAATATAATGATTGATGAACTAGAATTCATTGATTCAAGAACATGTGCTAAGTTGCACATTGTTTACAACACCATAATAAGGTATAAGAGCATGAAAATATTGATTTTCATAGATAAGGTGTATGAACATTAAAATATTGATTTTCATAGTGAAATTCAAATTTTTTATGAAAGAATTCAGTTGAATTCCCTGCAATAATATAATTATATTTTTGAATGAATATGTTTTAATGAAAAATTGAGGAAGTTGATAAATGGTTTGGTATTAGTGACTATACTTAGAATTATTATAAATTTTTTTCTAGAAGTGACATGCCATTTTAATGATTGAATTGAGGAATCTATGAGATTTAATGATTTTTGAAAATAAATGAGTGATGAAATGAGGATATATCATTGAAAATTATTTCTTAAGGATACAAAATATCACTAATAGATGCATTTGGGTGCCCGAGTCAAGTTTTAGGATCAATTAATGGAAAACAGCTGTCGATGAGATTATTGAGTATGCATCTCAAAACATAGTTTTACAGTAAGTAAAGGACGAATGAAAGAGGTAAAAGAGGATGAATACCCATTAAAATATAAAACATCACAATCTAACTCATCATAGGTCTTATAAAGACCTAAATTATAAATAATTCCTTTCAGTTTATAGTTGATCAACTTACAATGCTTTCTTACTTCATTACTATTTGAGAGTATTTCACACTCTATCAACATACCAATATATAAATAAAGAGGTAAGTTTATAGTTGATCAACTTATGAAGAGTAGATGATCATGATTGAAGATCAGAATAACTACAATATGAATTAGAAGTTCATTTGGCCAATTTGGAGAAGATTCATATTCAGACATTATAAAAGGAAACAATTTCTACTGGTATGCAATCTAAAGAGTGAGATTATTGAGTATGCATCTCAAAACATAATTATTTAATGAATATCTATTATTCATGAATATTTTTTAATAATTATTAACATTATTTTAATATTTTCTTGATCTATTTCAAGAGATATGGTGATCGACATCATTTATTAGTGGAATTCATATATAATAATAGTTTCCAATTTAGAATACAAATGGAACCATATGAGGATCATTATAGAAATAGATGTATAACTACAACATGTTGAGATGTTGTGAGTGAGTGAAGGATGCTAAGATTATATCTTTCTCAATATATGTTAGACAATACTCAAGCCATTCTATTAATAATTATTCAATGAATATCTATTATTCATGAATATTTTTTAATAATTATTAACATTATTTCAATATTTTCTATAAGTTAATTGATAATTATTAATATGTCATAATTTTTACTTTATGTATATTAGTTTATAAGTAATAGTATTATGTTTTTGGAGTGGATTTGAGCTTTCTATGAGATGCGTGAACCCCGTTCATGCATCCCTTCTCTCGGGGAGATGCGTGAACGGGGTTCACGCATCTTCAATGGGTCTGGGATCCGTGAATGCCGTTCACGCATCCTTCACCGCGGAGGGATGCGTGAACGCCGTTCAGGCATCCCAGACCCATTTTTAAAATTTCTGGCACCCTAATCCCCTACCCCAATTTATTTTTTTTGAAAAACCCAAAAAATAACTCTCACGAGACACACCAAACTCTTGAATTTTGCAAGAAAATCCCTCGAGTAATGGAAACCACTGAAACCTTAGCATAAAGGTCTGCGAGAATCATCTCTAATTTTTTATGGTTTTATTGGATGAATTAATTCGAATTTATCTTATGTTATCACACGATATCGCGGAAGAAAACCAAAGGAACATCACAATGCGAGGAATGATCACGTAAATGTCTATCGGTTGTCCAAACTTCCATCACGAGACACTATCTCGCCGTCTTATGGTGATTATCCCGCGAAGCTTCCACCGAAAAAAGTCGGTGTATGCGGTGTCCTCCCCGTACAAAGCGGCTCCATCCTCGACCTCCCTCATTTTATATAAACCCTGATCCTCTTTGAAAAAAAACACCCAGGGGTATAAGAGAGGGAGTGGATTAAGAGAATGTGGGAGGAGGGAAAAAGTGTAGAAGAGATCGTCCACCGCCCCTGAATAAATCCCTCTGCTGATTGTATGAATCCTCCATCTGATCACTTTAAGATCAAGTGATCACATGAAAAAAATGTTATTATTATTATTAAAACTTGAAAAAACTGTGAAGAGGTGTATCCATTCAACCGTGAATTTCCACGTAAATATATCCATGTCTTGAAAACCTCCCACTGGAACAAGGATTTGAGGTGCAGTGAGATTGACCCACTATTGGTGTCAAACATGGTTGGTGCACCAACTCCACCTAATAGCATGGTAGGTGGCAGCAATGTTTGAAGCACAAGGTTGGTGGAGGGATTGGTGGGAGATTTGTGTCAAATTTGACACCTCCCACCATGGCTATATTAGGATGCATTGGGGTGCCTTCCTTCATCAATCCGAGTCAAGAAGAGCTCAATGTATCCAAAGAGAGCCGGAAGAGCTCCACGTTTGAGAGAGGGAGGGTTGTAGAGAGGGAGTCTCTTGTAACTTTGTTCATGTTGAAATAATGGCTGGTTTCTCCGTCCATTCTTCTCTATTCATGGTTAGCGAACTACAACAAGTTGTATCAGAGGCTGTTCTGGAGAAACGAAGGCGAGCAGTGGAAATTTTCCGGTGACCGGAAAATTCCTGTTGCCAGGAATCGTGTTTTGAAGGCATATTCTAAAATATTGTTTCAAAGAGATTCCAACAGTGCAAACAGTATCGAAAATGGAGCTAAAACAAGCTTCCTAGGCTCAGTCAAAGTTTGGTCAAACTTCGGGTGCTACACTACCCCTTTCTAGAGAAGAATGTACTTTTCCGGCGCCGATGACTTTTCCGGCAGTTTCTGGCAACTGCTCCAGCGAGCCTCGTCATCACCACATCATCAGACCCTCTCGGCCGTTGATACTATTTTGATCTTAAGATGATCAATCAGTATCCAATTTTGACGATCCAAGTGTCGATTTCACCATTTTCGACCGTTCCAGACACAAAGGTGAGCTCCATTTTTCAATATTCTGCACCAAATTTTAAATGAATTGAAATCCAATGGAGGGATCATCTATGGGAGGGATGATCATCTTGAATTCTTCAAACTACTTCATTTGGAAGTCTCAGATGGAAGATCTTTTCAATGCTAAGGATCTTTTTAACCCCACTGAGAATGAGGGAGTCAACCCAGATGCCACAAAGGAAGCAGAGTGGAAGAAACTGAAAAAGAAGACGATCAGCCAAATCGACCAATGGATCAATCACAACGTTTACCACTATGTTGCTTAAGAGACTGGTGCGTCTGAACTTTAGACAAAGTTGGAAAATACGTACTTGTCAAAGACCACTCAAAACAAGATCCTCTTGTTGAAGCAGTTCATGAATCTTTGACTACAATGTGGAAATACTATAGCTAAACACACCAGTGAGTTCCAAAGCCTTGTGAACCAGTTGGTGGCTGCTAGTAAGACTCTAAATGATGAAGATCAAGCGAACCACTTACTCTGCACACTTCCCAATAGTTGGGATACGCTTGTCGTCTCACTCAACAACTTGGCACCTGGAGTCAATATTACCATGGCGATGGTAAATGATGCACTGTTCAACAAGGAAGCCCGAAGGAAGGATGTGAGTTTCAACCAGACGCAATCTCTCGTTCTGGAGAAGCGAGGGATACGACATGGAGGATGTCATGGGGCTGGAACCTGAGGTTGAAGCAAGAACATAGGAAGGTCCACAAATGGTAGGAGACCAACAAACAACTGCTACCATTGTGGCATGGAGGAATACATGAAGAAGAACTGCCGAAAGTTGTTTCAAGAAAAGGGTGAACGTAGAAACCAACAATGAATAAATAAAGACGTGCATGTGAGCGTCACCGGATATGTTATTCTTTACTCCAAACACGAAGAAGAGACATTCTTTCATACATTAGGCCAAGACACAGAATGTGTGGTCGATACTATTGCATTGTACCACGTCACGTCACATCATGAGTATTTCATAACTTATCAAACTGGTGACTTTGATATAGTCAAGATGGGGAATACTAGTTCGGCGGATATTGTTGGCATGGGTGATATCCAAATCAAGACGAATGTTGGATACACAATCACCCTGAAGGATGTTCGACATGTTCCAAGCCTTTGACTCAACCTGTTATCAGGTATAGTCTTTCATCGACAAGGCTATGACAACATCTTCATCAATGGAGCGTGGAAGGTGACAAAAGGATCCATCATCATCACTCAAGGACACATACGTAGTATGTTGTAAAAAACTCATTTGAAGATATGTGCAGACAGCCTCTACATGGTGCAAAGAGAGACGTCATCCAATATGTTTCATAGATGGCTCGGACACATTAGTGAAAAAAGGCTTATTAACCCTAATGAAGAAGTACATCAGAATTGATAAGGATGCATCACTTGATCCTTGTAAATACTGCTTGTATGGGAAGCAGTATAGAGGTTCACTTAGTATTTCTTCATCACAGATATCAGAGTTGTTGTATCTGGTGCACTCTGATGTATGCGGACCCATGAAGTTGGATACACTCAGAGGTAACAAATATTTTCTATCCTTTATTAATGATACATCTAGAAGGGTTTGGGTGTTCTTCTTACGAACGAAGGACCAAGTACTGGAATACTTCAAGCTGTTCCACGCCAGGGTGGAGCGTGAAACTGGAAGGAAGCTGAGGTGTCATCATTCAGACAACAGAAGAGAGTACACATCCAGAGAAATTGATTCCTATTGCAGGAGTCATGGCATCCTACATGAGATGACGGTCCCTCAAACCCCACTACACAATAGAGTTGTAGAAAGGATGAACAGAACCATCATGGAGAAGGTCGGAATAATTATGAGTTAGGAAAATCTCCCTAAGACATTCTGGGGAGAAGTTTTTCAGGATTCCTGCTACCTCATCAACCGATCACCGTTAGTCCCACTGAATTTTGAGATTCCATAGAAGAGATGGTCTGGTAAACATCCCTCTTACTCTCATTTATGAGTATTTGGATGTTTGGAATTTTCACATGTATCCAAGGAGCTGAGGGATAAGCTAGAAGGGAGATCTACTCCATGCCTCTTCATCGGTTATAGAGATTAGGAGCTCGGATACATGCTTTGGGACACGAAGGAGAAGAAGGTGATCAAAATAAGAGATGTCGTGTTCTATGAGAACGAGACGATCGAGGACATTCAAAATCCTAGAATGACTAGAAGGGAAATTTTTGAGGACTCAATTCATGATCCAACACCTATACCATCACCACCTATCACTGAAGAGGAGGAGGTGCTAGAAGACTAATCAGCAGCAGATGAGGAGGCAGAGGAGGAGGATATTGAGCAGGGGAGATTCAATCCTCTCTAAAAGAAGTTGCAGAACCATCACAGGAGCTAGGTGATGTTATGCCTTCTGAACCTAACATTTCAGAGGTTCGAAGATCTTTACGAGGAATGATTCCATCAAAAAAATATTCAGAGTCAGATTACCTACTGCTGACTGATGAGGGGGATCCAGAAGGATACCAGAAAGCAGTGTCTCCTCCTGAAAAACTCAAGTGGCTACATGCAATGTAGGATGAGATGGAGTCTTTGATAAAGAACCAAACATATGATTTGGTGGAATTACCCAAAGGTAAGAAGGCACTAACGAACAAATGGGTGTTCAAGCTGAAGAAGGGTGGTAGCAAAAGGGAGGTTAAGCACAAAGCTCAGTTAGTTGTCAATTGATTCCTTCAAAAGAAAGGAGTCGACGTTGATGAGATTTTTTCACCCGTGGTGAAGATGTATTCAATCTGAGTCATTTTCAGATTAGTGGCTAGCCTGGACATGGATCTTAAATATATGGACGTGAAAACAACTTTTCTTCATGGTGACCTCTCCGAGGAGATCTACATGAATCAGCCTGAAGGATTTGAGGTTTCTGGACAAGAATACCTCGTCTCCAAATTGAAGAAGAGCTTGTCTGGACTGAAATAGGCTCCCAGGTAGTGGTACAAGAAGTTTGACTCATTCATGGTGAGTCCTGGCTTCAAGCAGACACAGGAGGATGAGTGTTTCTACATCCAGTGATTTCAAGATGGTAACATTGTTGCCCTTCTACATTATTTTGATGACATGTTGATCATTGAGAAGGATGCTGAGAAGATTAGCCAGTTGAAGAAGAAGTTATCCAAGTCTTTTGATATGAACGACTTGGGGGAAGCTCAACAAATTTTGGGGATGTAGATCATTCATGATTGAAAGAGGAAACTGTTATGTCTATCTCAGGAGAAGTATGTTTAACGTGTTCTGAAACGTTTCAACATGGACAATTCCAAACCAGTGAGCATTCTTCTTTCCGCTCATTTAATGTTGATCAATATTGCATACCCGTCGTCCAAGGAAGAAATTGTGGCAATGGAGATGATACCATACTCCTCTGTAGTTGGAATCTTGATGTACGCTATGGTCAGTATTAGACCAGACATTTCCCATGCAGTGGAAATCGTGAGCCGATTTCTCTCCAATCCCGGGAAGCAGCACTGGTATGTAGTCAAGTGGATTCTAAGGTATCTTAAAGGTACTTCAATGTTATGTGTATGCAATGGGGGAGCTGAACCTATCTTCAAGGGCTATACAGATGCAGATATGGCTAGAGATCCTGATTGTAGGAAGTCTACATCAGGATACATCTAAACTTTTTCCAGAGGATCTTTATCATGGCAGTTAATGATGGATAAGTGTGTCGCTTCATCCACAATAGATGCCAAGTACATTTCCTCTTTAAAAGTAGGCAAGGAGGTTTTGTGGCTAAATCATTTTCTTCTGGAGCTCGGATTCATCTAGAAGGAGTACAAGATTTATTGCGATAGTCAAAGTGCTTTGGACTTGAGCAAGAAGTCCATGTACTAATCCCGGACGAAGCACATCGACTTTCGCTATCATTGGATACGTGAAGTGATGGATCAACATCTGTTGCGACATGTGAAGATCCACATGAAGGAGAACCCGGTAGATATGTTGACAAATGTAGTTTCTTGGGAGAAGCTAGACCTTTGAAGATGCTCCAGTAGATTGCAGCTGTAGGGGGATAATTGATGGAAACATCCATCTGCTGCCCACCATTAGTGTCAAACATGGTTGGTGCACCAAATCCACCTAATAGCATGGTAGGGGGAATCCATGTTTGAAGCAGAAGGTTGGTGGGGGGATTGGTGGGGGAGTTGTGTCAAATTTGACACCTCCCACCATGGCTATATAAGGAGGCCTTGAGGTGACTTCCTTCATCAATCAGAGTAAAGAAGAGCTTATTGTACCCAAAGAGAGCCGAGAGAGCTCCACATTTGATAGAGATAGAGTTGTAGAGAGGGAGTCTCTTGTAACTTTTTTCTTGTTGAAATAAAGGCTGGTTTCTCCCTCAATTCTTCTCTATTCATGTTCAGCGAACCACAGCAATGATTCCCATGTTTCGTGCGACCACATGATTAGAATCAAATGGGATCTATGTTATATGAACATCCAATGCAGTCAATCATGGTCGTGTACCAATTGGTAATGTGAAACCCCCCATGTAGCCTTGAATGTAGAGACCCGAAGCTTAACGTACATGGACATTACATTACATTTGCAGAATACTTATTACATAACAAAAAACACACACACAAGGATCGTAATAGTTTAGTGTCTTTGGAAACTCGGAACGTAATCTTCTAATCATGGTGAAAGATCTTCAATATCTCCCATAAAGATATCCCTTTTCTTTTACCTAAAACCTTTCTTTATATCCTGGGGAAAAGAAAACATAAAAGGCTGAGCTCAAATGCTCAGTAAGGGTAAACAAAATAAATAACAATCACATCATATTCATAAGAACATATCTTTTGGAAATCTTAACCTGCAAAAGAGATCATAATTTCATAACATGGGATAAATCATGGCAGTGAAATGTAATCACAATAATCATAACTTAAAACATGAAACATTGTGGCATACACACATAATCATAGAGAATCATTTTTGGTTAGTCAAGACTCATTGCCAAGAATATCTTAGTGGACAAAGTCCATTTCTGAATCGAGTAACCCTCGTTTCAGTCCTGTTTCACTAAACCGGTATAACCTACCATTTCAGCCATGTCTATCTCATGAGATATAAAATATTTACCCAATGCATTGGAGGGAGATATAGGTCTCACCCATCTTATAATGAATCCTTTCTTATGTGTGCCACATAATCATAAATCATACATCATCGCATAACCCATGTAATAAAAATGGGATTCTTAAACAACATGACATCATAAAACAATTCATATAAGATAAAGAAATTCATAAAAATATTTCCATCACAACATAATCAAATCCATGTAATAATAGGGATAGAAACAGAACCCTTTATTATCTTAGATGGAAAATAATTTTGATAAAACACTTGAAATCCATTCTTGAGGAAAATATCCTTTCTACTTCAAAAATATTTTCCTTTCTTAACATGTCTTACAATTTAAAACTAAAAGAAGTTGATTAAAAATAAACTTGAAAACATGTAAAGGAAGGTTCTTGGAAATAATTTTTTCAAATACATTCTTTCCGTATAAGTTAAAAAAACATTCTTCGTACTTTTGTCGGAAAAGTCAAAAAGTACCACGTACGAAAAATGAAAAAAGATTCATTTCACATCTTTTACTAAAAACTCACCGAAGGGTAAAATTGGATTTAAACTATTGTAAGTGGATGGAAACAATATTACATATTGAGGGAACATGGATGTGGATGATAAAATACACCCCAGTAAATACCAAAGTATAAACAATCTCGGATAAAAATGAGATTGTGATATTTCCTCTTACCTTAGGTCTGATTTGCTTCGTATGTGTCCGAACCTCCTGTATAATGATTTAAATAATGTCATTGACTTATTACAGAATCATATTCATTGTTATGATATCATATATGGTTCACTTATGACATTATATTACCTGTTCTTTTGTAAATTCCATGTTAAAGAGTGTTTTGGGTAAAATCGTTTCATTTATCGTAGGTGTTTTGACTTGTTGTTCTTGAAATTATTATTACTTATATCATGATTTACTTACTTCCAGAATATAAAATATGATTTATATATCATATATATTCAGTATATATATATATATAATATATAGATAAATGAAATGAAAAACACCATTCATGGAGACGGTAGTCCGTACGTACGCATGAACGCTGTTTTTCTTTCTTTATTGTCTTGAATGGAAGTAAGTAGATGACATACATATAAATATACATAAATACAGTATCATTATTATGTCATATATTTCATTAGTACTTATTATATATACTTTATAATCATTCATGAATGGTTAATCATTGAGAATGAATCTCATCGCGTCGTGGAGACGGTAGTCCGTACGTACGCACGAGCGATGATATCATTTCCATAATTATTGAATTAAATTGGAGTGGATGATACAATATATCAGAATCATTATGATGTTATAATAACTATGTATAGTTATTCTTTACACCATAATACCCATCCATGTAAGGTGTTGGTGGAAAAACAGATTACACAACAGCGTGGAGACGGTATTCCGTACGTACGCAGGCGCGGTGATTTCCTTTTTCCGTAGGATGGATAGAAGGTTAATTAGAGTTGTTTCATATTTATAATAACATATCAGTATGTAAGTAATACTGATGTTATTACTTTATCATGAAACAACTAAAGAAGAAGATGTTGAAGAAGAAAGAAATTGAAAAGATCGGTAATGGATATTACCTCTTCTTTGAAACGCCTCTTTGAATCCTTCACTTAGGGAACTAAGATTGGTCTTTGAAGAAGACCAGGACCTCTAGGATTATTCTAGGGAAGTGGAGAAGAGAAAATGGCAGGGGTTGGCCGAGCTTGAGTGCTCAAATTGGTGTGAGGAGGAGGGGGAGGAGGTGTCCTTTTATAAAGGAGGAGAGGGGCACCTTAGGAATACCTCAAAATATTATTTTATATTAATGTGAAAATCGGTTTATAATGGTTCCAAAAGGTCTTATTTGGAAGCTAGAGTGAGGATGGGTCGAAATCCTATCAAACAATAGGATTTAGACAAGTTTAGGGTATTATTTTAACCTTATCAATTAGATTTAACTCTAAGTTAAATAATTTAACTTTTACCGTGTCTTTTTGTTTTCTTTCACTATATGGTTAATACACTTACTATAACATGCCAAACGAACCCCAAATTGTTTATTATTAATATATATATCCTTATCTAAGTCATTTGGCCGAACCTTAGATTTTTAGGAATAAAATAACAATTAATAATATAATATTAGATTTAAAAACTATTTTGTGTCAATTTTGACACTATTTGATATATGATTTTTGTGAAAGTCATAACAGAATTATATTTTCGAAAAAAGTTGATTAAATCAACAATAATATATCATAGTAACCTAGAAAATTAGTGTAATTCATAAAAAGTCTCAAATTACATTTATTTTGGTGTTTATAACATCAATTATGTCAATATTTAATAAATAAGATAATTACTCCATCATCTTTGTGTCATAAATAAATTAAATTATTTGATGTCTAAAAATTACAAATAAAATACCATTATATAGGAAATCATTTTAGCTTTCTAATGAATATTTACAATCGAATTTATCTTATGTACAACCCTATATTAAAAATGTTTTAGTAAATAAACTTTGATTTTAACTCTTTTAACTCTTCTTTGAATTAAATAATAATAAATGTCCTAATCTAATCCAAGTGGGCCTAAATGATAATATTTTACACTTAAGGTTGTTTTTGGTCAAGATAAACTTGTCCAATAGAATTAGGACATGTGTTAGGGTAATATTAATATCATTCTTACCCTTAATTACCCTATTTACTTTTAACCGTGGTAAATAAAAGTAAAAAGTTATTATTCACCAAAAATTATTTTCATCTCATTGAACCACATTTTACTTACTGACATCAACCGTGTCTCTCGGATTTTTGAAATTCCATTCACAGAAGCGGTAAAATTAAGTTTTATGAAAAATTCAGTTTTTTAACTACCACTTAGTAGTTTCACTATTCATCAAAAATTGATGTTTTTCAGAACAATGCCAAAATTTCATCCTAAGCTATATTTCATATTCCGAATTCAAAAACGAAGTCTATTTTACCAAATTCATAACATAGAAGTTTCATTAATTAATTTTATAATTAAATCTCATTGTTAAAACAAATAGCGTGTTTTTAAGAAACAATATATATCAAAAGATTGACACTTGTTTATGTCTGGTTTAAAGGTGAAATTACATCCAATGACCAACATTGTATTAAATTGTAAAAATATATTCTAAATATACTTTAAAACCACTCAAATTAATAATTTATCACTATTAATTATTTCGATTAAAAAATTTGTTTTTAATTATAATTTAGTAATTTTCACTATTCATCAGAATATGAAAGTTATCCGAAAAGTACCAAAATTTCACCTTAGGCTAAATTCGATACTCCGAATCTAAAAATGAATTCCATTTTAAAAAATAAAATTTACAAAATTTCAAAAAGTGATTATTACTATTCATAACGGCTAGTTTTAATAATATTTTAATAGCATATCGTTGTTTCGTGAAACTCAGTACTGTGTACTACACACGCTATCGAGGAAGGTTGCGATTGCGTGTAATGCAAGGCAAGTCAAGGATGTGTGTTGTGAAAGATCCTTTTGGTGTAGCGTACAACACAAGACATTAATAAAATTAAAAAGAATATTTTTCATAAAATCTCGGGCTGTTACATTCTACCCCCCTTAAAATGAATTTCGCCCTCGAAATTCGTCGGGGTTATAAATGGTTTACTATTCGAAAGTTCCTTTAATAGAAACCCACATCGTAAAAAGGAATATCAAAACCAATCTTTAAAAACAAAAGTATGAAACGTAATGGTTACCCAAATAAACTAATCACTGGGTTTCCACATAGGTGAAAATATGGATATGGAAGAGAAATCTAACCATCATGTTCTGATGTAGAGTGGTAGAGAACATGGCTATGGAAAAGTCAGCAATCACAAAGCCATAAATTTGTGATGATCTAGGGTTTCATCTGATTCATCGGATATAAGGGCACTAGGACAACATTTTTGGTTTTCAAGATCATTTCCCTAAAGTTGAAAATTTGAATTAGAATAAATACTTACTTTATTTTGGTACAATCTCACTGTTGTTCGTGCCTTGAACAATTTCCACTTCATCTCTTAAATAAATGAAGTTGAATTTGTTATTCGTGAAGTGTTATCAGATCATGTGATAGAATGACGGGTCATTCCATCTGTCTCAAACAAAAGGTTAGAAAAAATTATATACATAAGTCGATCTATAGTGAGATTAATCATATATTGTTCCTAAAATGGACTTATACTTCATATATCATACTGCTTAATATAATAAAACTAGTTTCTACTAAACAGGGACTTCCTGTAGGCCAGTGGTAGGCGATAAAGACCAGTCGCACTTCGGTTGTGGGTTCGATTCCCACGGCCTTGTCCGACGCGATGGGCTGTCGCCCGTCCTGCAGGTTGTCCTTTTTCTAAAACTATATTACTATAACATCCCATCAATAATATCGAAAAAAAAACTTCTATCCTTAAACAATACTAACTTATATCCAACATAATCAATTCCAATCTTCAGCCTTATCCATAATACTGCAGTCCCCTCTCATAACATAGTGAAAACGATTACCAGAGATTTAACACTATCGTCGATCCCCATATATCATAAGGTATGTTTTGTTGGTCACATTCCAAACATTCAAAGTCCTTAATCATGTATTCTCTTGAATACCTTAGTGAAAACATGAATGCAGTTTAAAGTTAACACTTTCCACATACCAAAATCCTCAAAATTCTATATACTCAAACTATGATATCACTTAGTCCTTATATCAATCATGAGCTCATGAATACTGTTAAACATTTCATTTTCTCGTTTTCCCTTCATTATGCGCATATCATCTTATTTCCAAAAATATCTCAATCACTTTGAATACCACATTAGACCAATACATAAATATTCCAATACTCCATGATACAACATTATTTTGGAATCCCATTACATAAACACTTAATCATTCCACCACATCATTGTCATATTCAACATTGCCAATAGTGATCGCATGTGACTTCCCTTTGTCCTTTGCCTTCAGTGGTTGCTCATGTTGATCATCACTAACCCTTGGATTAGGGCATTTATTAGCATAATGCCCCATTTCCTTGCACTTGAAGCATTGAAGTGTTGGTGGTGCGTTCTCTACAGTGTTTGCTTTATTCACATCATTAGAAACCCTTTTTCCATTACTTCGACACTCAGCTGCTCGATGACCTTCTTTTCAACACTTAAAACATTCTCTAGTCCCTTTAAGACAATCTCCACCATGCTTCTTTCCACACTTTGCGCATAAGGAAACATTCATCTTCTTTTCACCATTATTCTGAGATTTCTCCTTGAACTCCGTCTTTTGTTTCTTGTCAAAACCATGAGATGGATATGTAACACCAACTTCCATTTCTACATTGATAGCACAACGCACAATTTCTTCATAGCTACTGAAGTCTCTTATAGCTAATTCCCTTCGAAGACTTGGTTTTAAGCCACTGAAAAATCGATCAACTTTACTTTCATGTTGGATGATAATGTCAGATGCATACCTTGCAAGTCTTGTAAAATTCGTTTCGTATATACCAACAGATTCATCATCATTTTGCTTTAGTTCAAGAAACTCCTTCTCCATCTTTGTTCGAAGAATACGAGGGAAGTACTTATTGAAAAATAAGTTCTTGAACTCGTCCCATTCCATGGACTCAATTTCATCTATTTGCCTTGTATTCTTGATAAGATTCCACCATTGATCAACTTCACCTTCCAAACGATATACTGCTAAGATGACTTTATCATGTTCAGAACATTGAAGAACTGAAAATATCTTTTCAGTGGTACTGATCCATTGTTCAGCAACAAGTGGATCAGAATACCCACTGAAAGAAGGTGGACGTTGCCTCATGAAGGACTCAATAGAATATTGTTCCCTTCTCTGCTCATTTGGAAGTCCAGAATGATTCATAGCTTGTGTAAGTATAGCAATAAGATTTTGCACTCCATCTCCCATAACATTTGTTTGTTTAGGAGGACAATCATTGCATTGTCCATTGCATTGATCAACACGGTTCCTTCGGGTTCCAGCCATCGTCTAAAACCCAAAAAGAATAGTGTGAGAGGCAAAAATCATGCTAGAGAAAACAACATAATAAAGGGAGAGTACCTTCAATATCTAACATCTTAGGTTTAATTCTATGATCGTTAGCGTAGTTCTAGTACTATAACCTATACGTATACTTAACCTTAGGGACATCCCTAGACATACCTTAGAAATATCTCTAGGGATCTCACTAACGTTTTCGTATCCTAGTTTCCAAAGGTTGACTAAACCTTTCCTCTGATACCAACTGTAGAGACCCGAAGCTTAATGTACATGGACATTACATTACATTTGCGGAATACTTATTACATAACAAAAAACACACACACAAGGATCGTAATAGTTTAGTATCTTTGGAAACTCGAAACGTAATCTTCTAATCATGGTGAAAGATCTTCAATATCTCCCATAAAGATCTCCCTTTTCTTTTACCTAAAACCTTTCTTTATATCCTGGGGAAAAGAAAACATAAAAGGCTGAGCTCAAATGCTCAGTAAGGGTAAACAAAATAAATAACAATCACATCATATTCATAAGAACATATCTTTTGGAAATCTTAACCTGCAAAAGAGATCATAATTTCATAACATGGGATAAATCATGGCAGTGAAATGTAATCACAACAATCATAACTTAAAACATAAAACATTGTGGCATACATACATAATCATAGAGAATCATTTCTTGTAAGTCAAGACTCATTGCCAAGACTATCTTAGTGGACAAAGTCCCTTTCTGAATCGAGTAACCCTCGTTTCAGTCCTGTTTCACTGAACCGGTATAACCTACCATTTCAGCCATGTCTATCTCATGAGATATAAAATCTTTACCCAATGCATTGGAGGGAGATATAGGTTCCACCCATCTTATAATGAATCCTTTCTTATGTGTTCCACATAATCATAAATCATACATCATCGCATAACCCATGTAATAAAAATGGGATTCTTAAACAACATGACATCATAAAACAATTCATATAAGATAAAGGAATTCATAAAAATATTTCCATCACAACATAATCAAATCCATGTAATAATAGGGATATAAACAGAACCCTTTATTATCTTAGATGGAAAATAATTTTGATAAAACACTTGAAATCCATTTTTGAGGAAAATATCCTTTCTACTTCAAAAATATTTTCCTTTCTTAACATGTCTTACAATTTAAAACTAAAAGAAGTTGATTAAAAATAAACTTGAAAACTTGTAAAGAAAGCTTCTTGGAAATAATTTTTTAAAATACATTCTTTCCGTATAAGTTAAAAAAACATTCTTCGTACTTTTGTCGGAAAAGTCAAAAAATACCTCGTACGAAAAATGAAAAAAGATTACTTTCATATCTTTTACTAAAAACTCACCGAAGGGTAAAATTGGATTTAAACTATTGTAAGTGGATGGAAACAATATTACATATTGAGGGAACATGGATGTGGATGATAAAATACACCCCAGTAAATACCAAAGTATAAACAATCTCGGATAAAAATGAGATTGTGATATTTTCCCTTACCTTAGGTCCGATTTGCTTCGTATGTGTCTGAACCTCCTGTATAATGATTTAAATAATGTCATTGACTTATTACAGAATCATATTCATTGTTATGATATCATATATGGTTCACTTATGACATTATATTACCCGTTCTTTTGTAAATTCCATGTTAAAGAGCGTTTTGGGTAAAATTGTTTCATTTATCGTAGGTGTTTTGACTTGTTGTTCTTGAAATTATTATTACTTATATCATGATTTACTTACTTCCAGAATATAAAATATGATTTATATATCATATATATTCAGTATATATATATATATATAATATATAGATAAATGAAATGAAAAACACCGTTCATGGAGACGGTAGTCCGTACGTACGCATGAACGCTGTTTTTCTTTCCTTATTGTCTTGAATGGAAGTAAGTAGATGACATACATATAAATATACATAAATCCAGTATCATTATTATGTCATATATTTCATTAGTACTTATTATATATACTTTATAATCATTCATGAATGGTTAATCATTGAGAATGAATCTCATCACGTCGTGGAGACGGTAGTCCGTACGTACGCACGAGCGATGATATCATTTCCATAATTATTGAATTAAATTGGAGTGGATGATACAATATATCAGAATCATTATGATGTTATAATAACTATGTATAGTTATTCTTTACACCATAATACCCATCCATGTAAGGTGTTGGTGGAAAAACAGATTACACCACAGCGTGGAGACGGTATTCCGTACGTACGCACGCGCGGTGATTTCTTTTTTCCGTAGGATGGATAGAAGGTTAATTAGAGTTGTTTCATATTTATAATAACATATCAGTATGTAAGTAATACTGATGTTATTACTTTATCATGAAACAACTAAAGAAGAAGATGTTGAAGAAGAAAGAAATTGAAAAGATCGGTAATGGATATTACCTCTTCTTTGAAACGCCTCTTTGAATCCTTCACTTAGGGAACTAAGATTGGTCTTTGAAGAATACCAGGACCTCTAGGATTATTCTAGGAAAGTGGAGAAGAGAAAATGGCAGGGGTTGGCCGAGCTTGAGTGCTCAAATTGGTGTGAGGAGGAGGGGGAGGAGGTGTCCTTTTATAAGGGAGGAGAGGGGCACCTTAGGAATACCTCAAAATATTATTTTATATTAATGTGAAATCGGTTTATAATGGTTCCAAAAGGTCTTATTTCGAAGCTAAAGTGGGGATGGGTCGAAATCCTATCAACCAATAGGATTTAGACAAGTTTAGGGTATTATTTTAACCTTATCAATTAGATTTAACTCTAAATTAAATAATTTAACTTTTACCGTGTCTTTTTGTTTTCTTTCACTATATGGTTAATACACTTACTATAACATGCCAAACGAACCCCAAATTGTTTATTATTAATATATATATCCTTATCTAAGTCATTTGGCCGAACCTTAGATTTTTATGAATAAAATAACAATTAATAATATAATATTAGATTTAAAAACTATTTTGTGTCAATTTTGACACTATTTGATATATGATTTTTGTGAAAGTCATAACAGAATTATATGTTCGAACATAGTTGATTAAATCAACAATAATATATCATAGTAACCTAGAAAAGTAGTGTAATTCATAAAAAGTCTCAAATTACATTTATTTTGGTGTTTATAACATCAATTATGTCAATATTTAATAAATAAGATAATTACTGCATCATCTTTGTGTCATAAATAAATTAAATTATTTGATGTCTAAAAATTACAAATAAAATACCATTATATATGAAATCTTTTTAGCTTTCTAATGAATATTTACAATCGAATTTATCTTATGTACAACCCTATATTAAAAATGTTTTAGTAAATAAACTTTGATTTTAACTCTTTTAACTCTTCTTTGAATTAAATAATAATAAATGTCCTAATCTAATCCAAGTGGGCCTAAATGATAATATTTTACACTTAAGGTTGTTTTTGGTCGAGATAAACTTGTCCAATAGAATTAGGACATGTGTTAGGGTAATATTAATATCATTCTTACCCTTAATTACCCTATTTACTTTTAACCGTGGTAAATAAAAGTAAAAAGTTACTATTCACCAAAAATTATTTTCATCTCATTGAACCACATTTTACTTACTGACATCAACCGTGTCTCTCGGATTTTTGAAATTCCATCCACAGAAGCAGTAAAATTAAGTTTTTTGAAAAATTCAGTTTTTTAACTACCACTTAGTAGTTTCACTATTCATCAAAAATTGATGTTTTTCAGAACAATGCCAAAATTTCATCCTAAGCTATATTTCATATTCCGAATTCAAAAATGAAGTCTATTTTACCAAATTCATAACATAGAAGTTTCATTAATTAATTTTATAATTAAATCCCGTTGTTAAAACAAATAGCGTGTTTTTAAGAAACAATATATATCAAAAGATTGACACTTGTTTATGTCTGGTTTAAATGTGAAATTACATCCAATGACCAACATTGTATTAAATTGTAAAAATATATTCTAAATATATTTTAAAACCACTCAAATTAATAATTTATCACTATTAATTATTTTGATTAAAAAATTTGTTTTTAATTATAATTTAGTAATTTTCACTATTCATCAGAATATGAAAGTTATCCGAAAAGTACCAAAATTTCACCTTAGGCTAAATTCGATACTCCGAATCTAAAAATGAATTCCATTTTGAAAAATAAAATTTACAAAATTTCAAAAAGTGGTTATTACTATTCATAACGGCTAGTTTTAATAATATTTTAATAGCATATCGTTGTTTCGTGAAACTCAGTATTGTGTACTACACACGCTATCGAGGAAGGTTGTGATTGCGTGTAATGCAAGGCAAGTCAAGGATGCGTGTTGTGAAATCTCCTTTTGGTGTAGCGTACAACACAAGACATTAATAAAATTAAAAAGAATATTTTCCATAAAATCTCGGGCTGTTACATTGAATAAGCATTAATGCATGCCCTCAACCTTTCAATGTCATTAAACATCATGTCTCGTGATGTCTGCCTATGGTTCTAGAAGTGGCCTCCATGACACACAACATCCTTGCGGACACCCCTTCCCTGTAAGGAAGACATTGAGGACGTTAAAAACATATTTTATGAACGCTATTCATATAGTGTTCACCATCACCTATTTATACGGAGGTATTGATACACTGTCCCCATGAATTACTACATAGCCACATGCAAGACCACTTGGTGGTTATACATATCACATGAATAATAGATGTTCATTCGAATCAATCAAGCAGACATTCCCCAACCCAAAAAGGCCTTATAATATTAGATAATCCATGGTCATACCCTCGGCCATGCATCCCAGGATTTTTCATATTGGTAAAACACCGTTATTGACTCAATTAGGGTCATGCGATTCACAAGAGTAGTGGGGCATCATGTTGTGACATCATGTGGGCATCGCTCAGTGTAAATACTTGACCCACACCAAAACAAATGGGTAGACCATTCCATCTCCAAGAAAACCCAATGATGTGTGGAAAAAAAGAAAATAATTATCCATACACCCTTTTTCAAAGAAAATTGTTGTCCAAATTGTTTTCAGGAATGATCCCTTTCGCCATGCACCTTCGACATTCAAGAAAGAACAAGACCATTAATATGTTTGCATGACCTTGTCACATGAATAATTAATGATCATGTGATCCCAAGATCATTCACTACTCTCATGATATCCTTCAGTGGCCTTGGATATGTCATGTTGATCGCAAAGGCAATCTTTGTATAATTCAGGTTGATCTCGTGAAATCATATTTATGTGTCGATTTTGTTATACAATTTCCAATAGACAAGCCATGTTGATATAACACAAGTTTGTGGAATAGCCAACATATTCATGCGAAATCCCCTTGACAAGTCTACATTGTCATCAGATAGCCTAAGGACAATTCAGGTTGATCATGTGACAAGCCCTTGAAATTTCTACATTGTCATGTGATAGCGCAAGGACAAGCCAAGTTGATAATGTGATAGCCCCTTGGCATGTCTACATTTTCATCTGATATCCTAAGGATAAATTAGGTTGATCAAGCGATAGTATACAGACATCTCCTCTTTATCATGTGATTTCCCATTAGAATGTTATCATTGTCATATGGAAGACAATATACATGCCTAGCTTGATTACCAAAAAGCATGTTGGACATGTCTGCTTCGGTCATGCGAAGATATTCAAGAGAATTCAATTGATCATTAAATGCCTCCATCATGTGTCACGAAGAAGTCATTGAATGTGTCTTCCATGTCAAACTAACACGCCAAACATTTTTGGTAGACAATCAAAAAATTTCTAGAAGGAAGCCAAGACAATCAGGATAATCCCATAAGTCATCTCCACTTCGTCCGAAAGGCACATTGAAACTCATTTCTTGTGGACCCGGCCAAGAACATTGGACTGCATACCCCTCTAAATGAGTAGTTTCCTTAATGGGATAAGTTTAAGAACACATAAGACCCTATTAGTGTAATACTCTAGAATAGAACATTCATTCTCTCCATGATTCTTTATCTAATCCAAATATATAGAATAAGTATGCCAAAGGGATTCCGTCCTGGTATAAGAACCTATAATTACAAAATCCTTAAGTATAAAAATAATTTCTCTGAGCATGATCACTCACCTTATCAAATTAATGTGTTAAGGGATGAATGAACTATAATAACTCCAATTCATGTCCCAACAGGATATTTAGGACGTCATCCTAAAGCCTAAACTCCAATGGGAATCCACTTTGGTGTAAGTCCCTCCATCTCCCAAATGTATAATATCAATACACTACATCAGCGGATGAGAAGTGTACTCTTACATGAGTTTCATTTTATGTATAATCCCCAACTATTCCCACATATTCCTAGAACCCATCAAGAGGTTAAGGATGAACCGTACTACAATGATTATGAGTCCTCTTATAATATGGGATATATAGAAATTCTTTCGAATGAATAATCTCACTAACATATCCTCCATGAGATGGGAAATTATTCATTTCATAGGGAAATGTTGGTGTTTAATCCCTACTCAAATATCGTCTCATGACATGTGTCTGATCCTCTTCTATCTCTTGTTTCTCACACTGAGCATGAATCACAAGGGCATAGAGACTGGTGATGATTGTACTAACGACTTGGTGAGAATTCACCCATTGAGGGCTCTTCGTTGGGTTGTAATCGTGGTTACATATCTTCTCCGTTGAAAAGGTCATACTCTCTAAGAAGAAGTCAAAGGAAACCTTATTTCCATAAGTCCCATCGATGTCCTCTGTTATCATATCTCTCATGACACAAATGGTTGTAACATGAACTACACATATTTGGATTCATGTCTTAATAGAATACAATTTATGCTACTTTGAGTCCTAAACCTTGCATTTACATCCTTACATTATGATGTTAAACATAATGGATTGATCTTCTCCCATGAACATAATTTATGGATAATAAACTATGTGGGTTTTGATTCTTGTTCACATAGGATCAGTAGAATGCCTCATGTTCAATCCCATCTCTTAGACACCATTTTCCTCCCCCGATGAAAATATTCTCAAGTGTTCATGATCTTGGTTATAAACCAAGGCATCAAAATAAATATTAGAGTGATGAGGAACCTATGAAATGAACACATTTGTTCATATAAATACATGATATTGATCATATTATTGAAACAGTGGTAAATAGTCTTTTATCGGTGCCTAGGAATGATTTCATGAACATATCTAAAATTTATTAGTGATTCCAAGAGTAGGTAATAATTCCCCCCAAAAGGGTGTGATGAGGCCAACCTCCTACCCTCTTGACCAATGTCTGTTCCTAAGATTCATTATGATAGAAACCCCAATGCACCACCTTCCATTGGAATGAGGGTCTATTCCCAGATATGGGTGGGGGAACCAATGGTAGTTTTTAAGAATGATCTACAAATGGTAAACCCAAATTAAGTGACTGAACAAGGAATTTAACGGCCAAAATCATTCCATCATATGAAACCCATCCACATCATTTTCATTAAATCAAAATGGTGAACCTGATGTGACATCTTTTAATCATGTCATCCCATTCATGTGTCAAAAATGATGGATTTTTCATTTCCCGTTAGGCTAGTTTTCCCGTGACCATTGTGAAAAATTTGTGAGCCCGCCACATTTCATTTTACTACATTGAACATTGTGTAAAACAAAAGCACTACCACTTTATCCTCTAAACATGAATGTAATTTATCAAAAATGTTCTCTTATATATTATGATACAATAGAAAGGGGTCTTGTATATTCTTTATGATCTTCCATATTCCTTGTAATCAAGATGACATCATCAAATGTACCAACGAATCTTAGATCATTGGGATGATGATTTTGCCCCAAAGCGCCAAAGTACACTATCACTAACAAAAATCCTGCAGTTTTAGTTGGTTAATGTCTTGGTCTGGGAGTACCACATCTGTGGATCCATCCTGACCTTGGAATCAGCTCATGAAATCATTATGAGGTTAAATTACCACCCACAATCTTTCCCATGATAGGCCATATGAGTGTAATTGTCTATTGTAGCCACATTCAACCTCTCTATGAACTTATCCCTAGAGCACATCAAGATAAAAAAAATTTACTTCAGGGTGGTCGATGTGGAAAATGATCATGCCAACTCAATCGCATAGGATATTCCTTGGATGGATCCCATTCATTTTGGGCATTATCATAAACATGTGGCCATGATTCTATAAGAAGATGCATATGAGATTTTTTCTAAACCAATTATCAATGCTGAGGAACCGAACGTGACATCCTTCCAAGGTAATCTCAATAATACATCCTTAGATTATGATTATATCACTGCATCCTAAAATCTGTCCTAGGCCTAACACTGTATCATGATTGTGGCCCATAATCAATCATAGATCAATGCTAGCTTGGATGTTCTAGCTTTATCACAACTAGGCTTGGTAACTATGGAATCTTAGGGATCACCTCAGTGCATAAGAATGAGGGAATTTTTATCATATTTTTCACTGGGGTCATCTTTAATATGGGTATCAACACCTCAAATGGTATAACAGGAACCGACGCCTCAAAGAAAATCATGGGTAATGACCCCTCAAATGGTATCACTAGAACCGAACACTCAAATTGAACCATGGGAGTGGACCCCTCAAATGAAATCATATGAAACAAATCCTATAATAATATCATGGGAACTGACCCGTCTTATAGTCTTTAGGGAACCGACATCTCAAATGATATCACGGGCACTGACCCCTCAATCGGTACATTTGAAACCGACACTCCAAAATGGTATGTTGGGTAACAACGTAACAATAAATATTATCCTTTTATGTGGAGTACCATCCCACTTATTTATTAGAAAATATAGTATCAAACAGATCTTAGGATTTCTCACTGAATCTGGAAGAGCACACTCATAAAGATGATAAATATACCCTCCAACAGTCATTTGAGTTGTAGCATGTAGGACTATCTTCTTCCTTAATAGAAGGAAAATAATGGACCCATGGTATTATTCGAGAATATATTCGTTGTTCTACTATCAATGTTGGTAAATATAATGGTAATGAGAATAGAGTATATAGAAAGTGTAAACACTACTACAAAACGGGCAAGGGAAGCGCTACCCTTTTATCAACGCGAAAAAAGCGTTGATAAAGGGGGGATTTATCAGCACTTTTTTCTACCAGTGATAAATTTTATGTTTCAAAAAAAATCATGAAAAATAAAATAGTGTTATATAAGTATATTTATATTGATATAAATATAATATATATTTTTTAAATATGTTTTAGATAAGTATAAATAGACTATTACATTTAATATATAAGAAATTTAGTGAAAATGGATTTGAAATATTTTAAAAAATATTATTAATTAATAAATAGATAATTATTATTGATTAAAAATCATTTAATAACAATTTTAAGACACAAACAAATCATTAAAATTAATAAAAGATTTAAAATAAGTTGAAAATGTAACTCAAACTTCAAACAACCATAACTTTTGATCTGGGTGTACGTTTGATCTCTACAACATATCAAATTGATTTCTGCGACGAGCTCTACAAGTTAGTGACCTAAAAAAAGCATCTATCACATTTTTGAGGCAAAAAGGCCCAGTAGGCCTCCAAAACTGAGTTTTTAGTCGTTATACCCCAATTTGTTAACATTCAAACAAGTATAACTTCTGATCTGGATTTCTGTTAGGCCTGTACCACATATCATATTGATGATTGTTTCATTTTCATCGATTTGGATGGTTGTGGAGTTGAAACGGGCTTCTGGATTATATGTTATGGTGTTTTTATCATTCTATGGCTTTTTCAAATACTCATATATATGTATTTATTCGTAAATATATATTTGTCTGTGTGTGTGTGTGTGTGTTTGTGTGTTTGTGTTTGTGTGTTGTATATATGTATGTATTTATGTATTTATTTTTTTATAAACACACATAAAAAAATTTCATAAATGTATTTAAAACTAATCTTATAAGTATATAATAATATACGAATAAGTATACGAAGAAAAAATTATAACTAAAAATATATATATAAATAAATATTAATATATATTAATATACAAATGAATATATTTATACTAATATTTGAATAAATATATTTATATTAATATGAATCTATATCAATATACAAATAAATATAACTATATATATATATAGATATAACATTAAATAGAGAAAAAAAACTAAATGGCTTAGAGGTAAAGGTGCAGCCGCGAAAGGGGGGAGGTCGCGGGTTCGAGTTAGGGTGGAAGAAAAGGGGTGCGTGTGGGATAGTGTGAAGGGGGGGGGGGGTCCGCCTAGTGTTGATAAAGGGGGTTCAAGTGCTGTTAAAATCTCTCCCCGCATTATATAATACTTTTTTATTTTTTTATTTTTTTGACCTTTTTCAGCATTTTTTAAAAGCATTGATAAAGGTCCCTTTTATTAGCACTAAAAAATGCTGAAAAAGGGACTTTTATTAGGGCTTTTTTTAGCGCTGATAAAAGGGACCATTATCAGCGCTTTTCAGAGCGCTGATAAAAGAGACCCCCTATATCAGCACTGATCTTTACAGTGCTTTTTTAGCGCTATTAAAGCCTGTTTTGAGCGCTGATAAAGCCCAAATTAATAGTAGTGAAACTGTAAATCCGGTCTCTTGGTTTTACATCAGAACTCCCACCATTATCCATTCACACTATTCCCAACAAAAGAGTTGGTTTTGTCAGGGTTCCTACTTGTCAATCCATTGACGATGATAAGGAAACTTATGAAAAAGAGCAGGTGAGTCAACTACAAGTATTGAGAAAGGGTCTGTTAGAAATAATTGTTGGAATTCCCATGTGATCTCTACCTCCGAATGATATACTGATACATTCTTGTGGAATAACACATTGAAGTGAACATCAACATCCCACAGGGCTTGGGGAATTTTCATATTTTTTATCCCCTCATATGGTGAAATATATATATTGTTCAACATATCCCTAGCCCATGGAGCTACTGTAATTTCTATATGTTACACCTCTTCATTGGGGGTGTTTAGAAACCATCAGACACTTACTTTCGCCACAAAATGTCAAAAGAGTCGGTATATTTTAATCAGTGGGAAGTTTTTATATCATTTGTTACCCAAAATATTTTAGATTCTTCCCTAGGAACAATGGAGGTTGGGGCTCTATACCCTAAACCCCAAACTCACCCATGCACTCATGCCAATGGAGGTATCAATAATACGTGAGAGAAAAAACATGGTCATCCATCTCTTGAAGATAGATAAAAAACAGTATAATCCTTCCAATTGTGACATGTCACCATGTATATTATTTCATGGAAAATGATTTCATCAAGATCCCAACATCGATAAATTTTAGGGAGGAATGGATGATATGACATGACAAACATTTCCCCTATTATCAACATATCAAGAACCCAATAAAAGGTTGATTTTACATTAATGACTAGGTTTGGGTGCAGATGGACATGGTGATGTTGGAACCACTAAAACCTAAATCCCTACTTCCATAATCTTATCAATCTAAATATGAAACAAAAGTTGTATAGAAGAGCATCAGGAACAATCCTTCGATGGAAATGTGACCGTATCTCAACACAAGACTGAACAAAGCCAATTATTTGCAATAAAAATGTGTCCCTTGGTATTTTGATGGTGTCAATGAAAATGGGTTGGTGGAAAATCCAATAATAAAGAATCCCAATAATAGAGAGTTAACATTCCATGATAACCATTCCCCCAATCGTTGACATCTCAGAAATACAATAGAGAGATGCTTTGTATTCATATATTAACAATATTGATAGGTAAGTGTAGGCATGATAAAATTGATGGAACCCAAAATGCATGAAATATGAACAAAAGTCATCCATGCCCCATCGGAAGAGTCACAATCCTGATGGGTAACCCACCTATGTAAGTGGTGGTTTTAAGATCATTTAATAACCTCAATCCATTTACCACACATCATGTCATGAGTGCCTTGGGTTACATGAAACTATTCATGGACCTTGGAAGGAAAATATATATCTCTATTGGACCATTCTATAAATTTATATGAGTGTTGAACTACCATCTAGAGACATCATGGCTCTATAAGAAGGTATTTATTGTCCTTATGAACCTTACATAAATGTGGCAGACCTCATCTCCTGACGATGTTCCGGGCCATCTCCGGTCTGATTTTCCTATATCATTACTCATGACCTGAGAACCTTCTACCATGATTTACAACATTTTCAAATTACACTCAGATTGATGTTAGAATACTCTTGACCTCAGGTATCCTAATTAATAAATTTTGTAACAATTTCCACATATAAGAAGTACATTTTCCTTAATATTAAACTATATGAACCTTGCTTAAAGCTATGCGACAATAAACATTTTCTCATGATAGTCCAAATCACAATACCATATACTTCTTGTGATCAAGACAAAAAATATGTTAGGTTTAAAACACACAAAGGGATGCATGAGAAAAATTAAAGCCACTTCCCTTTAATGATTTCACCTCTGTAGTTCTGGAAAAAGTTATAGAAAAAATAAATAACGCATAAAGTTCAAAGGACCGACTTTGTAGCCTTAGTAAAAGAAAATATATGATCATTGGACACCCTAGTCTAGGAAAAATATAGAGTAATAGTTTTTCACATCTTGTAATTGTGGTAAATTGTTCATAAGTAGTCAACACAACTTTTAGGGTTCTTGATCCCTTCTTGAATCTTACATGTTTCCCTAAATCACACATCATGATTTTATTGACTTGGGTCTCCAGAAACCATTAATTATAACAACCTGAACATTTATGAATAAAATTCCATTTCTATTTATTTAAATGTATTATGGATATTAAAAACACATTCCCTTATATTGATTTATTATATCCAATTGTATTTAAATGTCTGTAATGTATCTTTACTGCTGATAATATAGTCATTGAATAGTGATTACATGACTAGTATAAATATAGGGATTTAACATATCCTTTTCTAACATAAAAACGAAGTGAAGGCCTCAACTAGTAGGATCATACCCTATGAAGCCAATATAATAGAGCTTCCGATGGAGATATAATTTTTGGTGTTTTCTCTAGACTATTCCCAAGCCGAGATCCAATAACTTAAGCATGATAAAAACCATTTACGGGTGAATTTCATGCTCATCAAGATCAAGACCCAAACCATGTTCCCCAAACAGATGCATGAAATCCCCACCATATTGCACCTTAATCTTAGGATGTATGCTGGTGTAATAAAAGTATATGTATCAAGACCCTAACTATAATAATATATACATTATTTCCTTTCCATTATTGTTACTTTATAAATAATTTTTAAAGCACAAATAGTATTTTCGGTTAATAATCAAATCTATTTTGATGAATTAATGTATTTTTCTGAAGTAAATAAAATTTCAATAAAATTTTATTACTATGATATCTTTATTATATATAATTTATCATATAATATTTATGAAGTCAAATGTAGATTTTATTAAGTTTTAAAAATTGTTTTTGTCAAAATACCTCAATTTTCAATAAATGATTGTTTTTATTTTAAAGGTAAAAAATTCACAAATTTATAGAATTATTTAGAGAAAATGAATATTATTTTTTAAATCAAGATGCCGAAATTTTCTAGTGGTCAATTTTTCATAATTTTTGGACTGTCAAATTTTCAGGAAAAAATTAAATACAATATAAATATATAGTGCTTTGTGACATCATAATGGACCAATAGTGATGTAATAAATATTATAAAAGGTATCCCCAAAAAAATATTAGTATTAAATTTTAAATAATGTTATTTTATATTTATTTTATTTATTTTAGAAAGCCTTTGTGAATCCTCTAAGACTTATAATATATTTTATGATATTGAAATCATTTCTTTGAAATTGTGACACACCTTCGCACAAGAAAGGGAAATATTTTAATATATTCGGCCCTTGGACATATAGAATAAGGTAAACCTCTACCATTATTTATAAACCCTTGTAAATGATCATGTTATTGTTTTTGGTTTTGAATATTTTATTGTGTAGTGTCCAAAACCAAAATAATAAAGAAATCCTTCTCATTTCCTATACAATCCCACCCAAGATCTAATTTATATTCACTAAAACTCTTTGAATATTGACTAAAACTAACCTCTACCCCCTAGAGTCTTCCATATTCACCCCTATGATCCCAATAATCCTCTCCTAAGACTTTGGGGTCTCACATCCATGTAAGGGATCCTCACTTTCCTCTCCAAATTTCAATTCAAGAACCTTGTTTCAAATTAGTATTTTTCATTACAATAAGTTATATTTTAATTATTTTAAAATAATTTCCCTACTATACATTTGATGTTACATCCATTAAGGAGCCTTTATCTTCCCCCATTTGGTCTCCCGTTACACTGTCATAATTACGTAAGGAATTTCTCTCTTTTCATTTCCATTCAATGACTTATTTTATATTATGAATCTTAAATTAAATTTCATAAGTTGGGAAATTATGTTACATGATACCCTTACTATCCCATTCATGTATATATCATGAGAAACCACCTTTTCTCTCATAAACCCATTTTTTGAATTTCCTTATGACGTCGTTAGGGTGCTAAAATTGCACCATGATTTTTCATGCCTACATCATCATGTAGTGAATACCATACCTTTTTATCTATCAAGGGTATTCACATTTATGCACAAATACATATTGATTTGGGAATTACATGTATTTATTCCAAATTCCATGATCATAGAATAACTTATGATTTTGAATGAATCCATGTTATATGATCTATGTTTCACACATAAACATGGGATTGAAATGAATATGAAGGTGGTGCCCTGTTAGCGCCCAAATGCATTGGGTATGTTTAGTATTATGATACATCTTGTGTAATGGGTGTTTACTCATGCTACTGCTGGTGCAATGGTTTTCACTCATGCTACACCATGGGGAATGGGTGTTGACTCGGGCTACTTCATGTGAAATGACCTTTGACTCATGCTACTACATGTGAAATGAGCCTTAACTCATGCACATATCATGTTGTATGTTATTTCTACATTTCCATGATTGGATTATCATAATTTATAACGAATTTATATTTTTGTTCCTTTTATTCTCCATTGATATTCCTATTATCGAGCATGTATAGTCTTCTTCATGGTATGCCTTGTTTACTCCCTTATCAGTCTTTAATTCCCACCCCATTCATATGTTTTCACCTAGGATATCCCATGAATTTTTAAGTATGGAAGAGTATTATGACCATGTTAAGGAGTTTTTCAAAAAAGATGTTGCATTTCATGTTTTATGTTTACATGTAATGTATATAATTCCTAAACACACTATACTCTTCAATCATTTGGGGTTGTATTAAGTGTGATGTCATTTAATAAATCATGTATTAAGGTGTAAGAAGATTAGGTTTGTAATAGTTTATATTAGAAAAAGGTATAGTTATTTTTGGTATTTTGAATAGAAAACCCTAATAAAAACCCTTAGGGATAAAACTGAACATAAGAAAAAATCCCTAAAATTTGGTAAGTATATGAGAAGTTGTTGATAAAAAAAAATACATCCCCATCAAGATACCAAAAGTGTAAATGGTTCTAGCATAAATGTACCTAGTAGTAACAACTCTGACAAGGGGTTTCATACTTGACTCTTGGTGACATGGTAGATGAAAATGGGTGTTACTGTACACATGTTCAAACACTCCCATAGGATATGATTTGGTAAATTCATAAAATAATTATGAAGAATATTTAAGGGAATAAAAGAAAATTCCATAAGAATATACATTAAGAGATAGGTCCTCGATAACATAGACTGAATATTATAAACTCATAAGTTAAAGAGATAAATTTAATTTATAATTTATCCCATTAATTTCATTATATTTCCTTTTATGTGTTTAATATCTTAAAATAATAATCAAAAATTTTCCATTTATTTCAACTAATGACCAGTAATAAGAGGAGTTTATATAACAACTGATGTGTAGGGAAATGCGATGACCGCCCCAATGAGATGCTCAACCCAATGGGAGAGGGAATTGCATTCTTTTTCATGAAACTCTCTCAGTTAACTAATGTTTTAAATAGAATCCTGGATCAAGGGGAGTTCCAAAAAACCCCTAAGAGGGAACAACCTACTATCGAAAACTTCATGCGATGAAGGCCTCCTACTTTCAATGGATTATCTGATCCCTTAATCACGAAGAAATGGATCAATAGCAATGAAAATATCTTCTCCATCCTTCAATATTCCAAGAAAGAGAAGTTTATTATGGCCATTTATCATATAGATAGTGAATTTGATCAGTGGTGGACATTGATCAATATTACAAAGACTGAAAAAGATATCTAAGAAATGGTGTGGATGAATTTAAAAAAAAAAGTTTTTTGATAAATATTTTCCCTATACCCTCTATCTCAAGATGAAAAATGATTTCCATGCACTCATGAAAAATGAAAATGACTCTATTTGGGGCGCGTGAGGGAAAAATCACAAGACTTGCATGATACACCTCCAGTTCTTTCGTTACCCCCAAATGCATGGTTGACCAATTCTTTAGTGGTCTAAAGACTAGTCTATGAAATACCTTAATTATTTGTGAATTTGATAGCTATAATGAATTTGTTTAATGATCCCTCAAATTCAATATGGAGATAGTTGAATATCAAAGGTATCATGGGGATAAGAAGTGGAAAGTGGACTATAATTCTGGTGGTCTGGTGGATACATCGAACAAAGCTATGATATTCTAGCAACCCACCTGTAAAAGGTGTAGAAAAAAGCATTGCAAAAATTTCATAAGGGGATCAAGGAAATGATTTAGGGGAAAAATAGAGGGGAACCTAGACAATAATAGATGAATGGAAAACCCCCCACCCCAATATGATGGAAGAATGGAATGATTTTGTTGACCCTCAAAATGTTGTTCTTTACTACAACTGTATGGAACCATAGCACTTTAAAAACCAGTACAATAATCCAAGGATTTTTGGAGGCAACTGAAAACATTCAAGGAATAATGGGTGAGATTTTTCCATCACTGCCAGTGAAGTGAATCCGTACAATGATGTGGTGATATGTACACTAGTTATTGATTCAATAATAGTGAACACACTTTTTGATTCTGGTTCTATGTATTCTTTTATATCACAAATGTTTAGTAGAAAAATCCAATCACCACCATAAATCATGGAATTAGAGATATCTGTGGAAATTGTAAATGGGGAAATTATTACATCCCATGTATATAATTCCTCCCCTTTCACAATTTGTGGATAGAACATCCTGGTGAAGCTTTTAATACATCCCTTGGTGGAATCTCATAAAATTCTAGGCATGGAGTAGATTTCCACCTATAGAGACAATATAAATTGTGGTGGGAGGGAAATCACTCTTCAAAGTGAGAATCGACCACTAATTCTATACTAATGGAAGGAGGAGGATGAATCTTATTCTGAACCATCATCACAATAATGGATATAATTTCCCTATAAGAATAAGTATCTTGTTGAGATGATTGATTCTAAGGAAATAACCATCATCAAAGACATACTTATTGTGATGGAATTTGCTGATCTATTTCCCGAGAAATTGCCTAGTCTTCCCCTTACCAAAGAGGTTGAATTTTCAATCGATCATATACCTTGGGCATTTTTAATATCCAAGACTCTGTATAGGATGTCTATATATAAGCATAGGGATCTAATGAAACCACTACAATAGAATCTAGATAAATGGTTTATACACTCAGGTGCTACACCATGGGGTGCACCAGTCCTCTTCATTAAGAAGAAGGATGGGACTATGCGCCTTTGCATTGATTATCGTGTGCTCAACACGATCAATACAAAGAAAAAGTATCCCTTTCCATTAATGTATGAATTATTAAATCATATTTGTGGTGAAAAATACTTTTCCAATGTGGATTTATTGTCAGGATATTACTAGTTAGGGTAAAGAAAAAGGATAACCCCAATAATGCTTTTCGTACAAGATACAGGCACTATAAGTTCATAGTGATGCCTTTCAGACTCACTAATGCTCTATAAATCATCAGGAACATTATTAATATAGCCTTTCTAGATTACCTCAATAAATATTTGGTAATCTGTACAGATTATATTTTAATATACTACAAAACAAAAGAGGATCATGAAGAGTATATAAGCATGGTTCTGAAAACCGTATGAAAGGATAAGCTCTATGAAATATACAAGAAGTGTGAGTTATGGTTGAATGAAGTATCATTCTTGGGCCATATAATCATAAGAAATGGGATATTTATGGATCTTTTAAAGATAAAGGAAATTAAGGGATGGTTGAGGGCCACATTTGTGATAGATATCTGTAGTTTCTTTGGGTTAGTTAAATATTATTGCTGATTTGTGAGAAATTTCTCAAAATTATCAAACCATCTTACCAAGATAACTCGTAAGGGAGTTATGTTTTTCTTGGAATGATGAATGTGAAGAAATATTCATGGAGTTTAAAAAAGAAGCTTGTAGCTTTCCTTGTGCTCACAATACTCACAAGTGGATATATTTTCATAATTTTCATTGATTATTCAAAGAAGGGATTGGGATGTGTCTCGATAAAAATAACAAATTCATTTCCTATACCACATGGTAAATAAAAATTGATGAGCAAAATTGTCCCACACATGATCTAGAGTTTGTAGTTGTGATATTTTCTTTTAAAATATGGTTATATAATCTCATTGGGTAGAAGTTTGAAATATATACAGATCACAAAAGTCTCAAAAATATATTCAAATAGAAAGAGATGAAAATGAACTAATTAAGATTGTTAGAGATCGTCATGGATTAAAAATGATCAATTCACTACCATCCTAGGAAATCGAATATGGTGGTAGGCTCTCTAAGCAGAAAGGACCCTAAAATCCTATCATTAATGAGAATTGAAATGGATTCAATCATTTGGGATTTGAAAAGGATGAATGTGATAATTATAATGAAATGAACATCATGAATCCTTTCAGAAATTATTTCTCAACCGTCTCTTCTGGAAAGGATAAATGATGCCCAAAAAGATGATGTGAGAATTTGGAAGAAAGTGGAAAATATTAGAAAAGGGAAATCCTTGGAGTTCAATGTTAATAGAGATTGAATTGTGGGATTTGGATTGAGACTATGTGTTCCATAAAATAATATGTTAAATAAATAACATCTAGATGATGCACATAGTTTGAATTTCTCCATTCACCTATATAATACAAAGATGTATCAACATCTCTGGGAGCACTATTGGTGGGACGACATGAAGAAGAAGACCATATAATATACACCGATATTTCTTATATGTCAGTAAGTGAAGTGTGAAAGAAGAAGTATAAGGGGATGATTCTACCATTACTCAAAATAAAATGGAAATGGGTAAACAACACCATGGATTTGTCATCAGAATTCCAATGAAAACCCATGAAAACAATCCTATATGGGTTATGTTTTATCATTGTACAATGACTACACAAGTCATTGAGATTCTAGAGTATTTCTCACAAAATAAATTGGAATGAATATACATCAGATAAGTGGTAAGGCTGATTGGATTACCATTATCGATTATGTCTGATGGAGATACATGATTCACTACTCAGTTTAGGAAAATTATCATGCATGCTCTAAACAATGAGCTGAACATTAGCATGGATGATCACCCTCAAACTAATGGAACATCTATATAGACCATCTAAACACTTGGGGACAATTTTAGAGCTTTCTCAATTTAATTCAAAGGTGGATGGTACCAACATCTTTCATTGGTGGAGTTCTTGTATAACAGCAGTTTCCATTAAAGCATTTAAATCGTTCCCTATGAAGCCCTTTACTGGAAATGTTAAGAATAACAGAATTTTTGGGATGATGTTGGGGAACAAAAAAATCAAGGTCTATAAATGGTTAAAGAAATAGTAGAGAAGGTTAATACCATTCAACAACACATCAAAGATTCTCAGAGTTGACAAAATAGCTATCCTGGCAATCATCAATGAGACTTATAGTTTTGAGGTTGGAGACATGATATTACTCCACATATCTAAAAGGAAGAGAGATTACTAAGATTTGGGAAGATTGAAAAGCTTATTCCATGGTACATCATCCCTTTGAGATCCTTGATTGCAATTGAGCCATGGCCTATCAACTATCACTCCCAAAGAACCTATCTTGAGTACATGATGTATTCCATGTATCACTATTTAGAAAGTACATACCTGACCCATCACATTAATAGAATCCATAGGTAATACCATTGGAGAATGAAATATTCTATGAGGAGAAGCTAGTGAATATCTTAGACCATAGTGAAAAGGTTTTATGAAAGAAGACAATGCCTCTTTTAAAGTGTTGTGGAGAAACCAAAAGTTTGATGAAGCAACAAAAGTTTGATGAAGCAATATGGGAACTGAAGTGATGATTCAGAGTAACCCTAATCTGTTTTAGGGTGGGAAACGAAATTTTCAAGGGTAAAATTTCATAAGGGGAGAAGGTCATAATGAAAAAAAAATTTATGAATAAAATTCCCATTCAATTGATTTAAATGGCTAATGGATATAAAAAATAAAAGACCTTATTTTGGTTATTATATCTAATTGGATTTAAATGACCATTAAGTATCTTTATGATTGATAATATAGTTGTTGGATAGTGATCTCCTAAATTTTATAAATATAGGGTTTAACAAATCCTTTTGAAACAGACAAGGAATGTTTATGGCCTCAACACGTAAGATCATACCATATGAAGCCCATTTATCAGAGCAACTGAGGGAGATAGCTTTCTAGTCATTTACCTAGTCCATACCGAAGCCTAGATCCAATAACCTAATCATGATAGAAATTGTTTACTGGAGATATTCAAGCTCTCCGAGATCATAACTCAATCCATGTTCACTAAATGGCCCCATGAAAGCCCCACTATCATGCACCGTACTCTTTGGGAATATTCTGGTGTAATAAAAGGATATGTATCAAGTCCCGAACAATAACAATATGTATGTTATTTTCTTTCTATTATTGATACTTTGTAAATAATTTTTAAAGCACTAGTAATATTTTTGATTAATAGTCTAATTCAACTATAAAATATATTTTTATGAATTAATGGATTTTTTTGAAATATATACTATTTTAATATTTTTTTTACTTAATATAAATGGTCATATAATTTTTATGAAGGCAAATGGAATTATTATAATGTCAAAGGTAATATTTATTAAGGATGGAAAACTGTATTTGTCAAAACCCATCAGTTTTCAATAAAATTCATTTTCTATTTAAAAATTGTAAATTCACATTATTAGAATATTATTTAGCTAAAATAAATATTATTTTTGGAATTTGGACATCTGAATTATCTAATTGTGATTTTTTCATAATTTTCTGAGACAATCAAATTTTCACGTAAATTTTAAATACCATATAAATATATAGTGTGTTTTATGACATCATAATGTAATAATAGTGATGTAATAAATATTATAAAAGGTATAATTGGACCAATATATGTTTTAAATATAAAATAATGTGATTTTAGAATTATTTTATTTATTTTACTAAGTCATAGGGAATCCTCCAAGACATAAAATATATTTTATGATTTTAAAATCATTTCTTTGAAAGTCTGACTTTCCACCCAAAAAGTAAGGGAATTGTTTTTATATCTTCATCCCTTGAAAATATAATATAATGTATATGACTCCCATTTTCCAGAAACCATGAGAAAAAATCTTGGTATGGTTTATGGTTTTGAATATTTTATGGTGTAGTATCAAAACACAAAATAATAATAAAACCTACCTCATTTCTTATATAAACCCACAAAAGCTCACATTTCTCTTCACTAAAACTCCTTAATTATCTACTAAGATCCTCCCTCTACTTACAAGAGTCCTCCCATGGTGCCCTTGAGCTCCCAAGAATCATCTCCCAAGCCTTTGGTGGCACACATCGAAGTAATGGATTTTCACCTTTCTCTCCTCCTTTCAATTCAAGAACCATGCTTGAAATTAGTCCATTTAATTTCAATTGGTTATATTTTAATTCTTTTATAATCATTTCCATAATGTATATTTAATGTTATTTCAATTGGGGAACATTTATCTTCCCCCATTTGTACCCTTACCTAAGTCGTTACTATGCTGAAAAGTTGTAAGGGATTTCTCTCTTCTTGTTTCCATTCTAGCACTAATTTTATATTATGATTCTGAACTTCTATTTCATATATAGGGATATTATATTCAATGAACCCCTTAAAATACATTTCATGTATAAATTATTAGATACCCATTTATCTCACATCAACCCATTTTTGAAATTTCTATATGACGTTATTATGCGGCCGAAATTGCATTGGAATTTTCCATGCCAAAAATCATCATGTAGTGAATACCATACAAATTTTTCTATTATGTTTATTCACTTTTATGTTCATATAATTATTTACTGGGAACTAACATTTATTTACTCGACATGACACGATTGTAGAATAACCTATGATGTTGAATTAATCCATGTTATTTGTCCTATGATGAACACTTAAACATGATATTGAAATGATTTTGAAGGGTGTACCCTCATATCACTTAAATGCATTAGGTATTGTTTAGCATAATGATACATCATGTGCAGTGGGTGTTGAATCATGAAACTTCATGTCCAACGGGTGTTTAATCATGATAATTCATGTGAAATGAGCATTGCCTCAGGCTCCTCCATGTGCAATGAGCCATGACTCATACTAATATCATGTGGTATGTTGTTGACACATTTCTATGTTTTGATTTTAATTCAATATCTTGAATTTATATTTACGTTACTTTTATACTTAATTGGTATGCCAATTGATGAACATGTATTGTATTATTATCTTATTCCATGTTTACATTCTTATTAGGATTTAATGCTCCCCACTTTCATATGTTTCCCACATGATATCCCATACAGTTTTAAGTATGAAGGAGTATTATGAACATGTAATAAGGATGTTTTTTTTCATGTTTTAAGTTGATTGTTAATGTACCAAACTCTCAAAGACACTATAATTCTGGATCCACTACTGGAAATTCAGGCTATATCCACGGTTCTAAACCAGGGCTATATGCCCTCAAACCGTGGCTATAGGTAATAGACACAGTTTGAGGAACCATGGCTATGTTTGGCGTGGCTATAGGCCTAGACCTATAGCCACGGTTCCAAATCGTGGCTTTAACAATATAGCCATAGTTGAAACTGTGGTTGTATACCTAATGCCATGGTATCAACCGTGGCTATACTAAAGGTCGAACAGGATTTATTGCCAGGGTTTAAAACTGTGGCATTAGGTCTATAGCCACGGTTAAAAACAGTGGTAATAAACCAATAGCCATGGTATAAAACAGTGGATATAAGGCGTGAAAATTCATAAACTCCCCCCCCCCCCGGACCCCCCCGGGACCCCCCCTGGACACCCCCTGGACACCCCCCTGGACACCCCCCTGGACACCCCCTGGACACCCCCTCGACACCCCCTCGACACCCCCTGGACACACCCTGGACACCCCCTGGACACCTTCTGGACACACACCATGGACACCCCCTGGACACCTCCTACATCCATCTCCTATACACAGCAGTCCCCCCCCTGCCTTACAGACACCCCCCCCCCTCCTGCACACCCCTCCCCCCCCACCTGCACGCACCCCCCACCTGCACGCACCCATCCCTGTGCCCCAGCACACCCCCTACCCCCAACCCCACTGCACAGCCCCTCTCCCCCCTTGCATCCCCCCCTGCAGACCCCCCTACCCTGCACCCCTCCCCTATGCCATGTAGACCCCCCCCCCAACCCCACTGCACAGCCCCCCCCCCCCAACTCCCCTTGCAGCCCCCTCTCCCCTGCTGCCCCCACCCCCTAAAGCCCCCCTGGACAGCCCCCACTCCCCTTGCAGTAGACAACCCCTCCTGCAAAGCCCCCTGGACATCCCCCTCCCCATGTAAAGCCCTTTTTAGACACCCACTAGACACCCCCTAGACACCTCCTGGACACACCCTGGACACCCCCCTCGACACCCCATGGACACCCCCCTCGACACCCCATGGACACCCCTTAGACACCCCCTGGACACACCCTGGACACACCCTGGACACCCCTGGACACCCCTCCCCCCTGCTGAACACCCCCATGCTGGACACCCCTGCCCCCTACTGGACACCCCTCCTCCCTGCCTGGACACCCTCCACCCTGCTGGACACCCCCCCTGTCTAGACACCCCCCTACTGGACACCCCCATGTCGGTCAGCATTGCTACAGTGGTCAGCATTGCTACAGTGACCACAAAATTGGGCCAGCGGCCTTCGTCCCCATACCCCCGGAGCAGGGGCGCGTTGCCCCCTACTGCCCCCAATCACCTCACCGCAGTGCTCGACCCGCAACAGTTGCGGGCCACAAAGCATTCGGCCCAACCGGATCGGGCAACACCGGTCCAACAAAATCCCCATCCGCGACAATTACGAGCTACACACATTCAGTAGGGATTAATGGAAGAAATCAACATGAATACAACACCAAATATGTTACTTTGAGGAACAGATTTCAGGGCTACATGTAGAAAACGCCTTTGCTGAGAGTAATGTGAAGAGAAACTCCAAGAATAGTTCTAAAGAACAAACCTCCTGGAAGGACACAAGAAGGGATTCGAAGCATGAGAAGAACTCACATGATCCTAAAACTAGAAGGATTCATGTGAAAGAGGTACCCCAAGGAAAGGTATGTACTGAAAATGCTTGCAGGGATGGTCTAAGCAGTAGGGTGATTTGGAGAAAGAAAAATCCTTGGTGTGAAAGTCATCTTCTAAGCTACATCGTGTTTTGTTTCAACAACGGTTTCCGAAAGGGTATTTTAAATATATAACCACCTGAGCGATAGGGCTACACAGATTCATCTTAGTGAGGAGAAAAGTCGATCCATCTCATTACGGGAACTAAATGAAGGACTTGGTCAAAATGGATGCACAAACCCCCTCCACCCTCCCCCATGCCCCGGCCCCCTACCCCCCTCTACCCTGCCCCCTGCCCCCCTCCACCCTGCCTCCTGCCCCCCCTCCACCCAGCCCCCTAGCCTGGACATCACCCCCTGCACCCTGCACAGCCCCCCTACCCCCTGCCCCCTGCACAACCCCCCTTGCCCCCTACACAGCCCCCCTGCCCCCCCTGCACTGCCCCCCCTGCACCCCCCTGCCCCCCTACACAACCCCCCTGCCCGCTGCACAGCCCCCTGGCCACCCTGCAAAGCCCCCCTGCCCCCCTGCACAGCCCCCCCTGCCCCCCTGCACAGCCCCCCTGCACAGCCCCCCCTGCCCCCCTGCACCCCCCTGCACAGCCCCCCCTGCCCCCCTGCACCCCCCTGCACAGCCCCCCTTGCACCCCCCCCTGCCCCCGCTGCACAACCCCACTGCCCCCCCTACACAGCCCCCTGCCCCCGGCACAGCCCCCCCTGCACCCCCCTGCCCCTCTCCACCTTGCCTCCTGCCCCCCCTCCAACTTGACTGTTCTGATTTCCTGTAATTACAGGCAATATAATTGGATCATTTGACTTAAATTGATCTATTTACTAACTATCAAAGTGTATAGGGGTCATACCTGAAGGAATTGCTGCAGAAAGTCCCCGCTGAGATGTACTAGAGTAATTTTTAGAGGTCGGCTTAGAGCTTGAAGGCAGTGCAGAGGTGTGTTCTAGTTCCCAATTTTTTATGTTTCTGTAAAATCCAAATTGGATGGATTACCATTTTTATAATTTCTTATTTCCTTCAATTCATTTTCTAGTGGTTGGACCACTTATTTCCTTATCACCCTACAATTGTCTATGGTATGGCCAATGAGTTTTAAAATATCACAAAAGGGTGGCTTTCTTTTATATTCTATCCTAATTTCTATTTTATAATCTTTGGAATTGAAGCTTATTGAGTTGGGAAGGGGGTAGCATGGTTTACCTCTACTGGACACCCCAGGACAGACCCCCCACACCACTGGACCCCCTAGACCCCCCATGGACAGACCCCCCCCAAACCCAGACCCCCCATAGACAACCCCCCCCCCCCCAGACCTTGGACACCCAAGGACAGACCCCCCCCCCCCCCACTGGACCCCCCATGGACAGACCCCCCCACTGGACACCATAGACACCCCATGGACAGACCCCCCCCCCCACCCACTGGACCCCCTAGACCCCCCATGGACAGACCCCCCCCCCCACTGGACCCCCTAGACACCCCATGGACAAACCCCCCCACTGGACCCCCTAGCGTTGTGAGTAGACTGAGATTATCCCAATTGAGAACAAAAGTGATAAATATATCTTAATGGAATTTACAAGGGACTCAGATCCATGTAGCAGCTCAAATGTATGGAAAACAAAGGCTGAAAAAAGGAAGGATTAGAGGAAAATGGCACTACAAGGGGGGCCACAGTCAAGGGGAAATACTCTTAAACAATGAAGATCTTTTATTAGAATTTTTAGGGGCCAGGTAATTCCCTTACGGCCAAATCACTTAGGCATCTTATCATGGCTTATAAAACCATTATTATTGGTATTATTGAACCAAAGATTGTATTTGAGCATTGTAAGGCTTTTAAATGGGAATATCTTGGATACAAATTTTTTTCATAGAATATACACACTTGCAGCATGGACCACCTTTGGGTCCTTAAACATGATAGTATCAATATTTATTCATAGAATTTACACACTTTCATCATGGACCACCCATTCTTTTGAAAGTCTTAAATCCTTTTTCAAGATCGAATCCCATCCCTTTCTATTTGACATGATCCATTTGGTCAGCTATTAATCAATAATTTTATAGCATCATGCTTTACACACAATGACTTGTTAGTAAAGATTCCAACCTCCAATGCTGGAACAAAAATTGGTTGGGAAGCTAATTTCAGGACATTGTTATCATACCACTAGATTTATCTCATAGGATCAATGATGAATTTATTTCACAATATCAAAGTCACGATGGTCTGCTGAGTACACTGGATAATCTGAATATTTAGAGTTATGCCTTCCTGGACTATGACATCATCATATGGAAGAAAACCCAGATTGGACAGTTTAATACTAGAGTTCACTACAGGATGGAATGAAACAGCCCAAATAGACCACCAAAATAGCTTGTAGACTTTAGATCACCATTCATACATTTATCCAGATTTTTTATTCTCTATAAAATATGAAGTAATCAAATTGCAACTCATGATTAGCTTAAGAAATCAGGGTCGCATATTGTTTCTGGTTGATCTATTTACTTCCAGGATAGAGAAAATGATCAATACTTATTTTTGAGATATAACTTTGACCAGAAACTATAGGAATATGCTGGATTTCTATTTGGGATGTCGTTTAACACTCACCTATAGGTACCCAAGTTGCTTAAGCAGGTCTCCAAAGCTAGATGCAGCGAGCAGGTATAGAATCTTCTTCTAGAAATAGTGGAATCATTTTTTTTATTTTGTGTACTACAAGGAATTCAAGGTTGTTCAATAATCAAGAACTAATTTTTCACCTCAGCATGACGGTGCTGCAAAAGAAAACTTACACTACCTCGGTGGTGAAAACAAGGGGTATGTCCAATTGCTATGATGATCTGAAAATTATGAAGCTCTTGGGTGTGACATGTAGGTATAAGGAACCAAAATATCTTAAATATATAATATGGATCTCACCACTAAATTCACTGATCAAGGTAAATGTGGATAGAGCTACTTCAGGTACGATGGGACGCTCGTGCTGTGGAGGTACTCTTCGGGCCTATCATTGATTTTTTATGGGATTCTTTTACCGCTATATTGGTATTAGCACGGCCCTTGAAGCTAGGTTTTGGTCCATTGTATATGCAGTCTTGTAAGACATTCAATTTAACTGGAGCTGCTTATGGATTGAGTCTAACTCAGAAATTGCTTCCAAGACTTCGTAATCAAGAACATGGAATGTCCCATAGAGGTTTATTACTCATTGGATCGAATATCTCAAGAATATCAATCGACTCAATCTAGTGATTTCACCTGAATATAGAGAATAAAATCAAGTAGCGGGTTTTTTATCAAAGAAGGTGATCATAGAGATAACCATGATGTTGTCATTTGGAAGTCTTGACTATTACGTCCCAATAGTGAATATAGATATGGATGGTGTAATACAAACTTGTTTTTTATAATAATCCCTTGTAATGCTTATATATCCTTGATACTTTATTTTAATAAAATTCTTTTATGACCAGCCTCAACAACTCTGTGGACTCATGGGGGCAAGCATGAAGGAAACTAGGTTGGACTGGATTTTAAGTAGGCTGCTATTGTTTTTATGAAGTGGCAGGGCTGATTGGGTCTAAAATAAGTTAGTTGGAACTGTGGAAAGACCACACCAGAGAATCTTTTTTCTGAGAAAAATTATAAAAATGTTTTCTTTTTAACTATGGTTCCTAACAGGTTTCACCAGAGCAGCTTCCTGCACAGCTGTTGCAAAAATTTTTCCACTCCACTGCCTTGTAGACACCCCCCTGCACCAGTCCCCCCCTACCCTAGCACACCCCCCTACCCCCCACCTGCACACCCCCCCCCCTTCGCCCCCCCCCCCCCCCACCTGCACACCCCACTGCCCCCCCACCTGCACACACCCTTCCCTATGCTAGTTCCTCCCTACCCCTGCCAGTTCCCCCTCCCCCAATGTATCCTGCAATTTCAATGACACACATTTCTATTTAGTTGAGTCCTTACAAGATTGGAGTATCATACCTATGCGTTCACTTGGAGAGGTATGCTCTCCTCATTGCACACCCCACATCCCCCTCCCTACCCTGCACCAGTACCACCCCAACCCCACTACACAGCCCCCTCCCCCTGTAAATCCCCCCTAGACAGCCGCCCTAGACAGCCCCCATGCATCCCCCCTCCCCCCGGACATTGGACTCCCCCCTGGACACCTCCCCCCCTACATGGACACCCCCCCTTATGGACACCTCCCCCCCTGCCTGGACACCCCTCCCCCCTTCCTAGAAATCCCACCCTGCCTGGAAAAGCACCCCCTATGGACACCCCTCCCCCTGCTGAACACCCCTCCCCCTACTGGAAACCCCTCCCCCTGCCTGGACAGCCCCCCCTCCCCCCTGCCCGGAAAGCACCCCCTGCTGGACACCCCTCCCCCTGCCTGGACAGCCTCCCCCCCTTAGTGATATAAAAATATGTTTGTATAACAACATTATAAAGTAGTTAACAACACACATGATCTATGAAAAATAGAAACAAGAATTAAACAAAGGCAACCCCTTCCCTCCTCCCCACTGCCTTGCAGACACCCCCCCGCACTAGTCCCCCTGCCCCAGCCCCCCCTCCCCCCTGACTTGCCCCCGGCCCCCTGCCCCCCTGCTCTGCAGACCTGCCCCTTGCCCCTGCCCCCCTCCCCCCTTCCCCCTGCTCTGCAGACCTGCCCCCTGCCCCCCTCCCCCCCTCCACCCACACCTTGCCACCTGCCCCTGCCCCTCTGCCCCCTACTCTGCAGACCTGCCCCCTGCCCCCTGCCCCCTGCCACCCTCCACCCTCCCCCCTGCCCCCCTGCCCCTTACCCTGCAGACCTGCCCCTGCCCCCTGCCCCCCTCCACCCTCCACCCTCCCCCCTACCCCTGGCCCGGCCCCTGCCCCCTTCCCCCTGCCCCATGCCCCCCTGCCCGGGTTGAATAATCATGGTCCTATTGCTGGGGATGTGTAATGTGTGTGGTTCTGTTCAGCCATGTGTTTATGTTGTTCATGTGTGAGTGTGGTTGGGACTGTGGGGTGGTGCAGCTATTTTAATGGCCACTCATTTTGAGATATTTATTGATTTTGAAATGGATGAACTTTTTATGCAGTTGGACTAAAACTAGGTGGCCTAGTTGTAGGATTAGGTTGTGTCTTTTTAATGTTTATGGTTGTGCTGGGTTTGGGGTTATTATGTTGTGAGGCTGCAGAGTTGGTATTAATTAGGTGTGTTGGAGGGTTTTATTATTTAGAGGAAGGAAAATACGGAATTAACTTTAAGAATGATGGTGGGAGTGGTTGAACATGTATTCAAAATTGGGTTGTTTGCAGTGGGGCTTCAAGTTGGGTAAGATCATTCTAAATGTCATATTTTTATTCCAAAGGATGACACATCGCAATATGCGGATACTTCTAGGCATTTAGTTTTTTAGATAAAGCATCGAAAGAAGATGGATCTATTTTTTCCTAGATGTTATGTGAATATATTGTTCCATTGGTGTAGTTAAAGGAAAACCTTCCTCGTTTCATGGGATTATTGGATTGAACCTCCACTAAGTTGTCATGAAATACAATGAGATGTACGCTACTGCCAGAGGGATATGAGCCACCTCCTTTCCTCTTTCGTTACGTCAGGAGAACTCATCCCTAATTGTTAGCTTCAGATATACTCTTCATGGGGAAATGACCAGAATATTTGTTCATTACACACCTGCATTATCCCCAATATATACATCATTGAAACATGAAACCTCTGATTCATCGGTTATATATAGGATAATATTATTTGGGGGCACATATGAAATCAAATAAAATGTGTTCCAAGTGTATCTCATTGATAGAACAGAATATGAACTATTTGTTTGATGAGGGATCCATTTGGTGGGTGGGTGGTCATGCTGCAGATGTTACAGGAAAGAATTATCAAAGGTTTAGAGCTTGCATTGGGGGGTACAACTATTACTCTTCTATTTCATAATGATTTTTGTCTTCAAACACATCATTTGGAGGTATATTTGGCACCTATTTCATCGTTGGTGGGTCTACTATAGGATTGTGTTAATGTTCTCTCAGGATGTTATGAGCTTGATGGACCATTTTTTGAGTTATCCAGTTTTCCAACTTTTTAACATGCATTGAAAATAAATTTTCTATCCATCCAGTTTTCCAACTTTTTATTCTCAAATCATCATAAGATTAAACGGTTAACCTAGTGAGGGAGAGCCAATTGTTATAATAGAGGAAAGTCATGATCATTTCTTACATCCTAATTTATATAGAACGTTTTTCTAAATATAGTTCTAATCTGATACTCAGATGTTACAGTTTCTGGAAGACTGGCCATAGGGGGGAGACTATTTGTCATAGGAAAAATCTGATACCTCAAAAAAATATTTCTCTAGAATAGCTCCTCACTAAGATGTCACAGATCATTTATCTCCAATCATATTGTGAAAACTTCTCCTTTGGGGAAGGAACATCCTTTCTTCTTGGTGGTGATCATGATTTAGTTATACCTTTCCACTTATTAATGAATTATCATGAAAGAGAGAACTCAATATTCAACGGTTCTTTATTAGGGATCATTCTTTTATTCTGGGTGTGCAAAACCTCATCTTCTACTTTAGAATTACCCTCCTCCTGAGGTACATTTTCAATATTGCGGCCCTCTCCATTTTTATCTTGATAAATATCTTCCATGTGGATAGTGACAACATTCGCATAATCATATCAGAAAATGGTGATGGTTCCATTACATTCAACAAAACATGATGATTTTTACTGCATTATTTAGGGTTGTTATTTGAACCATTTTTTATGATGGGGATTTTTGGCTTGCGGGCCCTAGTGGGGTATGATTTCCTTTTCAACATGTTCCAATGGAAATTAAATTTGAGTAATGACATTCATGGATTTTCTATTCATGATTGAGCAACAATCCCCGACTAGTATAGGTCTGTCTCATGATGGAGGGGATAAGTGGTACATTGATCATTTTCGTCCCAACCAGTATCAGACTAATTCTTTCTAAGGTGGTGATGATGAAGAAAATTCTCTTTGACTAATGGGGTGTAGGTCATCTAGGGATACCATTGGATCTGCTTGGTCTCATTGTTTGTGGTCTAATGACACCATTTAGGAAATTGATCATTCCCAGGATGGAGATGAGTATATAAATGCCCCCATCCTAGTGTGGTGGGGGTGATCTAGAATATCCATTGATACCTCACAGGCCCTCTTAGTGTATGATGAACATAGAAATAGTGTTTGAGATCTAAATGACCCCTTCCCAGTATGACGATGTTTGATTGTAGCTATTGATGATATGTCGTACATCCTAATCGAAAATGATGATCTGAGGGGTGGATGAAATGGTTGATATTCTATTATCCTAAGAGACCGGGTCCACTCTTAAATGACTGATATGGAAGCTTCTAATGTGATCTATTTGAGGAAGTGAAGCTATAATCATGTGGGAGTTGGAAGAAATGGTAAAAGATGATAAGAACCATTCTTCATGAGAAATTTTCCAGATGATCAAATATTATTTATCTTTATTCTAAATGATTTTTTTAACTTTTAGGGTCATATTTTTAAGTCATTCTGGGTATCCTGTCCCTCCATTCATGATGTTTAGGCACCATTCATACTGGGAGAAGATAACATGAATGAAGAAGACAATAATGATTGAAGAAGAAACAATCACTTTATCACTTGCTAGTATGTAAGTAGCATGGAGAAAGAGACTTCAACAGTATGTAAGATGAGATAAATTATGAAAAATTGAATAAAATTTTCCCAATACACTTGGATAATTTTATTCATCAGCAGGAAGAAGAACAGAAGAACGGTAGCTAAGAGTTCCTTCCCCAGAGGTGGAGAATGATTTTTTTACATAGGATCTGTCTAATATTTAATGGAAGAAAGAGGGAGAGTAAATTAAGTACCTCATTACAAGTGACAGCATCCAACAAATTCTCTTCCAAGGGAATAAAATATTACAATAAAAATCTATAAACCTTCTCTCTCCTATTGTGGCTTCCAGGTGTCCAAGTGGTTAATAATTTGGTTGAGGTGAGGCTGTGGACTCATGGGGGCAAGAATGAAGGAAACTAGGTTGGACTGAATTTTAAGTAGGCTACTCTTGTTTTTCTAAAGTGGAAGTACTGATTGGGTCTAAAATAAGTTAGTTGGAACAGGAATTTAGATGAGGGATTCAAATGTTAAGGGGTCTGTTTTAATTGGTTAGAATTGGGTGAGGTTTGGAATGGTATTAAAGTGGAGACCCTTCATGGAAACACTTAAAGCAAACCAGGTCTCCAGTTGCATCTTTTTCCATAACAAACAAGCCATGTTTGCATAGGGCCAAAACAACCTCCCTTTGCCAGCTTGTGGGGGAAATGTGGGAACTCCAGCATGAAATAGGCCCTCAGAATAGAACAGCCTCTTTGGAATTGCATCAAACAGATTGTGTGCTACCTTTAAAACTCAACCTAGCAGTGATCATCCTCCTCCAATGAGTGCTACATGAGATGAGGTAATTATGGAAGGAATTTCATCTAAAATAGCAAAAAGAAGACATTGAATTTCCATCACACCATGTTGATCCGGTTCAGATGACATGTGCAGAGGATGAGGATGATCTGGTTCGGACAAACATGTGAAGAGGATGAGGAAAAAAAATAATTACCGAACAAATATTATGTGATACATGTACAATAAAATATGAAAGACAATTCCAAACCAATATCTTCAGTTGAATTGAACCTTTGTACCACCTGCTATGCACGTTTTGTGGAAAGATGGATGAGAGGCAGCGCTGAGAGAAGATATAGTTTAGGAATGAGGAAATGCGACAAATTATAGAGCTAGCCATTCAATGTTTCTCTGAGGAGGAGTAACCGCCACAGAGTGTCATCCTGGAGCAGGGCCAAATCACGGCGTGACCGCGGCATGACCGCGGCGTGACCGCAGCATGACCACAACGGGTTGGCCCGGTCCAGCGACATCCGTGGGGCAACATATTCCACTTAGTTTCAAATAGGATGATATGGATTGCATGAGAGGATGTTTTCTCAGAAGATTTAAAGAAATGAATGTTAATCTGTGAAGACTAGAGGATTGGAAGGAATGTTGATCAGTGTGTCAACTGTACGTGATAAATGATACATGAATTCATAACCAACAATGGACAAATAATATTCAAATTGATATTTACATCCCAATACTAAATAACATGATCATTAATAAAGCTCATTATTTTTCTAACATCACCTTCAATTTCCTATTCAGAAATCAAAAATCACCAAAATATGAGAATAAAGTAAACCTCCATCATCACTTAAAAGCGAGAAATAGGTGGAATAGACGATCCTATTCACACCGGTACTACGAGATTTTGGAGAAAAGGAGGACTCTTCCAGTATGGCATATAAGGGATGAGTTCCTACAGGCAATGAAGGCCATCCAGACCCTCATCCTGGTTGGAGAACCAGGTAGCGGTAAAACGACCCAGATTCCTCAGCTTGTGGTGGAATATATTCACTGGAAGTCGGATGGCAAGAGGAAGGGGATGATGGTTGCCTGCACTCAACCTCCCAGGGTAGATGCAATGTCTGTATCACTCACGTCGTCTTGCTGAAGAGATGGATGTTACTAATGGGGAAGAAGTTGGTTACCGCATACGTTTTGAGGATTGTAGCAGCCCCCTGGACACTGGACTCCCCCTGCATATTTACCCCTACTGAACACTGGACCCATACTCCCCCCACCCCCTACCAGCCCCCTTGTACCCCTACTGGACACTGGACCCCCCCTGGAAACTAGTTCTTGGGATGCCCAAATCATATTTACCCCTACTGGACACTGGACTCCCCCTACATATTTACACCTGCTGGACACTGGACACCTGCTGGACACTGGACCCATACTATGGGTTCTTAGTAGGACCACCCCATACTATAGGTTCTTAGTAAGACTTGGGAAACCCTTGAAACAAAATTCAGAAGTAGCTATATATGAGTAATCTAGGAAAACATACATATAATCAGTCTGGAAAATAAAACAGAATAAACTATAAAATGTTTATGGAAATAAAATAAAACATATTTGAAATTGGACAACATTACCAGAAAAACTGTTTATCAACAAAACAAACTGCTTGGTGAAATCATGATCACACATGCTCATCCTCAGAAAAAGTATGCTTTCATTTCATGTAGTACTACATTAAACAAACTGTATATCAACTAACTAAACTGCATTAAACACATGTTCTCTTATCTATAAAGAACATCATTAATATAGAAAAATGGAACTATTGTTAAAAAATACAATGATATTGTCAATTGAAAAGACAAACTAAAAATAGAAAGCTTGTTCTGTTTTAATTAATTCAACTACAACAATCAAAAATCACACCCAATCAAACAAAAACTAACAATGTATGTATAAACAGCGAAAATAAACCTCTGTGGTAGAATAAAAAATAATCAGCATCATCCAATGTACAGAACTCTGCTGGGTATGATAAATCATAGAACATCTCATGTGCAATAACTAAAGATCAGCATTATCTAGTGAACAATTGTTATTGGAATTCATTTACAAAAACTGTAACAGCAATGGTATAAATTATTTTTTATACCATCATTCTCTTAGACATTATAATCAATTATATTCATCATCATCAAAATCAATATTCTGCAAGAAAACAATTAGAAACAGAATCAATGGTTTTTTCCTAAAGCAGTTCTTGGTGAAATCATGGTCACACATGCTCGTCCTCAGATAAAATATTCTTGCATTTTATGTAGTATTGTTTCAAAAAATTCTTCTTGCATTTTCAGATAAAATCTGCCCCCCCTGCACCCAGGCCCTCAGCCCCCCCCACTACCTCCTGCACCCAGGTCCCCCTCCCCCCACCTACACCCCCATTGTCCACCACCGACCTACACCCCCACTGCCCCCCTCCTGGACACCCCCCTGCACCCCCACTGCCCCTACCTGCACCCCCAACTCCCCCTACCTTTCAACTTCTTGTGAACATTTTGTCTATCTTCAGCACTATAATTTCCTTGTGCCCTTTTCACCTTCATCTTTTGTCAAGAGTCATTTTGACCAGCATGCTCATGTTTCTCCATTCCTTTTTTAATTTCTCTTCACTCCAGTCCCCTGCCAGTCCCACGCCAGTCCCCTGCCAGTCCCCCCTGCCCCCTGCTAGCCCCCTGCTAGTCCCCCCTGCCATCCCCCTGCCAGTCCCCCCTGCCCCCTTCCACCCCTGCAAGTCCCCCTGCCACCCCCTTGCCAGTCCCCCCCCGCCCACTGCCCCTGCTAGTCCCCCCTGCCACCCCCTTGCTTGTCCCCCTGCCAACCCCCCCTGCCCCTGCTAGTCCCCCCTGCCAGCTCCCCCTGCCCCCTGCTAGTCCCCCCTGCCACCCCCTGAAGAATTATTGAGGTGGATCAACTATCGCAGTGTGTTGTTCACTTCGTCCCATTGAAGCATTCTTATACTGCTAAAGATGTGACTGCTCTTTTCATGAAATAAATTGTTCGGTTATATGCCATGCCTAGTGCCATTGTTAGTGATCGTGACACACCCTCCACTTATGGATCTAATGGAGAACTTGGAAAGTGGAAAAAAACAAAAGTGGAGAATATGAGTTTCTTTAAATTAGAAGAGTTAGTTTGAGAAGTGACAACCTTCCCTTGGATGTTGTGAGATCAATAAAGGGGAAGAACAACATTCTCAATTCTTCCCTACAATGTCATTAATGGGGACCTTAGTCTTTAGGCTTATTTTTATATAGAGATTGATATAGAAATTTCTCCTCTGAAATGTGTTTCTATTGATGTAAATGATCATCTTATTGAGGTATGTTTTATATTAGAAAACATACCAAAATACATTGAGCATTGCAGGATGATAGGCCATGCCACTGATAAGTGCAGAATTGTACAGAAATTCTGCAAGCCATCCTCTATTAATACTTCGTTGAAAGATGCTCTGAAAGGGAAAAATATTAATACCAAACACTATGTTAGAAAAAATACAAAGAAGGTAAAAAAGTGGACACATGGGATAACAATTATGCTACTAGTAAATCCTAGGAAGACTTAGTAGAGGAATATGAATCCTAAGGATGTGTTCATGATGAAACTGGTAACTCTAATGGTGCGGAAATACTAAGTGATTTATCTAAAGAATCCTTAATTTTCCAAGAGGTATCGGATTATATTCTCTCTTTCTCTTTAAATCTGCAGTCTGAATCCCTCATTTGGAGTTCATTACCTCAGAATTATTAAAAACATTTGATATGGATGACAGACTTGCAGCTGGATTTTCTCAGGCTGCTCTCTCTATACAATTGTCAGAGCACACAGCTTTTCAACATATAAACACTAGTATAAAAGATTCATACACTATAATGAAAGGATTACAAACCAGGGAATATCATTTTATGTTGGGGATCCAGCTCACTATAAAGAAAGTTTATTCTACCAACCATTCCAACAAGAGAGAGTTGAGAAGCTCCAATTAAAAAAAGTGAAACTAAGAAATAACAGAAAGGGGGAATTTCCCCCATTCAGAAACAATGATGTGTATCCTCTTCTAGAATTTATAGGGGCTAGCCAACCCTAGAACATTATGTTGCCTTAGGATTATTGTGAGTAAACAGAAACCTCATTTCATTGGCATCTTTGAGCTAAAATCTAATAACATCACTTCTGGTTCTTTTTTTCCAAAAATGGTAAATTTTTTTCTATGTTCTATGAATGATATCACTAGTATTGAAATAATTTTCTTGGTTTTCCATCATAATGATACTAATCCTTCCATATTTTGAGTGGACAACCAAATTATCACTTGCACTTTCCTTAACGAGGGTCATATCTCTTTTTGTTAAATGGTTTATGCTTTCTACTATTACATCAATCGAAGAACTCATTGGAAACAAATGAATGAGATTTCAAGAGTTATATTAGATCCCTCGGTTATAATGGGAGATTCCAATGCTATTTTATATGCAGATGAAAAGATTGGACATGTTTCCAAAGCTACCACAATGAGATATTTCAGAGCTTGTATTGAGGAATTAAAACTTATTGAAACCAATCTGATTGGTGCCAAATACACTTGGTATAGGAGGAATCTAAATGGATGTAGGGCCTGTAGGGTTGACTGTGCCTTTGGTAATCGCTCTCTTCATGGAAGTTGGAAAACCATCTCTTGTGGCACTCTAGTAAAGCACAATTCTGATCATCATCCAATTCTTACAACCTTCTTTGCTAAGGGGCACAAGCTAACAATTCCCTATATGTTTAATAATTCTTGGACCATCCAACTCTTACAACCTTCAGATGCTTTCCCTGAAATTTGGAATTCACTCAACCACTCTATGATTACCTCCTTAGATATTATCCACCAAGGAAAAGAGTAAAATTAAGGATACACTACAACCACATACTGAAGTGGTTGAACCCCTTACACATGAGGAAGGATTTTCTCAATTGGTAGAAGATTTGAGATAATTGAGAAGAATCAATGAATAACTTCTCTGAGGTAGCGTTCCTGCTGGATATATTCTATAAGCATATCTTCAACTCGTACTCCCAACTTCAGCACCTTATCAAAGAGGGTTCTCTACCTCAACTAGAATTAAGATAAAACATCCTATCAACATGGGGTACCAACAACCAACATACATGAATCAAGAAATAGAAAATAGAGAGTTCCCAACATTTTTTACACAATCAGAACATGTCTATGAGAATCATTACAGACCTCACTCTATAGGTTACACATGACATATACTAATAGGTCTTCCACATTTTACTCTACCTGTTGTTGCACATATTCATGCTCTTTCTCAGCTAGACATTCTTCAATGGCTCATAAAAACTATTAATCCTCGAATGGATTGATTAGAATCCATAGAGGTATAGTGGGAATTGGTAAAACTATAAAACAAGCCTTACCCTAAAGGGGGTGATCTGAATTTTCCCCACTAAATTTGGGAAACACTACATTTCCAATTTTCAATGGTTTAGGGGACCCAAAGAAGAATTTGACCCATTTTGTGTCCCGTTGTGATTCCATGATGGGGACCCCTAAATACTAAGTAGTAGTGAAACCCAAGATCTTTATACAGAAATTATAGGGACCAACATTTGTAGGGTACACCGGTTCATCGACTCAATCAATTACAGGGTGGGAAGATCTCTATTGGATGTTTCTGTTCCAATTCAGCTTGATTCTATAGAAGAAACTCATACTAAACCTCTCAAACTACAAATGGTAGGATTATGAGAGGGTTTTATATTTCATTTCATGGTGAAAGGAGTTAACATACTCCTTATGCCAACATTTTCCTCAAGAATATTTTTTGTTCATCTGTATATAGAATCTTCATGATGATTTTCACATACCACTCACCCCTGTTAAATATATAGGAGTGTTTTGGGATCTTGCCACAATTTCATAAACAAGGGAAGAATTCATAGCATGAACCAAGTCTAAGTCCTATTTAATTCCCCCCTGCTGGACACCCCTCCCCCTGTTGGACAGCCCCTCCCCCCGCCTGGACACCCCTCCCCCTACTGGACAGCCCCTTTCCCTGCCTGGACACCCCTCCCCCTGCTGGACACCCCTCCCCCCGGCTGGACAGCCCTCCCCCTACTGGAACAC